>CM051027.1:830000-1430000 GCA_027627225.1 Congeria kusceri | reverse complement strand
AAAACCAGGTTTTGGGGAAATGTAAGTCAAAAAGGGGCCATAACTTTGTCAAAATTTAGTGGTTTGTAACCAAAGTCGAACTTGACCCCTATTTTATGATGCTACACATGTATACCAAGAATTATTTGAATATGTCAAGCCATTCTTGAGTTATCATCCGGAAACCATGTTTTGGGGGAATTGAAGTAAAAAAAGGACCCAGTCAAAATTTCGTGGTTTGTAACCAACATCAAACTTGACCTGTTTTCTATGATGTTACAAATGTGTACCAAAATTTATTTGAATATGTCAAGCCATTCGTGAGTTATTGTCCGGAAACCATTTTTTAGGGAATAAAAGTCAAAAGGGGCCATAACTCCGTCCAAATTCAGTGGTTTGAAACCAACGTCGAACTTAACCTGTTTTCTGTGATTAAACAAATGTGTACAAAAATTATTTGAATATCTCAGGCCTTTCTTGAGTTATCATCCGGAAACCAAAAACCAACAGACCGACAAGCTCACTCCTATAACCCCCCCCCCCTAAACTTCGTTTGTAGGGACATAAAAACCTTACTATAACAAACAAATCACAACGAAGTGTTTGGGGAACAGTCTTACCTGAAAAAGGCACTGAATAGAGAATATACGTCGTAATCAAACGTTCCCCTAGACGTTATAGTAATGTGTTGCCATTTTTTTTTATATGTAACAGAAGATTTCATAACTAAAGAAACGTCGTTACGTAAGAATGTAAATTTAACACATTGATGATTTTTTTAAACCACAAGCAAGATTTGACCTATATTAGGTCATACAAATTTGATTCTAGGTTAAGCGTCCCCATGATTTTTCTACCAACCAGGCAGGAAAAAACAAACTATGAGTTGATTAAAAAAAAAAAGTTTCTTTCACAACTTATTCATGGCAGTGGTACAAAGCTAATGTTTACTTGCGAAACTCTAATATATCATCTTCATATTGGGAACCTACTTTTACACAGTATTTTAACTGCGTTAATTGACAACTTGCACAATATTTTTTACAAATATTGGTAAAAAACCTAAAAGTTATTTTTTTTCCTAATTTTCCCAAATTTTTATACGCATTCCGATTTTTCACATTGTCGAAATTAATATTTTTTCGTTCACGCATCCAAAAGCCTACCAGCCCGAGGACGCTAAAACATAGAATCAAATTCTTATGGCCTTAAATAAAGGGCATCAAAGAGATAACGTGATTTATTACTGCCACTTAAACAATACCCACTGGTTGCCGGCCCCTACCTCGTCCGCGTGTCCCGGAAGGTCGTGCAGCAGCTTGCGCGTCTTGAGGTCCCACACCTTGAGCGTCGAGTCGGAACTTCCGCTGCACAGCAGGCGGCTGTCGGCCGACCAGGAGACCTGGTACACGCGACTCACGTGACCCCGGAGAGTGGCCAGAAATCTGCAGAATCAGTTGAAGTGTTTTCTCATATATTTTAAATTTAACAACGTTTACTTCCACCATCCCAGATACATAAGGGTCTTATTTGTTGCAGCATATGTATTACAGTTTGTTTTAACAGAAATACTTTGATAAAAAGAAGTTGGCAGAGGACAATTTTGTAAATTTATTATATATACTAGTGCAAACATGTGCCATGGTTCGTCTTGAAGTTATTTAAATTTCGATTTTCGTAGATCTATTATTTACTGCAATATGTGTACTGGTCGCAACGGTCCCTTAGACAGAGTAATGAACCTGTAACACAAATGCTACGCCACAAAAATAAGTACTCATCATAACATCATTTGCATCACCATCATCATTCTCATCATCATCATCATCATCATTATCATCATCACCATCATCATTATCACCATCTTGATAATCATCACCCGACTAGGTCATCGTTGTCGTCAGCATCAATAATACGTAAGAAATCGCATTAAAATATTCAAATCCTTCGAAACATATGTTCAAAGTTTATTAAAATGTCCTACTTTCCGTTCTTTCCGTCCCACAGTTTCACCGACTTGTCGAACGAGGCGCTGGCGAGAAGTCTCGCGTCCGGCGAGAATCTGACGTCATTGATCAGCTGCTGGTGCCCAGTCAAGCGTGCTAAAGGCTTCTTGTCCGTTATCGGCGTCCACATGTACAGCGTGAAGTCGTCGGAACCAGACACTAGTCGTTCTTCACATATACTCTGCAAACATTATGCGTTTGAAATTTATCTTGAAATAAATTTATTACATGAAATAAACTCATAGTGGGTTCATCGAATATAACCCATATCGAATATAATTTTGCATTTGAAACTTTATATGCTTATTTTAATTCATCCAATTTGAAACTTTAAATGCTTTTTTTTAAGTCATCCAATGTATTAAATTCAAATATTTGTATAGGAAGCTTACTACAAATGATTCCAAAACTAATAGGCAATGCGCTAGCAGCAGTGAGGTTGTTCTTTAAAACTGCATGCGAGGTTATTTATGTATATTAGTATCCAGCCATATACATGTTAAATTGTAGTGAAGTGTAAATTCTGTAGACAATAAAGTTTTTACATGCCACAGTCAGCAAGTTTAAATGGCCTTAGATCACTGTACTTACTTATTGTAGCTTTTTGTGGTTGTTTCAAATCACAGACGAGAACACGCAAATAGTATACTTACTGTTGTTTCATCATAACGCTCTTGTGCTTTTTTCTTCATTTCTGATTCTAAATAAAAATAAATAAACACACATAAAATCACACAGTAAACTGTACAATAATATACAAACTTGCTACAATACAAAGTCATGTAAATTTTACATGCATTTACGAAAGACATTTTATAATGTCTATGGTTGAAAACGCTTGGTACGAACGAATATATACACTAATGTACATGCTGATTTACTCCAGAGGCATCACCAGCTAACGCATACAGATAAAACTATACGATAAAATGTTACCAAAACCTTATTATTTACTGATTTCAAAGCGTTTTTGTTTTGCATGTTGATCGGTAAGATGTCCGTTAGAAACAATTTCTGCAAAGTTATATTTTTATCAACATATTTCTGGACTGCTGCTTTAACTTGTACTACATGATGTATTACAATTCATGTAATATAACTAGGGAGCAACGTCCTGGACCCCTACCTGACAGTGTTTGTTCCCTATATACAATGTCTGCATGTCGTGGGTCGAACGCCCCGGTCCGCATGACGTAGTCTGTGCTGAGGGCAAGAATGTTGACCCAGTGACCGTGACCTTGCAGTGTCCTGCACAGGCTGCCCTGAAATGACGTCATACTGGTTCTGTACAGAGCGGGGATTGGATTTAACATGAGGAGGATAGGTTGGCCTCAAATCTCCAGGGCTGGTATTTATAAAGAATCTTAGTCGAAAATTAAGAAAAATCTTAAAATTCTCAAATTTAATGATTGGATTTTCGACAATGTAATGCATTTTTGGAAGATTTTGACACATAATTTGCAATATAATTCAAAGTGTATTAATATCTAGCATTAGTCATGCCAATATTCCAAAGCATAGTGTTTTAACACAAATTCTAATTTTGACTTATGTTCAACTTAAGTTAAGAATGGCTTAAGACTCTTTATAAATATGGGCCCAGACTGATACTTCTGTGATTTATAAATATGGGCCCAGACTGATACTACTGTGATTTATAAATATGGGCCCAGACTGATACTTCTGTGATTTATAAATATGGGCCCAGACTGATACTTCTGTGATTTATAAATATGGACCCAGACTGATACTTCTGTGATTTATAAATATGGGCCCAGACTGATACTTCTGTGATTTATAAATATGGGCCCAGACTGATACTTATGTGATTTATAAATATGGGCCCAGACTGATACTTCTGTGATTTATAAATATGGGCCCAGACTGATACTTCTGTGATTTATAAAAAGAAAAACTTGTGTTAACCTTGAAGTCTGCTTCTATCACATGTAACAATGTACATTTACCTACATCAGATCTCCAGACTTTGGTGGGTCCAATTACTAAGTGTGTAGGTAACAACTTTTCCTTAAACAACAAAAGACAACAACTGAAGCATCCAAAGCGGCAATGTGTAACTATGTACCTACATCAGATCTCCAGCCTTTGCTGGGTCCAATTACTAAGTGTGTAGGTAACAACTTTTCCTTAAACAACAAAAGACAACAACTGAAGCATCCAAAGCGGCAATGTGTAACTATGTACCTACATCAGATCTCTAGAATAGTGGTTCTGTGTTTATCTAAATCCTCAGTTAACAACACTTCCTTGAACAGACAGTTTCTACCATCCAATCTCATTTTCGCTCTTTACCTACATGAGATCTCCAGACTTTGATGGTTCTGTGATTATTTCAAGAAAAACTTAATTAAAGCCTGTTGTTATCTCAAGTGCCCATGTGCAACTATATACATGTACCCACATTAGACCTACAATGATTGAGGGTCCTGTGATTATCTCAAGTAAAACTTTATTAACACCTGCGTATGTCCCATGTAATAATATGTAACTGTGTACCTACCTCACATATCGAATCTACACATTCTGATGGTCTTGTGATTATCTCAAGTAAAACTTGAGACACTATCTTGCTACTATCCCATGTAACAATTTTAAACTTTGTTACGTACATCAGACCTCCACACTTTCATGGTCTTGTAATTATCTCAAGTCAAACTACAAAGAGCATGCTGCCATTACAGGCAACAATGTGTAACACTACGTAACTGTGTTACCGATCTCCAGAAATGGAAGGTTTGTGATTATATCAAGCCTGCTGCTGTCAAGTAAAACATGATTAAAGCCTGCTGCTGTCACATTAAAAAATATATAACTATACATCTACATCAGATCTCCACGCTTGGATGGTTTTGTGATTATTTTTCAACAAAAAAGACAAATCCTTAAGGTGGCCATGTTCTGTGATTCTGTGGTCATAATTTATCTCAAGTAAAACGTTATTATAGCCCTGCTTTATTAAAGCCTCGTATTATCACATGAAACAAGATGTCACTGTCTACCTACATCAGATCTCCACACTTTGATGGTCCTGTCCTGGGAGGCAGTGTACAGGAGGTCTGCCCCACCCCACTTCACGCAGGTGACGCACTGCAGGTGGCCCGAGATGCACACGGAGCACTGCGACAGCACCGTGTCCCATATCCGCACTGTGCCATCCTGTAATAAAGTTGGAATGAGAAATACATGAACAATATTCTATGTGTATGCATTGTAACAGTTTTGTTACCAGACTAAAATACTTGTAGATTTTGGAAATCAATTTTTATGCTTCAGTGTTTTTTTTTCCACAGCATTTACAATGTATGCGATGTAAGTCCTGTCTTCCATTTATTCATCTGTGAATGTTATTAATCTTTCAATTTCTTGTGTTTGGCAAACATTAAATGTACTGATACACACACATTTAATGTACTGATACACACACATTTAATGTACTGATACACACACATTTAATGTACTGATACACACACATTTAATGTACTGATAAACACACATTTAATGCTCTCTAACAAAAGGATTAGTTTTGTCCATAGTTTTTTCCTGACTCTGAATACAGACTATTTTGTCTGTTACATTTACTTCAATTAACGATACGCTAAATGAATACCATACTACATTACAGAAGACAATAAACAGGTTACACTAACTTTTGAAGAACTTGCTAAAAATCTGCATTCTGGATCCCTAGAAATAAGAAATAAACTTGTTTTGATATTAAGCATTTCTGCGCAGAAGTTGGACATATTTTATCTAAGAACATGACAAAAAATATGTGTGGCATGTCATGGGAA
This sequence comes from Congeria kusceri, assembly GCA_027627225.1. NCBI lineage: Eukaryota > Metazoa > Mollusca > Bivalvia > Myida > Dreissenidae > Congeria > Congeria kusceri. Next base: position 1,424,203 of record CM051027.1, on the reverse strand, counting down.
AATCCGGCTTAATCCATGTGAGTAAAGTGTCGTCCCTGATTAGCCTGTGTAGTCCGCACAGGCTAATCCAGGACAACACTTTCCGCCTAGAGTGGATTTATGTTTAGAAGAGACTTTCTAGAAACAGAAAATATCACAGAAGCGGAAAGTGTCGTCCTGGATTAGCATGTGTGGACTGCACAGTCTGATCCGTGACGACACTTTAAGCAGATGCATTAAGCCCGGTTTTCCCACAACACGCCTCATTCTTTCTTTCTGTATGCCAGATGCACTAAGCCCGGTTTTCCCACAACATGCCTCATTATTTCTTTCTGTAGCCAGATGCAAGAGAAACTGCACAGACTTACTATAGTATATAAGAATGTTAACACAATATCTTGCAAAAGATGTTCATGAAACATTTAGTTAGTAATGTCAGTTTTACTCTGTAGCAATATTTACAACTGTGCACTATGAAGAATGACTTACAAGTGTAAAGGTTTCCATGCCAACCAAGTTATCCACTGTTTGTGTTGTGACAAGGTTTTACCACTCTGTGTGCCTGTTTCAGGGTCCCATACACACACCTGTAAGCACATTGTTTTTATAAATTCAATAATTTTTATGCAAAAATCTGTTCAAAAATGAGCACACTTATTACTTTGTTATTTACAATAAATGATGTAAACAAAAAAATTTGCAAGCTAAACTCATAGGAATGCGGTATTATAACATATTCAATCTAGTCTTATAAATGAGACGTTTAGCGCAAATTCAGTGCTACTTTTTTAGATTTGGCTAAATTCGCTGTAGCCCTAACCCTGCCAATATTGCCCATATAAAAAGTAGCTCAATATTGGCACAGGGCCTTACTGTAGCCCTAACCCTGCCAATATTGCCCATATAAAAAGTAGCTCAATATTGGCACAGGGCCTTACTGTAGTCCTAACCCTGCCAATATTGCCCATATAAAAAGTAGCTCAATATTGGCACAGGGCCTTACTGTAGCCCTAACCCTGCCAATATTGCCCATATAAAAAGTAGCTCAATATTGGCACAGGGCCTTACTGTAGCCCTAACCCTGCCAATATTGCCCATATAAAAAGTAGCTCAATATTGGCACAGGGCCTTACTTGTTGTGCTAATATTCAATCCTATCATTTCTATCATATAATGTAAACATGCTCAATGAGCATAGCTAATATTTTCAACAATGGTATTTTAAACAATATAATTTGTAACCTAAACTCATATGAACAGCAATTTCTGGTATCAACCACTAGGGTTTGGGTTAGGGTTATTATTAGCACTTGTACTAAGACTTTTCAAATGATTTGATGCTGATTCATTGCTAATCTATTTTCAATACACTACCAACCTGACTGTTTTTGCATCCGGATGCTAGCTTTTTACCGTCAGGAGACCATGCTATGGCCAGCACCCAGTGTTTGTGAGCAGTGCATGTGTACTGGGGAGTCTCTGTGTTCACGTCCCAGAACCTCACAGTCGTGTCACCCGACCCACTGGCCAAGTACCTGCAAGCAACTGTCTGTTTGTAGGCTGGTGAAATGCTTAATTAAACAACTTTAGAACAATCTGGTAAACCTGGTACATGTCTTAAAATTAAATGTTTATCAAGTTTATAATGTTCAATAAAGGTTTCAGAATTCGCAGCAGTGTAATGGATGTGGTGAGTTTGAATCCTACTCGCGATTAAAGGAACTTTCTCCCAAGACACAAAGGTTCTTCCCTGGAAACGGACTTGTCAGTGTCACAATACGCCTATGGCTTTCGACACAATCAAGTTAAAATAAATAGACTTAAACTACAGGTTTTCTAATTATTTTGCTTTCAATCCTTGTATGGCCCCACCCCGCCTAAATGTAACTTTCATTTATTTCATTTCAATCTCACAAGCTGGATGTTTAATTAACATATGGCTTTTATATTTGTTTCAAATATAGAACGAAGTTTAGTATTATGCCACAGACAATATGTAAACTATCAATTTCACCTGCCATCTGGACTGAACTGTGCAGTTATGACCGCCTCAGCGTGGCCAGGTATAGAACTTGTACACCGTGTGACGGCTCGTACTTTAAACACGGCCTGCGGCTGATACACAATGTCCAACACCTGCTCTGATCCTTCAAGTCGCTTCTCATCAAGCGTTTGGTTTAAACTCTCTGTGATTTCTTTATCATCAACAAAAAATGAATATGGAACTTTTTCTTCCTGAAATTATAATACACACAGAAAAATACAATATTTTTTTACTGAAAGTGCATAAAACAAACATACATGTTAATTGTTTTATACAATATTTAATGTATTTGTAACAATATTTTTTACAATGTAAAATAATATTAAATGAAAAAAATTGAAAAATATTTTTTTTTTTCCACATATCTTAGAAGTAAATAGAATGGGAAACTTTTGCCAAACTAATATATGCATATATGTACATGTATTAAATAAGAAAATACTACTACCAGTATTACAAATGTTAAATTATTTGTTTCAACCTACATGACAGTTCAAATTCTGGAATTCATAAACAACATCACCAACAAGGAAAATGATATACAATAAATACTAACTGATTGTAACAAGGCATTGCAGATCAGCTGCAGCTTCTCTACAGTGATGTCTACAGGCAGATCGAACGCACTACCTGTGACCTCCCCTGTTTCACTTTTGAACTGCGCCAATAAACGACGCCCTGTCTGGTCTGATTCCACTTCTGTAGTACTTTTTACCAAATCGCATGACATTACTAACATTCATTATATGTTTACATTTTTTTTAAAGCAACTCATGAATGAAATGTTTCTTGCCCTATGATCCTTTTCTTCCAAGAGTTCAGAATTCAGTTTTGTTTTTTACCATTCTACATTTTTATAAATGGTCATAGCTTAAAAGGGCCATATAGGCAACTGACAATAAAATTATGTAATGTTTCTACAGCGTTGCAGAATAACGATACAATTTTATAGTGTAAGTTAGCATCATAAGTGTAAAAATGCAATTGTGTTTAGCTTTAAATTACTGATTTATCCGAAATAAAAGTGTCATCATACAAATATATATGGATCATCTATCTATCTTGAATTAAGTCCAACCTCTTTTGAGGACTTGCTCATATCAGTCAACAGTTTGTTAGGTTGTAATAAAAGAATGAGAGTTTAAACGACTTTAAAAGGATACATTCAGTGAACGTTTAGAATTTGAAATTGAATATAAAATGACGTTTACATACTAATTGACATAAGATTTATAGTAAATTCATGGTTTATCCGAAAGACAAAAACGTCCGAAATACTGCTAATCGTATAAAATGTTTAATTGTATTCTGTAATTCGCAACATATGGTATTTAAAACGTTTCTTGTTTATTCAACTTGGCTTATTTAACAGTAAATTGATATTTAGAAAATTGTCAATGTCAAAAGAATGTATAAACGTAGTTTAGATATTTGACAGCTAAATGTTTACCTCATGGCACGTGCTTCCTGTTATTATACTATGGGTAAAACCACTAGCTATCAGTGAACTACCAACCGAAACGGTTACACTTCACTACATGTATATCAAAAGATGCGCTAGTCGCGACAGAACAACCGGCATATCTGTATTGTGTTATTTAAAATTAACAAAAAAACAAAAAAATGTCAAAAGAAAAAACACGCCGATAGCTTGTATTCCTTTTATTCAGGAACTATTTTTTATAATTAAATAATTAGAAAAGTGTCGTAGCTATGTTTTCTTTGACAATTTATAGATACATTTATAGATACAATAAATAGATGCGCTTAAAAAGCGTATATAAACATTTCTCGAAATGAGACCTAGCATATCATATGAAAAACATTCATACAAAACATTAAAAATGTAATTTAACGCATTAACGTACACGTATGGTATTTGTTTGACGCTACGACAACGTCATGACGTCATAATTATTTTAAATCACGTGACAATATATAATCTAGTTCGTCACTACTTGGCAACCGCAATCTGGAATGTGCACGTGCATCGTTCATGCTTAAAATGGCGAAAGACAAATCTAAAAATTGCAAATTTCTGAAAGCGTTAGAGAGTGCGCGGAAGTGGTTTCTATGTTGCTGTCGCGGAGAAGACGACGACGACGACGATTTAGTGATCACCCGCGTGTATCAGTCGGCTAGTTGTGGCCAACTGAACGAACAGCGCCGACGGGCGGAGGAGACGGAGAGCTTCCGTAGCGCGCTGTTCGGATATCGCAATACCCAGGAGAGTGGCCGACGCCGACACAAGCCAACAACCAAGTTACGGGACAGACAAGAAATTCCACTGTACATTTCGCCCGCAAATATGAACATGGACATCGATATTAACGTAAGATTATTTCCAAAAACACTACTTTGGAAAGCTTGAATAAATGATGTGTTTTAAATAAATTAGTATGCTTTTCTCTGCACCAAGCTCTCACCTCGTATATTCTGATGTTATTACAAGTGTTTGTTTTAATGTAGGTCACATCAATTCCTGATCAAATATAACTGTTTTTTCAAAGATAAAATGCTATGAAATTACGATGTTATTTGTCAACAAGTAGGATTTGTTGAAAAGTATAATGTCCCATTGTTGTTTCCAGGACAACCCCGCTGTGTACCCCAGACAGGCCCACGAGGCAGGGGCACAGGACTCATGGGAATATTAGAGAGCGGGCGGGGCCTAGGGTCGGGGGCCAACATATCACATATTCATAATGAAATAACTGCGAGATAAATAATCTTAGCAACAGACGTATTTGACGACACAAAAGACGCCAATATGATAATTACTTTTGATAACTAATAATTATACAACTTTCACGACTCCACCCACACCCGATCGAAAGCCACCCCGACCCGACCCTTTTATCTCTAATCAGACATTTCAAGAAAATTGACAAAAGCAGTGATCGTATGGATGAGAAACATCTACACAACACAGGTGCGTGGAAAGTAAAGTAAAACGACACAGTAATTTTTAAAGATTAATTTCAGATAACTGAATAACAGAACCTCCATAGTAACAGCTCACATTATTTAACGGCACAGAAACTGAATAACGCTTCAAATGATGTCAAAGAACATTGTTGAAAAGATTAAGACATCACATTTGGGTAATGGTTCAGCGTTGTTACTGATGTCACGCTGAAGAGGATTTCTGGACTACATTGAACTGGCTCTTCATTGATCAATGAGGACTATTTAACTCCAGTGGACTGGCTCCAATCTGATGTAGACTATTTGACTCCAGTGGACTGACTCTACTCTGATGTAAACTATTTGACTCCAGTGGACTGGCTCCACTCTGATGTAGACTATTTGACTCCAGTGGACTGGCTCCACTCTGATGTAGACTATTTGAATCCAGTGGACTGGCTCCACTCTGATGTAGACTATTTGGCTCCAGTGGACTGGCTCCACTCTGATGTAGACTATTTGACTCCAGTGGACTGGCTCTACTCTGATGTAGACTATTTGACTCCAGTGGACTGGCTCCACTCTGATGTAGACTATTTGACTCCAGTGGACTGGCTCCACTCTGATGTCGACTATTTGACTCCAGTGGACTGGCTCCACTCTGATGTCGACTATTTGACTCCAGTGGACTGGCTCCACTCTGGTGTAGACTACTTGACTCCAGTGGACTGGCTCCACTGTGATGCAGACTATTTAACTCCAGTGGACTGGTTCCAATCTGATGTAGGCTATTTGACTCCAGTGGACTGACTCTACTCTGATGTAAACTATTTGACTCCAGTGGACTGGCTCCACTCTGATGTAGACTATTTGACTCCAGTGGACTGGCTCCACTCTAATGAGGACTATTTGACTTCAGTAGATTGGCTCCAATCTAATGAGGACTATTTGACTTCAGTGGACTGGACCCACACTAATGAGAATTACTCGACTCCAGTGGACTGGCTCCACTCTGATGAAGACTATTTGACTTTAGTGGACTGGCTCCACTCCGATGAGGACTATTTAACTCCTGTGAACTGGCTCCACTCTCATGAGGACTATTTGACTTCAGTGGACTGGCTCCACTCTGATGAGGACTATTTGACCCCAGTGAACTGACTCCACTATGATGAGCATTTTGTTGACTCCAGTGGACTGGCTCCACTCTCATGAGCATTTTTTGACTCCCTTGGACTGGCTCCACTATGATGAGCATTTTGTTGACTCCATTGGACTGGCTCCACTCTCATGAGCATTTTTTGACTCCAGTGGACTGGCTCCACCCTGATGAGGACTATTTGACCCCAGTGAACTGACTCCACTATGATGAGCATTTTGTTGACTCCAGTGGACTGGCTCCACTCTCATGAGCATTTTTTGACACCATTGGACTGGCTCCACTATGATGAGCATTTTGTTGACTCCAGTGGACTGGCTCTACTCTCATGAGCATTTTTTGACTCCAGTGGACTGGCTCCACTATGATGAGCATTTTTTGACTCCAGTGAACTGGCTCCACTATGATGATGACTATTTGACTCCAGTAGACTGACTCCACCCTGATTAGTACTACTTGACTTCAGTGGACTGGCTCCACTCTGATGAGGATTTTCGACTCAAGTGGACTGCCTCCACTCTGGACTATTTGATTCCAGTAGACTCGATCCACTCTGATTAGGCCTATTTGACTCCAGTGGACTGGCTCCACTCTGATGACAATTTTTTGACTCCAGTGGACTGGTTCCACTATGATGATGACTTTTAGACTCCAGTGAAATGGCTCCACTCTGATTAGGACTATTTGACTTCAGTGGACTGGCTTTACTCAGATGAGGATTATTTGACTGCAGTGGACTGGCTCCACTCTGATGAGGAAATTTTTGACTCCAGTGGACTGGCTCCACTATGAGGACTTTTTGACTGGTCGACTGGCTCCACTCTGATTATGACTATTTGATTCCAGTCGACTGGCTCCACTCTGATGAGCATTATTTGACTCCAGTGGACTGGCTCCACTTGGATAAGAAATATTTGACTCCAGTGGACTGGGTCCATTCTAATGAGGACCAATAACCCCCAGCAGAATGACTCCACAGTGATGAAAAAACCAATACTAGTATTTGATTTTAATGAACTAGCTTTATTAAATTGATGCAAGTTCAGGCGAAATGTTTGTATCAGAATAATAAACGATTAAGAATATAATAAAATGTACAAAAAAAAAAAAATATTTGTTAATGCTAAAATGCTTCACTGATTTACTTAGCATAACTCATGTGAATGATTTCTTACCTAGCGCTTAAATTGGTTAAAGACATGTTTAGTAAGTTGATCATAATTTTTTTTTTTAATTATTCAAAATTAAAACTGTCAGTGTTTCGTTGTTTTTTATGATAATTTTTTTTATACTAGCATGTACATCACATTTATTTGGAAACTAAGATGTATTCTATTTCAATTTCACAAAGTTCTTATACAATAATGGCCAATCTCTTGCTGAGGAGTGTCGTGGGAAAACCGGGCTTAATGCATGTGCGTAAAGCATCGTCCTGGACTCCACGATGGAATCCGGGACGACACTTTCCGCCTACAGTGGATTTATGTTTAAAAGAGACTTCCTAGAAAAGAAAAAAAACCTGGCTAATTTGGGACGACGCTTTACGCTCATGCATTAAGCCCGGTTTTCCGACACGCCTCAAATAATATTCAAAGAAACAAAGGCACATCATAACCTGAGAGTTTGCTAAATGTACATATACTAGTATGTAAATGAATTAGGTTTGTTCTAATAGAAATGAACACATGTGTGATGTGTTGTGACGGTATGGAAAACATTACACAATGAAATGCATGAAATAAATCCAGGACACACTTTTTCATATTTAATTAAAAATCCCTAATCTTACATAACATATACATACAAATATACAATAAATAAGAATTCTACATGTACTTTCAAACGTCATTTAACACAAATCCAAATCAAGAAAGGACAACATTTCCAAATCATATCACAGTGTGGGCTCTGAATTCAGACCATTTGCTTTACTGGCGAAGTTCGTAAATCCGGACAGTACTTAAATACGGACACCGGCAAAAAATGTGTTTGTATGATCGGTACCAGCAATTCAATGGTATTGATTGATGTACAAACCTGTCTCAGCAACATATGTCAAGTTTCAACAGAATGCATTGGGTATTAATTCCCTTACGTTCTATTGTTTTTATCTTTCTTTCAAATGTAAACATTTACATATGCGGGGGTTTAAATCAAAACAGTACCTCCGATAAATAAAGCTTTACGGAGAACATTTTGAAAGTAAATACCAGAAAAGGGTAAACAAAGGAAGAAAAACAAGAAATCTGACGAACAACATGTATTTTAATGTTTATTTCTATTTATTATTTTACATTTCAATATATTTAAAGAAAAATGTCTGGATTAAGGTACTCTCCATGCATACTTCAATATATGTTACAGGCCTTCAATATATGTAACAGGCCTTCAATATATGTTACAGGCCTTCAATATATGTTACAGGCCTTCAATATATGTTACAGGCCTTTTTTAAACACATCATTCAGTTACTTTATGACAGCAGTTTTCAATAGTATTTTGACAAAAGCTTCCAATTAAACCCTACTTATTATGTTGAACTTTTTATTTTTGTTTTGATGCAAATATCGAGAGAAATAGTGCAGAAACCAGCAAAAGTGTCCGGATTTACGTACTTTGCAAGTAAACTACAAAACATAAATACACAATGTCATGTACCAGCAATTATTAATTAATACATGCTTGTAGTTCGCACAACATGAATATTTCACTAGTTTTGTTGCAAGTAATTTTGTGGTTATAGTTTTTTCAACCTGAACTTTATAATAATGATTATAATTATTAACAAATGCTCAATTCATAGGGAATAACCCTTGAGTTAGTGTCTAAAATTGTTTACAAAAATTAATATTCAGCATGTGATGTCATAACTCACTAGTTGCTTAGGAAGCCCTATTTGGAGATTTAATACAATACGACTTCGCAATTGTTTACAAAATTGTTTACAAGAAATTAATATTCATCATGTAATGTCATAACTCACTGGTTCCTGAGGAAGGCCTATTTGGAGATTTAATACAATACGACTTCGCAACTTGCAGAGTTTGGGTAACTGAGTCAGGAGCGAGTTGACTCTGCACCGATGTACATGTACTTACATAAAATATGTTACTAAATTTGTTGGCACTACTTGGCAGCAACAATCGGAGCCAAAACGCTACACTCAGATTTGCTCCGTTTAATTTTGTGGCATGTATCAGCTACCAGACCGCATTACGTACTTTGTGTATGCCAAGCCATAAACGAGTTGTGTCGTGGGAAAACCGGGTTGAATGCATGTGCGTAAAGTGTCGTCCCCCCTTAGCCTGTGCAGTTCGCACAGGCTAATCCAGGACGGCACTTTCCGCCTACAGTGGATTTATGTTTAGAAGAGACTTCCTTGAAACAGAAAATACCATACAAGCGAAGTGTCCCGGAATAGCCTATGCAGACTGCATAGGCTAATCCGGGACGACACTTTACACATGTTTATTAAGACTGGGTTTCCCACGTCATGGCTCAAGCCGATTTGAAAATATTGTCTTGCCAACAGTGAGTGGTATTTTCTTTCACTTGAGCAGTACTGTACATGTACATGCATCTCCAAGAATTCACCAGAAAGGTCTGGCGACCAGAGCGTAACCAATAAAAAATATGATGGAAACGGAGATCATTCCAAATACGTATTCACGACTGTTTGCGGTGTATCTCCTGGAGAACGGATGTATGAAGTCATCCCAGCAAAGGTCACCTGGGCACAGCTGCTTGTCGTCTTCTCTGGGAGTGTCGTAATACCTGGAAAACAATCACAGAAACCAAGTATTATTTATAATTTCATAACTGTGTTTTTTTCACCTTTGGGGGAAAGATGGCAGAGCCCTTTAGATGGGAATTTTACGGCAAAAGGGGAACTTTTTTTTTAGAAAAGCATAATTACAGGTTTATGTTCTACTTTGTTATAAAACATAAATCAATTGCTTTGCTACAAATGATAACTTAACTAATACACTAACTTGGTTTCATGAAAAATAGTTGGGATTGTTTACGAAAATTCCTGTACCTTAGTCAATATTTGTCCGATTTTGGTCAATTTTCTTTCAAAATAAAGCTTAAGAGAAATCTTCACTTAAGTTGGACTCCTATCAGAAATCAATTTGATTTCGATTTACAGAAGAGTAACATACTAAACATGTAAGACATATTTTTCGCATTTTTTGAAGTATGCCATTAAATGTCATAACTTAACAGGTTAAAGCATCGGAACTAACAAGCTCAAGTATTATAACAAGAAAAGAATTTGGAAAAACTGAAAATAAAAAAAATTTGGTCCCACCAGGGCTCAAATCCAGGATCTCTGGATTAAAATGCTATCGCTTTAACCACTCGGCCATTTGGACTTCTATACTTCATCCTGCATTATTTACTTTATGTAAGTGTTCCAAGTGTTGTCAACAATTTCAACGAAAACAACACAAACACTCCAAATTATTCCATCGTTTAACGTCACAAATGCTTTATAATTTTATGAATTTCAACTGTTGATTACTCATAAACGATACATTGTTTACAGTATATTTCTAGGTCGGTAGTGTTATTTTGCTCCCTTGTATACAGTGTTATTTTATTATGGAATCTTTGACAAAAAATTGAAAAATTGTCAATTCGTCAAACTGTGAACAGGTCCCTTTAAGGTAACAAACCTTGAAAGCCTGAGACTTCATGGATTTCATAGAGTGTTTTACAAAAGTTTTCCCTAATGAGCTTTGAGAATACAGACCCTAGGCTCTGTACTGACAGTGGGGCCCAGAGCCAGTGACGGACCCCAGGCTCTGTACTGACAGTGGGGCCCAGAGCCATTGACAGACCCCAGGCTCTGTACTGACAGTGGGGCCCAGAGCCAGTGACGGACCCCAGGCTCTGTACTGACAGTGGGGCCCAGAGCCAGTGACGGACCCTAGGCTCTGTACTGACAGTGGGAAGCAGAACCAGTGACGGACCCTAGGCTCTGTACTGACAGTGGGGCCCAGAGCCAGTGACGGACCCTAGGCTCTGTACTGACAGTGGGGCCCAGAGCCAGTGACGGACCCTAGGCTCTGTACTGACAGTGGGGCCCAGTAGGCTCTGTACTGACAGTGGGGCCCAGAGCCAGTGACAGACCCTAGGCTCTGTACTGACAGTGGGGCCCAGTAGGCTCTGTACTGACAGTGGGGCCCAGAGCCATTGACAGACCCTAGGCTCTGTACTGACAGTGGGGCCCAGTAGGCTCTGTACTGACAGTGGGGCCCAGTAGGCTCTGTACTGACAGTGGGGCCCAGTAGGCTCTGTACTGACAGTGGGGCCCAGTAGGCTCTGTACTGTCAGTGGGGCCCAGAGACAGTGACGGGCTCTGTACTGACAGTGGGGCCCAGAGCCAGTGACAGATCCTAGGCTCTGTACTGACAGTGGGGCCCAGAGCCAGTGACGGGCTCTGTACTGACAGTGGGGCCCAGAGCCAGTGACGGGCTCTGTACTGACAGTGGGGCCCAGTAGGCTCTGTACTGACAGTGGGGCCCAGTAGGCTCTGTACTGACAGTGGGGCCCAGTAGGCTCTGTACTGACAGTGGGGCCCAGTAGGCTCTGTACTGACAGTGGGGCCCAGTAGGCTCTGTACTGACAGTGGGGCCCAGTAGGCTCTGTACTGACAGTGGGGCCCAGTAGGCTCTGTACTGACAGTGGGGCCCAGTAGGCTCTGTACTGACAGTGGGGCCCAGAGCCAGTGACGGATGAATGTTCACAATGTTTTTATATTTGTAGTCAGTTTTGGATTTTCCTGGCCCAAACTTTAATTTTAGAAAATATTAATTATTCAGGGCACTAAAAAGTGAAATATTACTGGCCCATACTGAAATTAATCCAAATAGGTTGCACTCTAAAGACTAGCAATAATTAACAAGTCTTTTCGTTTTCATTAAATCACTGATACCATAAACTTTGTTTTAAAATAAGTGTCGCCTTTTAAAACTAGAAATGTGTCCACAGACACGGATGCCCCCACCTAAGCAGCCATTTCCACATGGCGCCGCCTTGTCTGTATGCATACAAATTATTTTTCAAAATGAGAATTGTTCTGTTATATTGTAATTCTGCTAATGTATTCTCTTATTCTGTAAATTTGTTGTATATCACAAAATAGTTTTAGTCCTAAAAAAAAAAATAAACAACAAAGAGTAGTAATTAAAACTGTTAGGCAATTATGAGTTATGGTTCTTGTATGCTTCACTTACTCATGCTATATTAAATCATTCTGTGCAAAATCAACAAAATGCCTTTTATCATTTTTGAATTATGCTTTGCACACTCATGAATAACGGAAGTAATTCACTAACTTCACAACTCAGGTTCGTGCATGGCAACACATCATTTGGTGATTGTGATAATTTCTGCAAATTTATCTGAAAATCCCTGCATGCATGACAATATTATGCTCTGGAAAATTATTTGACCTTTGACCTGGATTAATGACCTTGACATTTCAGCTACAGACCTGGTTCTTGAATGCCACATGCGGTCTCATAATGCTTACCACTTTTAAGTTATTTGAAAAATTGTTCATGCCAGACAAAATTATGCTCCAGACAGAATCCATGGACTTAATTCTTATACTTGACCTTTGACCTTATGTGTGACCTTGACCTTGAACATAGTTTTTGCGGGCGTCACATCGTCTTATAATGGTTATCACTTCTGCCAAGTTGAAAATCCTTTGAAAATCCTGCAATGCTTGACAGAGTTATTTTTCCTGGACAAGAATCTTAACATATATGCATATACCTGACCTTAAAGTGTGACCTTGACCTTGGACCAAGGCACCTGGTTCTTGCATGCTTGCATGCGACACCACCATATAATGCTTTTCACTCATGCCAAGTTGTTTGAAAATCCTTCCCTGCTGGACAACATTATGCTCCTAACATTGTCTATGGCTTAAATTCTTATATTTGACTTTTGACCTTTTAGTGTGACCTTGACAGTATACAACGCGCGCAACACACCGACACACCATGCTTAGCACTTTGGCCAAGTTAGTTTAAAATCCTTCTCTGCTGGAAAAAATTGTGATTCAGACAGTATTTATGGCTTAAAATTCTTATATTTGAACTTTGATCTTTAAGTGTGACTTTGACCTTGGACCTACGGACCTGGTTCTTGCGCGCAACACACCGTTTCACCATGTTCAACACTTGTACCAAGTTATTTGAAATTCCTTCCAATGCCAGACAAAATTATGCTCCGGAAAGAGTCTATGGCTTAAATTCTTATCTCTGACCTTTGACCTTTAAGTGTGACCTTGACCTTGGATCTAGGGACCTGCTTCTTGCGCGCAACACGACGTCTCATCATGCTCAACACTTGTGCCAGGTTATTTGAAATTCCTTCCATGCTAGACAAAATTATGCTCCGGAAAGGGTCTATGACTTAAATTCTTATTTTTGACGTTTGACCTTTAAGTGTGGCTGTGACCTTGGACCTAGGGACCTGGTTATTGCGCGCAACACAACGTCTCACCATGCTCAACACTTGTGTCAATTGATTCATATTCCTTCCATGCTGGACAAAATAATGCTCCAGACAGGGTCCATGGCTTAAATTCTTATGTGTGACCTAGACATTATAAAATGTGCGCAACACACCGTCTCACCATGCTCAACACTTGTGCCAATTTATTTAAATTCCTTCCATGCTGGACAATATTATGCTCCGGACAGGGTCTATGGTTTAAATTCTTATATTTGACCTTTGACCTTTACGTGTGACCTTGATCTTGGACCAAGGGACCTGGTTCTTGCGAGTAACACACCGTCTCAACATGCTCAACCATTTTGCCAAGTTATTTGAAATTCCTTCCAAGCTAGACAAAATTATGCTCCAGACAGGGTCTATGGCTTAAAATTCTTATATTTGACCTTTGACCTTTAAGTGTGACCTTGACCTTTAAGTGTGACCTTGACCTTGGAATTAGGGACCTGGTTCTTGCGCGCAACACACCGTCTCACTATGCTCAACACTTGTGCCAAGTTATTTGAAATTCCTTCCATACTAGACAAAATTATGCTCCGGACAGGGTCTATGGCTTAAATTCTTATATTTGACCTTTAAGTGTGACCTTGACCTTGGAATTAGGGACCTGGTTCTTGTGCGCGACACATTGTCTCACCATGCTCAACACTTGTGCCAAGTTATTTGAAATTCCTTCCATGCTGGACAAAATTATGCTCTGGACAGGGATAGAAGGCTTTAATTCTTATATTTGACCTTTGACCTTTAAGTGTGACCTTGACCTTGGACCTAGGGACCTGGTTCTTGCGCGCAACACACCGTCTCACTATGCTCCACTCTTGTGCCAAGTTATTTGAAATTCCTTCAATGCTAGACAAAATTATGCTCCGGACAGGGTCTATGGCTAAAATTCTTATATTTGACCTTTGACCTTTAAATGTGACCTTGGAATTAGGGACCTGGTTCTTGCCCGCAACACACCGTCTCACTATGCTCAAAACTTGTGCCAAGTTATTTGAAATTCCTTCCATGCTAGACAAAATTATGCTCCGGACAGGGTCTATGGCTTAAATTCTTATATTTGACCTTTGACCTTTAAATGTGACCTTGGAATTAGGGACCTGGTTCTTGCCCGCAACACACTGTCTCACTATGCTCAAAACTTGTGCCAAGTTATTTGAAATTCCTTCCATGCTGGACAAAATTATGCTTCAGACGGGGATAGAAGGCTTTAATTCTTATATTTGACCTTTGACCTTTAAGTGTGACCTTGACCTTGGACCTAGGGACCTGGTTCTAGCGCGCGACACACCGCCTCATTATGCTTAACATTTCTGCCAAGTTATTTGAAAATCCTCCAATGCTGGACAAAGTTATTGTCCGGACAAGAATCCGAACATACATACATACGTATACGTACATATGTATATACGTACATTCGTACATATGTACGTACCCACGGACAGGGTAAACTCTATATGCCCCCCCCCATCATTGATGGTGGTAGCACAAAAACTTTATATTGTGCATAAATGACATGTTCTAAAATACTAGTAATGTTAAATTTTAATTCCACTTTTATCTTAACAGCAGAACTAAAACTGAAACTCTTTATGAAATGTGATGTAATTTAAACTGAACCAATAAAACAGAGCCATACTTGGAGACAGGGGCAGGGGTCTGAGCAGGGATCTGAGTAAAGCGGACGGAGCTTGTGAGCTGGAACTGCTGAGTCATGGTGGGGTTGGTGCGACATACCCCACCCGCTGGTCCAGAACACTTCACCGACCATGTGGTTTTGGCGTAGCTGTATTGACAATTGATGTGCATAAATTATATCCGAGTACATCTACTGTAGAAATATTGGATAACAATTAACCAGACATGGCGAAAGACCGCAGGCCGGCCAGACGTTGCCAGTAACAAGAGGGCCACGATGGCCCTAGGTCGCTCACCTGAGTTTAAGGCATCATAATAGCTTATAACAAGAGGGCCAAATGGCACTAAACCACTTACATGAGTATAAAGATCTGGGCCTAGCAGCTTCAGGAGATTTTAATAGTCTATATAAACCATGTGACCCACAGGGCATGGCCACTTTCTACCCCAGGGGCTTAATTTGAACAATATTTTTAGAGGACCACTATACAATGTTACATACAAAATATGAAACATCTGGGCCTTGAAGTTTTAGAGAAGATTTGTAAAGTCCACTATCTATATAAGTCTATACAAACCATGTGAATCCCGGGCGTGGCTAGGTTTTACCCCAGTAGCATAACTTGAACAATCTTTGTAGAAGACCAATATAAGATGTTACATACCAATTACAAAACATCTGGGCCTTAAGGTTTCAGAGAAGAAACTTTCTGAAGTTATTTTGTCATTTAAGTCTATACAAACCATGTGACCCCCGGGGTGTGGCCTCTTTTTACCCAAGAGGGGCATAATTTGAACATTCTTTGTAGAGGACCACTATACAATGTTACATACCAAATACAAAGCCTTTGGGCCTTGCAGTTTCAGAGGAGAAAATTTTTGAAGTCACTTGCCATATATAAGTCTATAGAAACCATGTGACCCCAAGGGCGTGGCCAGGTTTGATCCCAGGGGCATAATTTGAACAATCCTTGTAGAGGATCACTATACAATGTTACATACCAAATACAAACCTCTGGGCCTTGCAGTTTCAGAGAAGAAGATTTTTTGCTTTTTAAGACTTTATTAATTAGGGATGGCATCGAATACTAAAACTGGTATTCAAATATTCGCTTTTTCATTCAATCGAATATTCAAATATTCATATTGACTACTTTAAACTTTGTGGCCTAGGAGACATGATCATTCTTTTTGCATGTTAGTACCGATTAGTCAGTTGCGTCGTATTTTCATTAATAAATTGCGCTTTCTAATTATTACATTAATTACAAAATATAAACGCATACAAATCTGCAGAATCTATTTTAATCGTTCTTTTAATCAAAAAGTTTTCAAACACCACACATTTTTATCAGTATTGAAACGCTCCGATAAGCATTAGGTTATCAGCAAATTTTAGCAAAGTTTCTCAATTGTGACTGCTAAATGTGTGATCGCACTTCTGTAATATTTTGTTTTGTAACTCTTTTCACAAGTCTAAAGGCGATCGTTCTAATTACCAATTAACAGTTATGGTTTCCTACTGTCTGGTGTAATTGTGTATTACTGGCAACCGTATGCGAGTGGCGACTGATACCGAGCCGTATATTCAATAACTCTCAGTCTGACACATGACACGGGCCATCCCATTGAAAACACACTCAGTCTGACACATGACACGGGGTATCCCATTGAAAACAATTTGTTTTAAAAAAAGCATTACACATTTGCGAATATTCGAATGGCGTTTTAACTATTCGAATGGCGATCATTCAATCGAATATTTGAATAGTTTTGCCATCCATAATATTAAATATGTGACCCCTGGGGCATGGCCACTTTTTACCCCAGGGGCATTATTTTAACAATCTTTGTAGAGGACCACTATACAATGTTACATCAAAATATGAAACCCATGGGCCTGGCAGTTTCAGAGGAGAAGATTTTGAAGTCCACTTGCCAAATAAGTCTAACGAAACCATAAGACCCCCAGGGCGTGACCAGGTTTGATCCCAGGGGCATAATTTAAATAATCTTTGTAGAGGATCACTTTACAATTTTACATACAAAATATGAAACCTTGGGACATTGCGGTTTCAGAGGAGAAGATTTTTGAAGTCATTTTGCTATTTAAGTCTATATAAAACATGTGACCCCCGGGGTGTAGCCAGTTTTGACCTCAGGAGCATAATTTGAACAATCTTTGTAGAGGATCACTATACAATGTTACATAACCAAATACTAAACCACTGGGCCTTGCAGTTTCAGAGGAGATTTTTGAAGTCGTTTTGTTATATGTCCATATGAACTACTGACCCCCTGGACCTGGCCAGTTTTGACCCCAGGGTCATCATTTGAACAATCTTTGTAGAGGACCACTATACAATGTTACATACCAAATATAAATCACAGGGCCTCAGTGTTTCAGAGGAGAAGATTTTTAAAGTCATTTTGTTATTTAAGTCTATATAAACTATTGACCCCCTGGGCATGGCCAGTTTTGACCCCAGGGCCATCATTTGAACAATCTGTGTAGAGGACCACTATACAATGTTACATACCAAATATAAAACCACTGGGCCTTAGTGCTTCAGAGGAGAAGATTTTTAAAGTCATTTTGTTATTTAAGTCTATATAAACTATTGACCCCCTGGGCGTGGCCAGTTTTGACCCCAGGGGCATCATTTGAACAATCTTAGTAGAGGACCACTATGCAATGTTACATACCAAATATGAAACCTCTTGGCCTTGCGGTTTCAGAGAAGACGATTTTTGCACTAATTTTGC
This sequence comes from Congeria kusceri, assembly GCA_027627225.1. Classification (NCBI taxonomy): domain Eukaryota; kingdom Metazoa; phylum Mollusca; class Bivalvia; order Myida; family Dreissenidae; genus Congeria; species Congeria kusceri. The sequence continues at coordinate 1,406,174 of CM051027.1, read as the reverse complement.
TATTTAAGTCTATATATATCATGTGACCCCCGGGGCGTGGCCAGTTTTAACCCCAAGGCTATCATGTGAACATGTTTTGTAGAGGACCCCTATACAATGTTACCAACCAAATAACAAACCTCTGGGCCGTACGGTTTCGGAGAAGAAGATTTTCAAAGTCATTTAGCTATTTAAGTCTATATAAACCATGCGACCACCTGGGTGTGGCCAGTTTTAACCCCAGGGGCATCATTTGAACAATCTTTGTAGAGGACCACTATGCAATCTTATGTACCAAATATGAAACCTCTGGGCCTTGCGGTTTCAGAGTAGAAGATGTTTAAAGTCATTTTGCTATTTAAGTCTATATAAACCATGTGACCCCGAGACGTGGCTAGTTTTGACCCCAGGGGCATCATTTGAACAATCTTTGTAGAGGACCACTAGAGTATGCCACATACCAAATATGAAACCACTAGGCTTTGAGGTTTCAGAGGAGAAGATTTTTGCAGTAATTTTGCTTTTAAGTCTATATAACAATGTGATCCCTGGGGCGTGGCCAGTTTTGATCCCAGGAACATCATTTCAACAATCTTTGTAGAGGACCACTATACAATGTTACCGACCAAATACCAAACCTCTAGGCCTTGCGGTTTTAGAGAAGAAGATTTTTAAAGTCATTTAGCTATTTAAGTCTATATAAACCATGTGACCTCCGGGGTGTGACCCAAGGGGCATCATTTTAACAATCTTTGTAGAGGACCACTATACAATGTTACCAACCAAATACCAAACCTCTAGGCCTTGCGGTTTTAGAGAAGAAGATTTTTAAAGCCATTTAGCTATTTAAGTCAAAGCCATTTAGCTATAAACCATGTGACCCCCGGGGTGTGACCCAAGGGGCATCATTTTAACAATCTTTGTAGAGGACCACTAGAAGATGCCAAATACCAAATATGAAAGCTCTCAGACATGCAGTTTCAGAGAAGATTTTTAAAGTTTTTACTTTCTAAATCTATTTTTAGCTCTGGTGACCTACATATGCAGTGGACCGAAACGATTTGAACAAGTTTGAAAAAGGGTCACCCAAGGATCATTCCGGTGAAGTTTGGTGAAAATCTGCCCAGCGGTTTAGGAGGAGATATTGTTTGAATGAAAATGTTGATGCACAACGCACGATGGACGACGCACGACGGACAAAAGGTGATCACAAAAGCTCTCCATGAGCACGTTGTGCTAAGGTGAGCTAAAAATGTCAAAAGGCTGGCAGTAAAATCCAAGATGCCGGACATAATGTCCGGTAATTTTTTTTTGTATCCATAATTATAATCTGTATTTCAAACTCTATTTAGGCCCGGGGAAATTTACAACTGGCCTGAAATTGTGTCCCTTTTGTAGGACAGTCTGGACTGTAAATTTTGACATATTTTGCCATTTCGGAATTAACAAATAGTCAAATATTAATCAAATGATAATCAAGTGATACTGGCAGTGTATACATGAAGTTTACAGAATCTAAACTGCTGTTTAAAAAACTTGCAAAAAACCTAAGAGCTGTTCCAGGAAAAAAGGTGATGAGGGGGTGTGCGGGGGGGGCGGAACACCAGTCCAAAAATGGGGTATTACCAACACAACTTAATTACATGTAAGTCATTGATAATCGTTTTATCCCCCTATCACCCCCACCCACTGATTTTTAATACATCTGCGTTCCGCCCCCTTATCACCTTTTTTTCCTGGAACAGCCCTAAGAAAACAAGCTTTGTTATGCCAAAATAAGTCATGTTCCTAACAGTGTTATAATTTAACAGCAAGTGTGCATATAGAATTATTCGCATAAAAAATTATTCATATATTGCTTGAGTTTTACAAATTACCATGCCAATTATTGTGAAATAACAAGTATAGGACAGGAACCTCATATATTGAAATTATTATTCATTCCTGACTGTGCATAAAGTGTGTACACATATATACAATCACACAACAGAAATATGCATATAATGCATTGCCATAAATAAAATAATCAAATAAAGTAAATAACCATATATTTCAAATAAAAATGGACAAAAAGTTCAGAAGAACCTTGCTGTAATAGACCTATTTGTTTCTTTTTAACTCCATGAATAACAATACACATATGCATGTATATGATGCTAACTCGACTGCTGTTTAAGGTTACACAACACTAATTAATGATGTAAAACAAACATGTTTGATACTTTACTGATCAATATTTTACTGTTGCCTATGGTATATGTGTGTTTTCCTATCAAATTTAATGTTATTTTTGCACTTTCATCTGTTTATTTGGAAAAGAATTGACATAAAAATCGTATATAAACAAGAGCCCAGACGTTCCTACCTGACTTTGCTTCCTAGCACCTCATATATGGGGAAACCATTGGACCTCCCAGTCTCACCATAGAACACGTCCAGATGAATGCCACTGGTGATGTTGAAACAGACCCCTGTCCTGTTATCCACTGGGCTATTACCCAGGGGGAAATACCCAGCAAGGGTACATAACTCTGTCAAGTCGTCCCTACAATATTGTTTGGGATTTTCTTAATACATATAATCTTAAACTGTAGAAGTACCCACCAATGGTTGTTACCACTGAATACACTTTTATACATGTATAAAAGAGCTAACTCACGGTACAGAACCCTTTCAGGTCTTTCCTAGAATATTTGACTTATAGATATATGGTAATTCTTTTGGGATTTTCGTAATAAACATACCGGTAGACTTAAAATGTAGAAGTGGCCACCGAGGGCATTTTCTGTTAAATACAAATGAGGCGCGTCGTGGGAAAACTGGTCTTAATGCATGTGTGTAAAGTGTCGTCCCGGATTAGCCTGTGCAGTCTGCACAGGCTAATCCGGGATGGCACTTTCCGCTTTTATTGTATTTTCTGTTTCAATGAAGTGTCTTCTAACCATAAATCCACTTTAGGCGGAAAGTGTCATCCCGGATTAGCCTGTGCAGACTGCACAGGCTAATCCGAGACGACACGTTACGCACATGCATTAAAACCGGTTTTCCCACGGCGCGCCACAAATATAAGTGCTGACTGTGCGTACACAACTCTTTCAGGGTTTCACAGGAATAATCTGAATTTTATATTGATATAAAAGGTAACTGTTCTTATATTTTTAATACACATTTATAGACTTCAAATGTAGAGATACTGACTCAATAGCAATTATAATTGTTTGTGATTTAGTTTTAACATGTTTGTATAGTATACACATTACTAGATATGAAATGCAGAAGTCCTGATTGTTACTCAACTCGAAGAAAAAAACTTGTCTGACATGTCGATTAACAAACGTTTGACAATTCATATTTTCCTCAATTGTAAGATAATTATTTATGTATGGAACCATTTGATCTTTTCAGTTTTTTATTAACCAACTCAACTTTGCCACTGTTTTGATTTTAAACAATGCGGTAAAGAGCCGTACTCTACCTCAATACAGGTATCCAATAAGCCTCGTTGTAGATGTTGTTGTAGCCCCGCCTTCCTAGCACATCTGACGGCATCAGGGAGTTCAGATAGTAGATCATTTGCTTTCTGCAAGATCGGTCAAATGGTAAGATAAGTGACCACAAGACTTGACATATGCATTTTTTTTAGTGGACAAACTTTCTGTTGAGACTTAACTAAAGTGTTTTCAACTTACTCTTCCAGAGTTTCCTTGATACACATTATTTTATAGTGGACAAACTTTCTGTTGAGACTTAAAGACTTTCGCAACAATTTTTTTCTTTTTTTTTCCAACGACAGATTTTCTTAAAAATTTGCACAAACATGCGTCAATGTATCTTAAAACTTAAACAGTCTTAAAAAATAGGTGTCACCGGCCTTGTTCCGGAAATATTGGGTTTGGAATACGGTACCAGTCGAATTTTAATGTTTTGTTTGGCAAATACAAGTTCAGTTTAATGATAAAAAGCGCTTTATGTACAGTTACCATTTAAAAATGACTTTTAATGGATGCTTAACCAGGTTAATGATGCATTTAATATGCCTCTAAAAACATCAATAAATAATCAAATATACAAATATCCTTTGTTCCAAACGACAGATTTTGTTAAAAAATCCCGTATACATGCATCATTGTATACTAAAACAGTCTTAAAAATAGGGGTCACCAGCCTTGTTCCGGAAATATTGGGGTTTGAATATGGTACCTTTTGAAGCCATTTTTTCAGGTTGGATTTGTAACACAGTTTTTAGTCTATAGGAGAGCTTTTGTTCAAACAAGGTTATGGTTCTTTAAACTGATATGTTTAACATGTTTTGTTTGGCAATATACAAGTGTATTTTGACAATAAACAGCACTCTACCTACATTTACTGTTAAAACGATGAATTTGAGTGGACATTTAAGTAGGTCAAAAAAAATAATTTTGTTAAAATTTTGCACATACATACACCACTTACACCAAAACAGTAATAAAAAGCATGGGTCACCGAACAAGATTGGGAAATATTGGACTTATATTGGGTACCTGTGTATCATTTATCATGTTTCGTTTTAACATTGTGTACGTAAACAACCTATTGATTGCCAATATAGAATGGATATATTGAATGGATCTTTTCTGAACTGATTTGTTTGGAAATACATTGTATAAAAGTGTTTTTGATTTTTATATATCCTTTATGAAATTTTACTATTGAAACAATTTATTTGAATGGTCATTAGAGATGGTCAAATACGAGAATGTACCGACTATACCTGTTGAAACATCAAAATACACATATGACCAAATGTATGAATATATTAAGTTCCAAATCTCATAATATCTCCAAACCTGGCTTAGACATGTGTCAAAATTATATCAAAACTAAAACAGACATAAAAAGTATGGGCCACCGTGCTTGTTTGGGATATAGTGGACTCTGAACATGTTAGCTGGTGAACCATTTTATCATTCACGCTACGTCTTCAAAGTGTAACTTTTCAAATGATGGGTTGAAAATATCTGTAGATTTAAATGTTTCAGATGTTTTGACAGTATGTAACGATATTGTGATTAATGACACACTACATTAACATTGACTGGAACTTACAGACTAACAAAGATATACTGTTTTTCGATTGAAATCAGTATATTGTAACCTATATACAATAAAGAAAAAATGAAGCAAAAGGAGAAATTAACCCAATTATTAGTGTTGTTAATCAGTGTCCAAAATTTTAGTCGATTAATCAGCAACAATTTCTGACTAAATAACCGGTTAATCAGGATTCTTGAAAGTAAAGGAAATACACCCTTGACTGCAACGTTTCAATGATTTTTTTTTGGTTTGGCATTAAATATTTGTCTGATTTATATAGCAATTATGAAGGAAATAGGCATAAAACACATTTTTTAAATACAGTTAGTGAACTGTATTATCCTACTAACGCCCTGGAGTCGCTGGACTACTGACAAGATAAATTTAACATATATTACATGTAATTATTGAAAAGTTAAGCAACCGCACAAACACTATAAATCTTTATCTTGTGTTAGGTGCAAAAATGCAAAATTTATTAGTTTTTGATAAGCAGTGGTAAAACAGTGAGCTAAAGAAATATGACAGTTAGCCAGCTAGACAAATGAATACAAAGACCATACTTTTATTATGTTTATTTTTTACATTTTATGGCCTTTGTTCAAACATTTCAAAAAAGTAATATCTCCATGGCCATCTTTAACAATACTGAGTGGAGCCATCATGGACAACTTTGTTAATAATAAAGACACAACAGCTTTACTAGAGACAAATATTAGTTCTACAAATCATTTATACATTTTATTCGATTGAACAATGTATTTAATTACACGTGCATTTGTGTTATTAAATTACACTATTTGGTCACTGAAACATATAAATGAATGGGATCACTTGTTCAAGGTTAAAAGAAAAGTATTGGAAATTTTTGTTAAGAAAACTCATGCATAGATATCTTCCATTAATCGACAAATCCCAAACCTTAATCGACCAATTAATCATTACATATTAGCTGTTGATTAATCGACTAAATGATTAATCGGCACAACACTACCAATTATTTTCGTTTAGTTACAAATGTCATTAACTAAAGTGCATTTTACCTACTCTTCCGGTGTGTCCCAGATGTTTTCCTTAACATGACTTTATATAAAATCTTTGGAGGGTGACAACTTCTGTTGTTTTTTTAATGTTCAAATTCTAACATTAACATCATCTGCTATTATGTTGTTGGCAGTCGTTTTGGAATTATTTAGTACCAGTATTTAATTAAATTTAATTTAATTATTAAAACAATGTGCCTTGCTTTTGAATCAAATTCTCAACAAATGCATAACACAATTTGTTACATAAAAATATTTGAGGCACGTCATGGGAAAACCGGGCTTAATGCATGCGCGTAAAGTGTCGTCCCCGATAAGCCTGTGCAGTCTGCACAGGGTAATCCAGGACGGCACTTTCCGCCTACAGAGGATTTATGTTTAGAAGAGACTTCCTTCAAACAGAAAATACCATAAAAGCGGAAAGTGCTGTCCCCGATTAGCCTGTGTGGACTGCACAGGCTAATCCGGGACGACACTTTACGCACATGCATTAAGCCCGGTTTTACAACAACGCGCCTCATTTTATATTATGTGTTTGTTCTGTAACTGCTTGACCACGGTGAATGACAGTTTTATTATCTTTATTATAATCAAAATTTCCAAACTTATTAAAAAATGAACAGAGAAATGACAAAGTTCTTTAGAGAGGAATATTTATGAAACCATTGATTTTTAAATGTGCATAAAATTATGTTCATGTGGTTTGCTAAAACACCTTGACATTAATATTTTCTTCACGGCATTTGGATTTTTTTGTATTACAACTCTTTAACTTCTTAGAAATTACCGGTAGTTAGACAAACCTTAGAGCTGTGCAGTCAGACATGTTGGCCATGGACAGCTGCAGTTTACAGGCCGTGGAAAGGTCCTCCCCAAACTTGATGTTCCTGCGGTCTGCATTCTCACAGAGACCATTAGGACCTACATTGGCAATGAGGTTTGGTTAAAGACAGCATCTCATTGCAAACATAAACGGCGTGTCGTGGGAAAACCGGGTTTAATTGCATGTGCGTAAAGTGTCATCCCGGATTAGCCTGTGCTGTCCGCATAGGCTAATCCAGGACGGCACTTACCGCCTACAGTGGTTAGGTCCTCCCCAAACTTGATGTTCCTGCGGTCTGCATTCTCACAGAGACCATCAGGACCTACATTGGCAATGAGGTTTGGTTAAGACAGCATCTCATTGCAAACATAGAAACTTACCGCCTACAGTGGATTCATGTTTAGTAGAGACTTCCTTGAAACAGAAAATACCATAAAAGCGCAAAGTGTCCAGATCAGCCAGTGCGGACAGCAGACCGGGATGACACTTCACACAAATGCATTAAGCCCAATTTTCCCACAACACGCCTAATTTTTTCACAACAATTGTGTGGTATTACAGGAATATTTAAACACAGCATCCCCAAACGAAATTCCTTTAATAATGCAGTTTTCTCCAAAAGATGACATCACATCTGGATTGTTTGGTCCCCTTTTACAAATATTTTGCATTATATTTCTCCAAACTCTAAACAACAAACCTGCACTATAGAAATAAATTTGAAACAAATGCTCCAACCTGGCTCGTACACTGCCATCTGTCTGGACTTGTTGGTGTTTACAAACAGGAACTGCTGTGGACTGGTGCTGGTGTTGTACACCCTGGAGCCACTGAATAAATCTCTGCCCTTGTCGTATCCCACCCGACCAGAACGTTCGTAAGAGGCATCTGTTATGTTGTAGAAATTATCAATAGCTCCAGCTGTAACATTTGTTGTGTTGTGGATGAAATCAACTTTAAACTTTTGCGTCAAAACATTCGGTGTCCCTTGGTTGTTATTGATGGAAATATTAGCCACGGTAATCACAGCATCGAATTTTGCAATCTGATTTCCTGTCCAGTACGCAGTGTACTGGACATCAATAACTGCATTAGAGCAAATGCCTGTCCTCACATCGTATGTAGGGGCTTGTGGGTTCTGTTCGGGACAGTTCCCTATAACAGTGTGCGGTACCACCGGGTCAGCTGTGTTCAGGTCCACACACAGGTCTGTTCCACAATCACCCACACAGGCAGGGACTATCGGAAGATTCGATGGCTGCGAAGTGTCCACATTAAGGGGCGTTGTAGACTTCAGGTAATCATTAGCATTAGTGACGCACCTGTACACCACATTCGTTTCGGCAACCGTTATTCCATTGTAATCTTGGAGAACACTGAAGTAAGTCTGGAAAGTACTGGACTGCACGTAATACAGTTCACTCAGCACTGACGTGGCACTGCACAGATCCACTGCCATGCTCACTGTGCAGGAATGGTCGAGGTTTTTCAGGTATCTCACCGGGGCAGAGTTCAGGCACTGGCCGGACAGCACGTGCTGTGGAAGGCTGAGGGTGCCGATACGACTGGAGGTCCGTCGCCTCGTCTTCACGCTTGCCCCGAACTTGTATGTGGTGGTGTTTGGGTCAACGATCTGTCTAGAATCTTGTTCTCTGATAAAACGAAAATAATAATATATAATAACTATAAAAGAATAATTTAGTAGTATAACACCAATTTCAAACAATAGCACAGTAAATCTAAACAAATACAAAGGAATAATACTACCTTAAATGATTAATATACATAAAAACGTACTAATACATTCATACATACGTAATAATACATACGTACATACTAACGTACTATAATACATTCATAATATACCAATATATTACATCTTCAGCATGACAACAACAGTATCAACAATTATCAGTTATTACAGAGGATATTTATTGATTACGGAGTAAGATTTTTTTTATTGAATGAGGCATCACAGAACATTTATTTTTGTTACCATGACCTTGCACTGAAGCCAACACATTTTATTTTTAGTTCAAGCTTTTTGTCAAGAATAAATTATTGTATTTTACCCCTACAGTGAGTCTCAAGTGGCACAAGCTACATTGAAATGTCATAATTGTGTGTATTCTGACATCACTGATTAGAAAGTTGTAACACAATTAAGGAGGAAAACAAGTTCCATACTGCCTGTGTCTCCATCGCTTAAAGATATACTATCAGGGATTTCAGTAGATTTTGAAAACCAGGAGTCAAATGACCCCTAGCCTGAAAATTCCAGGGGTCAAAATGTAAAATTCAGGGGTCAAAATACTGAATTCACAGGAATTGTGTTGCTGAATGTTTAAATGCTCTGCAAATGGTAGTTCTTGCTAATAAAGGCTGAAACAAAAACATCATTAGTACGATAATATAATAATTTTCTAGTGCTTTTTGAAGTTTGCAAATGGAAATCAAATGTTTTAAAACTATGCAATGCAGAATATTTGCTTGAATCAAAAATGGGTAAAGGGCAACTTTCTTGCATCAAAAAACAGGATTCTGCATCTCTTGAAATCACTGCATTATCAAAGTGTACATTTGTTTGCTGTGGCTGAATACTGGAGTAAAAACAAACAAACAATGCAAACAACACAACTTACCTATAGGAAAAGTAGAACACAGACGCCAGCCTATCCAAAAAGGCCTGCGTGTTGTTGCCCAGCTTGTACTGCCACTCATAGAAGTACCCGAGGAAGGCGTTGTACTCGAACTCGACACAGAGGAACGGGAACCAGTCCTCCTTCTGGTGGTGGGCGGAGGAGCAGCGGTACTCCTGGGTCTGCGGGTCCTGACCCCCCGGCAGATACGGAATACAGTAGTCAAACGTCTCCTTCTCATTGGCTGAGCAGTCCTGCAAGTGGTTCTCAGTGTGTTAGGGTTAGTATGATCATTATTATAATGTAAGCCCTGGGCCCTTATCCACAAGGCTCCTTAGTACAAACTTAAGTAAATTTCTTAAAATCATAAAATTCCTAAAGTCTGTGGCTGGTTTATAAGAAGTTAATTTTGTCTTAAATGGTTTTAAAATGGAAAAGAATCAACAGATGCTTCTTATTTTACCATAATTCAGATATAACATATTGATTCTCACAATGAACAATTTATTTGAAATTTTCCCTTAAATATGACTTAAGTTAGGACTTTCCTTAGGAGCTTTATGGATATGGCCCCTGTTATTGAACGCAATTTGTCATAGAATGCCATGTTATTGAACGCAATTTGTCATAGAAAGCCATGTTATTGAACGCAATTTGTCATAGAAAGCCATGTTATTGAACGCAATTTGTCATAGAAAGCCATGTTATTGAACGCAACTTGTCATAGAAAGTCATTTTATTGAACGCAATTTGTCATAGAAAGCCATGTTATTGAACGCAATTTGTCATAGAAAGCCATGTTATTGAACGCATTTTTAATTGCATGCCCTGTTGTAGAATTTTTTTTATATATAGAAAACCATGTTATTAAATAAAATTTGTGATAGAAAGCCATGTCATTGAATGCAATTTTAATTACAAGCCCTGTTGTAGAATAAAATTTGTTATGGAAAACCATGTTATTAAATAAAATTTGTCATAGAAAGCCATGTTATTGAATAAAATTTGTTATGGAGAACCATGTTATTAAATAAAATTTGTCATAGAAAGCCACGTTATTGAATAAAAATTGTCATAGAAAGCCATGTTATTGAATAAAATTTGTCATAGAAAGCCATGTTATTAAATAAAATTTGTCATAGAAAGCCATGTTATTAAACAAAATTTGCCATAGAAAGCCATGTTATTAAATAAAATTTGACATAGAAAGCCATTTTATTCAATAAAATTTGTCATAGAAAGCCATGTTATTGAATAAATTTGTCATAGAAAGCCATGTTATTAAATAAAATTTGTCATAGAAAGCCATGTTATTAAATAAAATTTGCCATAGAAAGCCATGTTATTGAATAAAATTTGTCATAGAAAGCCATGTTATTGAATAAAATTTGTCATAGAAAGCCATGTTATTGAATAAAATTTGTCATAGAAAGAAATGTTATTGAATAAAATTTGTCATAGAAAGCCATGTTATTAAATAAAATTTGTCATAGAAAGCCATGTTATTAAATAAAATTTGTCATAGAAAGCCATGTTATTAAATAAAATTTGTCACAGAAAGCTATATTATTAAATAAATTTTGTCATAGAAAGCCATGTTATTAAATAAAAGTTGTCATAGAAAGCCATGTTATTAAATAAAAGTTGTCATAGAAAGCCATGTTATTAAATAAAAGTTGTCATAGAAAGCCATGTTATTAAATAAAAGTTGTCATAGAAAGCTATGTTATTAAATAAAATTTGTCATAGAAAGCCATGTTATTAAATAAAATTTGTCATAGAAAGCCATGTTATTAAATAACATTTGTCATAGAAAGCCATGTTGTTGAATAAAATTTGTCATAGAAAGCCATGTTATTGAATAAAATTTTAATAATTAGCCCTGTTATTGAATAACAGCCTACGTCCTAAACATTTTTATAAAAAAAAAAAAAAAAAAATGTCTTCAAATGCATAAAAAATCTAAAGCTTTCGAGTTGGGGAAGCGGGGATTTAAATGGCTGATAACTTTGACTCATTTATCTATGTTCATGATAATACATTAAAATCATTTTACGATATAAATAAACACCAAAAGTCATCTCCAACACATTATGAAACAAGAAATACCGGGTCAAGGCACTCCCCATACACCCTAACGGATAACATTTAAAGTGGCCTACACATATTTTGGGACAATGCGGCACTCCCCATACACCCCGACGGATAACATATAAAATGGCCTACACATATTTTGGGACAATGCGGCACTCCCCATACACCCCATCGGATAACATATAAAGTGGCCTACTCATATTTTGGGACAATGCGGCACTCCCCATACACCCCGACGGATAACATATAAAATGGCCTACACATATTTTGGGACAATGCAGCACTCCCCATACACCCCATCGGATAATATATAAAATGGCCTACACATATTTTGGGACAATGTGGCCCTTATCCACAAGGCTCCTTAGTACAAACTTAAGTAAATTTCTTAAAATCATAAAATTCCTAAAGTCTGTGGCTGGTTTATAAGAAGTTAATTTTGTCTTAAATGGTTTTAAAATGGAAAAGAATCAACAGATGCTTCTTATTTTACCATAATTCAGATATAACATATTGATTCTCACAATGAACAATTTATTTGAAATTTTCCCTTAAATATGACTTAAGTTAGGACTTTCCTTAGGAGCTTTATGGATATGGCCCCTGTTATTGAACGCAATTTGTCATAGAATGCCATGTTATTGAACGCAATTTGTCATAGAAAGCCATGTTATTGAACGCAATTTGTCATAGAAAGCCATGTTATTGAACGCAATTTGTCATAGAAAGCCATGTTATTGAACGCAACTTGTCATAGAAAGCCATGTTACTGAACGCAATTTGTCATAGAAAGCCATGTTATTGAACGCAATTTGTCATAGAAAGCCATGTTATTGAACGCATTTTTAATTGCATGCCCTGTCGTAGAATATTTTTTTTATATAGAAAACCATGTTATTAAATAAAATTTGTGATAGAAAGCCATGTTATTGAATGCAATTTTAATTACAAGCCCTGTTGTAGAATAAAATTTGTTATGGAAAACCATGTTATTAAATAAAATGTGTCATAGAAAGCCATGTTATTGAATACAATTTGTCATAGAAAGCCATGTTACTGAATACAATTTGTCATAGAAAGCCGTTATTAAATAAAATTTGTCATAGAAAGCCATGTTATTAAATAAAATTTGCCACAGAAAGCCATGTTATTAAATAAAATTTGTCATAGAAAGCCATGTTATTGAATAAAATTTGTCATAGAAAGCCATGTTATTGAATAAAATTTGTAATAGAAAGCCATGTTATTGAATAAAATTTGTCATAGAAAGCCATGTTATTAAATAAAATTTGTCATAGAAAGCCATGTTATTAAATAAAATTTGTCATAGAAAGCCATGTTATTAAATAAAATTTGTCATAGAAAGCCATGTTATTAAATAAAATTTGTCATAGAAAGTTATGTTATTAAATAAAATTTGTCATAGAAAGCCATGTTATTAAATAAAAGTTGTCATAGAAAGCCATGTTATTAAATAAAATTTGTCATAGAAAGCCATGTTATTAAATAAAATTTGCCATAGAAAGCCATGTTATTGAATAAAATTTGTCATAGAAAGCCATGTTATTGAATAAAATTTGTCATAGAAAGCCATGTTATTGAATAAAATTTGTCATAGAAAGAAATGTTATTGAATAAAATTTGTCATAGAAAGCCATGTTATTAAATAAAATTTGTCATAGAAAGCCATGTTATTAAATAAAATTTGTCATAGAAAGCCATGTTATTAAATAAAATTTGTCACAGAAAGCTATATTATTAAATAAATTTTGTCATAGAAACCCATGTTATTAAATAAAAGTTGTCATAGAAAGCCATGTTATTAAATAAAAGTTGTCATAGAAAGCCATGTTATTAAATAAAAGTTGTCATAGAAAGCTATGTTATTAAATAAAATTTGTCATAGAAAGCCATGTTATTAAATAAAATTTGTCATAGAAAGCCATGTTATTAAATAAAATTTGTCATAGAAAGCAATGTTATTAAATAAAATTTGTCATAGAAAGCCATGTTGTTGAATAAAATTTGTCATAGAAAGCCATGTTATTAAATAAAATTTTCATAATTAGCCCTGTTATTGAATAATAGCCTACGTCCTACACATTTTTCTAAAAAAAATAAAATAAAATAAATGTCTTCAAATGCATAAAAAATCTAAAGCTTTCGAGTTGGGGGTGCGGGGATTTAAATGGCTGATAACTTTGAATCATTTATCTATGTTCATGATATACATTAAAATCATTTTACGATATAAATAAACAACAAAAATCATCTCCAACACATTAAGAAACAAGAAATACCGGGTCAAGGCACTCCCCATACACCCCGACGGATAACATTTAAAGTGGCCTACACATATTTTGGGACAATGCGGCACTCCCCATACACCCCGACGGATCACATTTAAAGTGGCCTACACATATTTTGGGACAATGCGGCACTCCCCATACACCCCGACGGATAACATTTAAAGTGGCCTACACATATTTTGGGACAATGCGGCACTCCCCATACACCCCGACGGATAACATTTAAAGTGGCCTACACATATTTTGGGACAATGAGGCACTCCCCATACACCCCGACGGATAACATTTAAAGTGGCCTACACATATTTTGGGACAATGCGGCACTCCCCATACACCCCATCGGATAACATTTAAAATGGCCTACACATATTTTGGGACAATGCGGCACTCCCCATACACCCCGACGGATAACATTTAAAATGGCCTACACATATTTTGGGCCAATGCGGCACTCCCCATACACCCCGACGGATAACATTTAAAATGGCCTACACATATTTTGGGACAATGCGGCACTCCCCATACACCCCATCGGATAACATAAAATGGCCTACACATATTTTGGGACAATGTGGCACTCCCCATACACCCCATCGGATAACATATAAAATGGCCTACACATATTTTGGGACAATGCGGCACTCCCCATACATCCAATTGGATAACATATAAAATGGCCTACACATATTTTTGGACCAATCTAAGCTCCTGATCCATAAATAATTCTGAAGTGTTCACTTCATGAAATAGGTGTATAATTATGAGTACATGTATTAGCAATTCAAACACCCACATTATCACAGCAGCAGTTGACGTCACACGAGCCTTGAGTGAGATCACACGGACAGGGGGCTATATTATCAAAGGCTGCATTTGCCACAACAGTCTCTGCTGTATCTAAAAATAAAGGAGATAATATTTGCAAAGTACTTTAGCTATGTAAGTTCCTGTGAATAAATACTGCAAAACCATTTATATTTGTTGGCATGAAATTTCATGGTTTGTTGAAAAATGACAATTTCGTAGGCACGTAAATTCGTGGATTTTCGATTTTATTAATTAAAAAAAACAACACATCTAGAAATGCGTCAATCGTATTGCTGTTTTCTGTTTGTAACACCTTACGGTCATAAATGGAGCATCCCCGTGGTAAGTGGGCCCTATTATCGACCTGTCAATTAAGCAATAGACCCTTGTTATAAAATAAACACGTCACGTCACAGTGGGAGGTAGGGTCCAACTACGAATGTGTGAATTAAACAATGGGCCCGCGGGTCGTCTGCCAAAAACCGAAGTCGTAAAGCGTGGTCCACACTTTTTGCATGGAGAGTGTTTACTATGCACATAGATCTTTACTAGACTATCTGAAAGAAGACAGCAATGCATATACAGCGTTACTGCATAGGCAGATAAATCGGATATGTCAATGTCAATAAGGTAGACAGTATATTACACGGGAGCCTCATTTGGAGTGTATGCAGATTAGATAGGGGCTACTTGTCACACAAAAAATAAACTGGATATTAAACTGATTCATTTATGAAATAAATGCACTTCATATTTCAGGTAATGATTTTATCATAAACAAACTCTTATACATCATTTAACTACCATAAACATTATATTAACATTGTCTTCATGTAGGTATACATACTAGAAAACTACATCTTAAAGCGCAAATTCGGCCGAAAACAATAGCTAGCCGAATAATTATTAGTTGGAAACTTAAATTCGTGGATCGTTCCATCCTCAAAATCCACGAATATTAGTGCCCCACGATTATTAATGGTTTTGCAGTATGTGAAAACATGATCCAACCAATCTAGATACTTATTTACTATGAAATGACATGATACTACAAATAAGGCAGTCCGTCTTGTATGTTCTCTTTATTAGGTTTTACTAAAAAAAGATGCGATACAACGAATTCGCAATTTAACGAAAGATTCTGACCCCACCACAGTGTAAGCATTGACATTATATCGTGATATATAGGTGTTCGCTACCCAGGCAGTAGTCAATTTGCTACCTATAGATGTTCGCTATCCAGGCAGTAGTCAATTTGCTACCTATAGATGTTCGCTACCCAGGCAGTAGTCAATTTGCTACCTATAGATGTTCGCTACCCAGGCAGTAGTCAATTTGCTACCTATAGATGTTCGCTACCCAGGCAGTAGTCAATTTCTACCTATAGATGTTCGCTACCCAGGCAGTAGTCAATTTGCTACCTATAGATGTTCGCTATCCAGGCAGTAGTCAATTTGCCACCTATAGGTGTTCCCTACCCAGGCAGTAGTCAATTTGCTACCTATAGGTGTTCGCTACCCAGGCAGTAGTCAATTTGCTACCTATACACTACGTCTAGCGTGATTTCTGCCTAAAACACAGACCCACCGTGGACAATTTTTCGTCAGCGTGGAAAATCACCGCGATTAAAAGGTGGTTCCATCGCGATAGAATCGCGGTGATAGTGGGTGAGCGCCGCGGGCGTTATCGGGAAATCAATCTCACGGTGGACCACTGCGGTCGCGGTGGGTCGCGGTGAAATACAGGTACATGTGAATGAACAAGTACAGTTCGATATTTCAGACCGTATACTATTCGCAAAGTACAAATCGTCTTCTATTAACCTATACTTACCAATTAATATAATCACAGTTTGCAACTTTAATCTTTTTTCCATGTTCGCAGTTGTGTTGTGAAATCGTAAACAAAGAGTCAAGGGCATTAATACAAGTCTCGCGAAAATTCGCAATCTGCGTGAATTGACAGTTTGATGTCTTCAAAGTACAGCCGACAAGAAACCATAAAATAACACCTTTCTCGGCGATAAAATTGGCTTCTTTTGTTTAGAGAAGCGACATGCTTAACCAATCGCGTGTTTGTTACTCAGTGGCAATCGTCCTATTATGAAAGAGCACGTGCATAGCTCCGCCTTTCGAACTTTTACAGAGAACAAAGGTGTTGGTTATGTCAATCATTGTTATAAAATCACGTTTTTTACCGACATGTTAATCAATTGTTTTGATAGTCATATTAAAAATGCAAAGATTTGTCATAGAATCGGACAACGAATTTGATGAGGTCTTTGTGATTTGACTGACGCATATTTTCATTTTCCCGTTTTGTCATAATGTTCCGTATTTTCCGAAAACCATGTTCTTGGTCGTACCTGAAATAAAACGTAAAATATTTTTTAAAAAGCTCAATGTGAAATTATGACTCGCTAAAATCACCGCGATCCACGGCGATTTCTTATCAACAATTTTTATCGAGACTGTCACCGCGGTCACCGCGATTCGCCACGGCGACATCACCGCGTTCCACAGTGTTCCAACGTGTATCGCGGTGACTATAGTAGTATGTCACGCTGGGCTGAATCACGGTGGTGCGTCGCAGAAGGCAGAAATCACGCTAGACGTAGTGTAGATGTTCGCTATCCAGGCAGTAGTCAATTTGCTACCTATAGATGTTCGCTATCCAGGCAGTAGTCAATTTGCTACCTATAGATGTTCGCTACCCAGGCAGTAGTCAATTTGCTACCTATAGATGTTCGCTATCCAGGCAGTAGTCAATTTGCTTGTTCGCTATCCAGGCAGTAGTCAATTTGCTACCTATAGATGTTCGCTACCCAGGCAGTAGTCAATTTGCTACCTATAGATGTTCGCTACCCAGGCAGTAGTCAATTTGCTACCTATAGATGTTCGCTACCCAGGCAGTAGTCAATTTGCTACCTATAGATGTTCGCTACCCATGCAGTAGTCAATTTGCTACCTATAGGTGTTCGCTACCCATGCAGTAGTCAATTTGCTACCTATAGGTGTTCGCTACCCAGGCAGTAGTCAATTTGCTACCTATAGATGTTCGCTACCCAGGCAGTAGTCAATTTGCTACCTATAGATGTTCGCTACCCAGGCAGTAGTCAATTTGCTACCTATAGATGTTCGCCACCCAGGCAGTAGTCAATTTGCTACCTATTGATGTTCGCTACCCAGGCAGTAGTCAATTTGCTACCTATAGATGTTCGCTACCCAGGCAGTAGTCAATTTGCTACCTACAGATGTTCGCTATCCAGGCAGTAGTCAATTTGCTACCTATAGGTGTTCGCTACCCAGGCAGTAGTCAATTTGCTACCTATAGGTGTTCGCTACCCAGGCAGTAGTCAAGTTGCTACCTATAGATGTTCGCTACCCAGGCAGTAGTCAATTTGCTACCTATAGATGTTCGCTACCCAGGCAGTAGTCAATTTGCTACCTATAGATGTTCGCTACCCAGGCAGTAGTCAATTTGCTACCTATAGATGTTCGCTATCCAGGCAGTAGTCAATTTGCTACCTATAGATGTTCGCTACCCAGGCGGTAGTCAATTTGCTACCTATAGATGTTCGCTACCCAGGCAGTAGTCAATTTGCCACCTATAGATGTTCGCTATCCAGGCAGTAGTCAATTTGCCACCTATAGATGTTCGCTACCCAGGCAGTAGTCAATTTGCTACCTATAGGTGTTCGCTACCCAGGCAGTAGTCAATTTGCTACCTATAGGTGTTCGCTACCCAGGCAGTAGTCAATTTGCTACCTATAGATGTTCGCTACCCAGGCAGTAGTCAATTTGCTACCTATAGATGTTCGCTACCCAGGCAGTAGTCAATTTGCTACCTATAGATGTTCGCTACCCAGGCAGTAGTCAATTTGCTACCTATAGATGTTCGCTACCCAGGCAGTAGTCAATTTGCTACCTATAGATGTTCGCTACCCAGGCAGTAGTCAATTTGCTACCTATAGATGTTCGCTACCCAGGCAGTAGTCAATTTGCTACCTATAGATGTTCGCTACCCAGGCAGTAGTCAATTTGCTACCTATAGATGTTCGCTACCCAGGCAGTAGTCAATTTGCTACCTATAGATGTTCGCTACCCAGGCAGTAGTCAATTTGCTACCTATAGATGTTCGCCACCCAGGCAGTAGTCAATTTGCTACCTATTGATGTTCGCTACCCAGGCAGTAGTCAATTTGCTACCTATAGATGTTCGCTACCCAGGCAGTAGTCAATTTGCTACCTACAGATGTTCGCTATCCAGGGAGTAGTCAATTTGCTACCTATAGGTGTTCGCTACCCAGGCAGTAGTCAATTTGCTACCTATAGGTGTTCGCTACCCAGGCAGTAGTCAATTTGCTACCTATAGATGTTCGCTACCCAGGCAGTAGTCAATTTGCTACCTATAGATGTTCGCTACCCAGGCAGTAGTCAATTTGCTACCTATAGGTGTTCGCTACCCACAATGTTAATTTGAGGTTGTTGCGGTTGTTTTGAACATATTAATAAGTGTGTTTAAATGTGAGATATATAAATTCATTACAATGTTTGTAAATTAAAATGATATGTGATGAAAATTTCATCAAATTCAATTTCCTATATTATATAATAATACTATTTTTTATTTATTGCAAATCTTTACATTACTATAATTTCTTATTAAAAATTCTTATGTAATTGTGTGTAAATAGTGTGAAAACAATTTAAATGAGCAACGAAGATTATTAATGACAGTAATATCTCATTCAAGTTTTCACGCCCTCATTAATGTTATCGCACATTTGAGATAACAGTATGCTGCACTTTGAAAATTTGGGAGTAAACGAACACTCACTTCAGAATTTTTGGGGGTAAATGTACACTCTATGTCTGATTATTACGGGTAAATTTACATTCCAACAATACAATACGAGCAGAAGACCAGAATAGTGCAATAATAATCCTTTAAAATATAGCGACCCCATTTTCGTACAATTATGTTTAAAAGTACATATTCTCTACATTTTAAGACTTTGAATGCTAAATATTGAATATATCAACTACACATTGGGTCCAACCACAGCCAACTTGGAACTTGTGAATAAATATACCAAAAACATATATATTTCAAAATTTTGGTAAATGTATCTACGTTAATATTTTGTTAATTTCTTGTTTGTAATTAGATGTGAGTGTTGTGTCTTCGATTATTGTATAGTAAATCTGATTTAAAATAAAATATTCAAATACAAAGAATTATGCTATTGTTCATATTATTTTGTATTTGCAAACATTTTTGTTTGTAATTTGATGGCATCGTCATTGATGTAACTAGCGGTCACCCATCCAGGCAGTAACCATAGCTGACGTCGCTTAACTTCAAAACGCAGTCAGTACACTTTAACCACATCACTGAAAAGCTATCTCAACTGCAAGGCTGTTGGAAGTGACCATATTCACTACATCATTATTTATTCAGCAGTCCATTTCTCACTTCAATTCAAGACTTCACGGCTTGACACATGTGTGATAATCCATAATATTAACGGGTAGCAAACCAACTAGCCACGAAACGGTATAGGTAGCAAAAATATACAGATAGCAAACAGACTGGTCGCGAAACTACCATCAACCAACTTTCCACAACTTTTGAACAAATATTTCACACCTGCCAAGCTATTTGGTTTTCACCAAGTTTAATTACCATTTATCAGGCACTTTAAATGATGCAGTGTGAGATTATTTGCATTTAACTAAATTAATTATGTACTGTGAATTTCTAATGTTCAATGTAGAATTGAGCAAAACATGACTGGTCATGCCGTCACGGAAACAAGAGACAAAATGGCTACCTTGTGCAGACATCTGTGCGATCACAGACAGCGACAATATTGTTAACACTATCATTTTATGCTATGGCAGTCGTCGCTTCAGAAACGTTCATCGTCAGCCCTAAAACGAAATTATTTAAAATGGTACAAGAATCTGCAAATAGCTGTCCGCCATTTGTTTACTCATGACTACGAATTTAATAACGGGTAATCCCATTGCTTAACGCGGAAAACTAGGAAATAGCTAACCAATGAACGACCGTTTTACAAAAAGTCGTGCAAAGGGTAGGTAACTCTATGTAGCATCATGTTCTACTTTCAGTTTCATTTCAAATGACTTAAATTAATAGGTCGCTACGACTTGCAAGCATGGTAGAAGTCACAGCTTCCAACTTTAGTGAATATTTCTCCGAAGTAGAAGAAGCAATAAGACAATGTGATTTCATAGGTAAAACAGGAAAAACATCAGCATGGCAGTGTTGTTATGATTATATTAACTTATTAACTTATAGTCGTACATCGGTATATATGAATGCATTTAAATTAAAGTGACTCATTCACAGATTTTAGTATTTTTATGCTCTCCGGGGGATATAGTCGCCGCTTTGTCCGACTGTCCGAATTCTAATTTCACTGCAATTCAGTTTGTCTGGTTGTGAAACGAATTTTATCCATCATACTCCATATGTGATGTCCGTCCTTTCGTCCTCCTGTACTTTGTTTCCGCGCGAGATCTCAGTTACTAATGACCCGAATTTGATGAAACTTTATATGCAGCATCCCGATAGGGTGGACATGTGCATATTGTCAGATCGTTGTGGTCTGACGATTTTTCAGGGAGTAATTGCCCTTTGATTATTAATTGGCTTATTTTGCTGGTCCACATTATAACTTGGCCATGGATGGAGGGATAGTAGAATTACTTGGCACAAATGTTAACTGCAATGAGCTGGTGTGTACCGCTCATGAATCAGGTCCCTAGGACAAAAGTCAAGGTCATATCTAGAGGTCAAAGGGCAAAATTCACACTTTGCATGTCTGTGCTTTAGCTTGCCATGGATTTGAAAAACTACTTGGCACAAATGTTAACCAAAATGAGACAAAGTCAAAATCAGTTTTTTGCTTGTCCTGACTATAACATTGTCATAGATTGAGCTATTTTCCAATTAAATGGCACAAATATTTGCCTAAATGAGACGGCATGTTACGAGTGTTAATTAAATCTGTATGTCAAAGGTCAATGTCATACTTAAAGGTCAAATGTCAAAATTGACCTTTTGCTTGTCCGGACTTTTTACTTATTGAATGGATTTTAAGACTTAACACGAATGTTAGCCTCAACATGACAACATGTCTCTAATGAATCAGGTTCTTAGGTTTCAGATCAAGGAGAGCAAAGCGGCATCGGGGAGCATCCATCAGTTCTACCGATATTCTTGTTTAAACATGTCATTAACTGTCCTAACTGCCAAAACCTCAAGCACAAGGTGTAACCAAACCATATATTCTGTAAAGACAATGACATTAAGGAGTAAAAATATGTTTGGCTTAAATAGCTTTAGCAGTTTTCTACGGCAATTTAATTTCCAAGAATGCCATGTTTTTATTGTTTTGTTTCAGCATTAGATACTGAATTCACTGGGTTGAAAATCGATGAAGAAGAAACAAAACCAAGGCATGTAAAGCATAATGGTCAAGTTGGTACAGTTTGTGAATATTTTTGTTTTTTCAGCACTTGGCCACTTGCAGAATAATTTGGTTGGCATATTTCAAATGATATTGATAAATGTTTTAGGTCTTATTAAAGCAAGAACATCTTCAGTTGTAAGAGCTCAACTAAAGACTTAATGTTGTACATTTAAATGCATGTTTGCGAGTGATTGTGCATAAAATTGATTTTACCTGCATCTCAATTCATACATGTACATTTCAGTTTATTTGACAGTGGTGCAGAACGTTATGTGAAACTGCGGAAGACAATTTCAAAGATCACCGTTTGTCAACTAGGTGGGTAAGAAATGGCAAGGCATAAACAGACCATAAAATCGTTCACAAACTAACATGCACATGTATACAAGTGCTCCAGGTAAGTTTTGGTGTGGAAGGTTAAATTTGCATTGGAAATGTATGGTGGTAAAGGTACTTTCAGTTTATTCATTTAATTAAGTTTGCATAAAGTTGCAAAACTGCAAAATAATAGCCTTACAAATATAGTATAGATTATTATATGGTTTGTCTTTGAAACCTGTTTGCATGATTAAATTTGTACAGTGAAAAGACACCCAGACATTCTTGCTGATAATAAAGTTTACGTATTCCATACCTTTCAGATTTCATATAAACAGATTTTGAGAAAAACATTATATTCATGTTTTTGTTATTTGATGCAAGATTTTGATTGGCCAGGTTGGTAGGAGCATGTTTAATAGATGGGCTAAATCCAGTTGTAATAAGTATTGTCACAATCAGATAATGAAATTCCTAATCTGTAACTTTCAGGTATTTCGGTCTTCAAAAGGGATCAAAAGCAAAACAGGTACATTTTGAGGCATTTTTGCATCGCATGTATGATAAGCAAATTTTAGCTCCACTGGTTGAAGGCCAGCAAGCCTATTCCATGGTGTTCGTCCGTCGTGCATGTGTTAACGTTTTCTTTAAACAACATCTCTGAAAACGTAAGGCTGAATTTTATGACACTTATGAATTGTTCCTGGACGGTCCTTGTCCAAAGTTGCTCAAATGGTACCAGTTTGCTGCACAAGATGGCCGCCAGAGCTATAAATATTAAAATCTTTTCACGACATCTCCTCCTAAACCCCTGTGTATATTTTCAAATAATTATTTGAAAACTTTCAAAATCTCCTTGTTAGAAACCACAAGCTGGATTTCAAAATAATTACACAGAAATATTGCTTGGGTGAATCTCTACCAAAGTTGCTCAAATGGTTCCGATCGGTTTCGATCCATTGAAAAACATATCTACCAGGGGGCCTGGCCATTTTTCTTTATATGGCCATATTGAAAACTTTGAAAATCCTCTTGTCAGAAATCAAATGTTGGATTTCAAAATAATTTCACAGAAATGTTCCTTGGGTGGTTCTCTACCATAGTTGCTCAAACGGTTCCGGTCTGTTAAAAAAATGAACAAGCTAAAATTAATAAGCCAGTGGAACGATACAGAAACATGTTTGCCTCTTGGTCATTGAAGGCATTGAATTAATTAGTGCTGTGACATGTTTTCTTACCTTTCTGACTGTTTATGTTTTGCTACAAATATTTGTTTATATTAATAATATGAACAACAAAAAACTGTTTTAAGTATTCATTTTCACTTTTTCGCTCACCTGAGCACAAAGTGCTCATGGTGAGCTTTTGTGATCTCCCGTTGTCTGCCGTGCGTGTGTGCATGCATCGTCAACTTTTCATTCAAACAACACCTCCTCCTAAACCGCTTGCAGATTTTCACCAAACTTCACAGGAATGATCCTTGGGTGGACCTCTTTCAAAGTTGTTCAAATCTTTCCGGTCCGCTGAATATGTAGGTCACCAGAGCTAAAAGTAGATTTAAAGAGTGAAAACTTTAAAAATCTTCTTCTATTAAACCGCAAGGCTCAGACCTTTCATATTTGATATGTGACATCATTTAGAGGTCCTCTACAAAGATCGTTCAAATTATGCCCCTGGGGTCAAAATGGGCCACGCCCCGGGGGTCACGTGGTTTATAAAGAATATATAGCAAAATGACTTTAAAAATCTTCTCCTCTGAAACCACAAGGCCCAGAGGTTTCATATTTGGTGTGTAACAACCTATAGTGGTCTTCTACAAAGATTGTTCAAATTATGCCCCTGGGGTCAAAACTGGCCATGCCTCGGGGGTCTCATGGTTTTTATAGAATATATAGCAAAATGACTTTAAAAATCTTCTCCTTTGAAACCGCAAAGCCCAGAGGTTTCATATTTGGTATGTAACATCCTTTAGTGGTCCTTTACAAAGTTTGTTTAAATTATGCCCCTGGAGTCAAAACGGGCCACGCTCTGGGGGCCACATGGTTTATATAGAATATATAGCAAAATGACTTAAAAACTCTTCTCCTCTGAAACCACGAGGCCCAGAGGTTTCATATTTGGTATGTAACATCCTATAGTGGTCCTCTACAAAGATTGTTCAAATTATTCCCCTGGGGTCGAAACTGGCCTCGCCCCGGGGGTCACATGGGTTATATAAACTTATATAGCAAAATGTCTTAAAATCTTCTTCTCTGAAACCGCAAGGCCCAGAGGTTTCGTAGTTGGTCTTTAACATCCTGTAGTGGTACTCTACAAAGATTGTTCAAATTATGCCCCATGGGTCAAAACAGACCACACACGATTGGTCACATGGTTAATATAGACTTAAATAGCAAAATGACTTTAAAATTCTTCTCCTCTGAAACCGCAAGGCCTAGAGGTTTCATATTTGGTAAGTAACATTGTATAGTGGTCCTTTACAAATTTTATTCAAATTATGCCCCTGGGGTCAAAACTGGCCATGCCCTGGGGCTCTCATGGTTTATATAGACTTAAATAGCAAAATGACTTTAAAAATCTTCTCCTCTGAAACGGCAAGGCCCACAGCTTTCCTATATTTGGTACGTAACATTGCATAGTAGTCCTCTCCAAAGATTGTTCAAATTATGCCCTTGGCGTCAAATCTGGCCACCCCCCGAGGGGTCACATGGTTTATATAGACTTAAATAGCAAAATGACTTAAAAAATCTTTACCTGAAACTGCAAGGCCCAGAGGTTTGTTCAAGGTTGTTCAACTTATGCCCCTGGGATAAAAATATAAGCCACGCCTTGGGTTACAAGGTCTCAGGTGAGCGTCCTAGGGCCCTCAGGGTCCTCTTGTTCAGATATGACTTGGTAATATACAATCTTATACCCCTGGGATAAAAATATAAGCCACGCCTTGGGTTACAAGGTCTCAGGTGAGCGTCCTAGGGCCCTCAGGGTCCTCTTGTTCAGATATGACTTCGTAATATACAATAACATATATGTTTTTTTACAGAGATATAAAAACCTCAAAATTTTTGTTAAGCATTACAGCTCAATGTAAATATTGAAACGTTAAGAGTTTTTAAGTGTAAACTAATTGCTAAATAAATTGTTATACCAATTTTACTTCAGCGTCTATGTGGCTAAGACGTACAATATTCCGCTGTTTCCCAGATCATTTGGGCCAGTTGATGAACGGTTTATCTGCCAGGTACACGTACTCAGAGTGACTTACCATAATTTCATGTATGGCACCAGTTACCATTCGCATAACTCGGCATAGATTGGCCGAGTAATTACACGAATTAAAAGTTCTGACTCGCAGCGATGTAGTTTTGCTTGAATTGTACTGTATACTGTGGTAAATAGCTGACTTCCTGTATTCCTTAAGGCCCTGTCACACTGTGGCGAATTTAAGCTACGAGTTCTGGCGAGTTGTAACTTGCCACAACTCGCCTGGTGTTGTGTAGATCTTGTACACACGTTGTTCTTTGTCGCAGTGATGTCTACTTATGTTGCCAGAACTCGCCAAATAGCGGCAAGAATTTTAAACCATTTAAAATTCTTGCCGCTTTTTGGCGACTTTTTATTTTCGTACACGTGTCGAAGACATGGCAAAGGAATTTCGCGCACTCGAACACATTTCGTAGACATGTCTTCCCTTGTCGTAGCGTTTCGCCATATATTATCGTTCTACGACATAACACGAGTTTGCTGCGAGTTTGGGAGACTTACCAACAACATCAGCTTGTCCGTTTTTCATAAAATGTCGTCATAAACTCGTGCTCATGTTCTCACAAGTTTTACAGACTCGTCCTCACTCGTTCTCGAAGACAAGTCTTCGATTGTCGAACAGATATCGTACGCATATCTCCGCTGAACTCTTGATTAAATGTGATTATCTAACTTGTGTCGTGTCAGTTTCGTGTCAAGGTTTAAGATAACTTGAACAAATGTCGTCTTGAAACAATTCTGCGACCAACTCTCCCCTTAACGGCGAGTTATTACTCTCCAGAATTCGTACAGAACTCTAAGCACAAATTCGCCACAGTGTGACTGGGCCTTTACATACAGTCAAGGACCGTAACATAGTATTTTTTTCTACGCTGATACTGGTGGAGTTTAATTTATCATTGTATTAAATTGTACATATTATATATGTAGTGTCTATGGCAATTTAGATATGCGATATATTTTAGGCGTTTCGTGTGAAAACCGGGCTTAATGCATGTGCGTAAAGTGTCATCCCAGATCAGCCTGTGCAGTCCGCACAGGCTAATCGGGGACAGCACTTTCCGCCTATAGTGGATTTATGTTTAGAATAGACTTCCTTGAAATAGAAAATACCATAAAAGCGGAAAGTGTCATCCCGGATCAGCCTGTGCACAGGCTGATCCGAGACGACACTACGCACATGCATTAAGCCCGGTTTTGCCACGACACACTTCATTTGTTATTTCAGGCTTCCAGTCTGCAGTTCCTATGCAGATACAAGTTTGATTTTAACAAGGTACTTGGAGCTAGGTCAGCTGAGAATTCTTGTTGAATCTATTTGGATTGCCTCAATTTGTGATTGCCTTTGTTTGTAACAATAATAACTTTTGTTACCTTTAAAATATTGGAACACAAGTATTTAGAACCTTAAATTCTTGGTGTCTCCAAACTGACGGCCTATTGCAATTGCATTTAACTTTTCCCTGTTTGTTAGTTTATTATACCCCCACAAACGTTTTTTTTTTATTATACCCCCACAAACGAAGGTATATAGGAGTGAGCTTGTTAGTCCGTCGGTCTGTTGGTTTTTGGTTTCTGGATGATAACTCAAGAAAGGCTTGAGATATTCAATTAATTTTTGGTACACATGTGTAACGTCATAGAATACATGTCATGTTTGATGTTGGTTTCAAACCACTAAGTGTTGACAGAGTTATGGCCCCTTTTCGACTTAAAATTCCCTAAAAACATGGTTTCCGGATGATAACTCAAGAAAGGCTTGATATATTTAAATAATTTTTGGAACACCTGTGTAACATCATAGAATACAGGTCAAGTTCGACTTTGGTTACAAACCACTAAATTTTGACAGAGTTATGGCCCTTTATTTGACTTTAATTCCCTAAAAACATGGTTTCCTGATGATGACACAACAATTGCTTGACATATTTAAATAATTATTGGTACACATGTGTAGCATCATAAAATAAAGGTCAGGTTCGACTTTGGTTACAAACCACTAAATTTTGGACAATAACTCATGAAAGGCTTCACATATTTAATTTATTTTTGGTACATAGGTGTAACATCATAAAATAAAGACAAATTCAACTTTGGTTAAAAACCACTAAATGTTGACAGAGTTATGGCCACTATTGAAATTAAATTTTTCCAAATACACTGTTGACCATTCACAAATTAAAGCATTCTCTCTCTGTCCATTTCTTTCGAATGGATGCCATGGTTTTGTGACAAGGCCATATTGTGGGGGTATATCTGTCACTCATGTGACAATTCTAGTTGCATTTTGTTTTGCAACATAAATGTACTGCTTGTATGTTTTCTTATCTCAAATAGTATGAAATGTTTCATTTGTTTCCATAAATTAATGAGAAGTTTTGTGCAAACATATGACATATTACGATGCATGATGTATATTATAAATACTATTTTAAGGATACACAGTTCACTGCTAACATGTACGATAAATGTTGGTATTGAATATCGGTTTGAGAACATTTTGTTAAATGCAGGTTTGTTAATTACATGATACAGTTTACAGTATTTATATACTAGTACATCATGTTTACTGAATATCTGGAAATGTTAGGCCAAATATTTGTTTTGTTGCCAAATAACATCGTCATCGGCATCCATTACTTTTAGGGTTAGCCTTACTGTTCTTGATCTAAAATAGTTTATAGCACTACAATAACCAATATATCTGAAGTCACTGCATGCAATAATTACCAATACAGAACTTGTGGTACTCTATTTCCAGTTTATCTATGAAGGCATGTCGTTTCTGAATGAAGACCAGGAGAGGCAGATACGAGAACACATTGCAAGCAAGGCCATGTTTACAGGACTTGAAAGGTATGATGCCTTAGTGGTACCATATTTTCAGGCTATTTTGATAGCCTGCGATAGATCTAGTTCAATAACCAGCCAAATTGCTCCAGGAGCTTAGACTTGTGCCTTTCTGGACCTTTATTGGTCTAAAATGTTTGTGGGCATAATATCTGGGTCAAGTTTAGTACTCAGCCAAATCGCCTCAGGAACGGTGAAGTTATCACCCTTCAATTTTCTAATAGTGGGATTTAATAGCAGCTTCTGCTCTTTATGTCCATTAGTTTTCATCGGATCTTCACCGGACTTAATATTTAAAGATTGCTCTGGACTTGGAGTGGGCTTACCTGTTTTCTGGTTAATAATTAAATGCTTCAGCACAAAATGCTGTGATTGTCATAATTGTGCATTAATATTTTGTTGTTTGAACTGTCTGACCCCATATGTCGAGTTAAATGTATTAATGCATTCACTTATGGGGATCCCCATTCTTCTGTTGCGCTGATATTTCTAAAGAATCGTACATCTGTTTTTACACTTTGATAAGAATACCTAAATAATTCATCTTATTTACCTAAAATACTTCTGGAAAAAGGACTATTTTAAACATTAAGATGAACATTCTGCTTAAGTAAAACATATGAAGATAGGATTCTTTATAAATATGTGACCTGTACTCACAACAGAGACCTGGATGAGGATGCACTACAGAGGATCTGCTCACGAGTTGCCGAGTGGCTGGTAACCAAGGACGACGCTCCCATCTTCATGCTTGAGATAACAGGTGCTTCTTGTTTGTTAGTTTGTTATGATATGATTTGTGTAAGAGACATGTTTCAAGGGGCATTTTAAATTCAGTGTTAAATTATTCAAACCCAATGCTTAATTGAATTTTAGCTTATAAAGCATTGTAAAAAAACAAACAACTACTTTTAATGAAAGTTTTAAAGAAAGCTATTCTGCATGTAGATTCATTCCAAAGTGTGTGTTAACTATGTAGGGTTGTTTGAAATTACTGAGCATACTGAGAATGCTTAATTTGGTAATTTCAGACATGGAGAGCATACCTGTCTACGTGCTGAGTACAGAGCTGCGCGGCAGATTTCCAACGATATGGACCACAGTTGACAGTAATCTCAAAACGGTAAACATGGCTTTTCTTTTTCTTGCTAGCATACATACGTTTTTTTATTTCTTGGTTCTCTGACATTTTTGGAAAAGTGTCCGGTTGGAGGAGGGAAAAAATAAAAATAAAAAAACCACAACACAGAATTTAGTAAATTAATGACTAGAATTTCACAAATGGAAAATGGCTTTGATATTAAAATCTTAATGCATTATTAATTACAAAAATCATATTACACAACATTTTCTTAATTTGTACATGATAACCATGACATTAATTTTTTTTTTGCATTCCGTGTAACAGGTTGAAACCCTTTCACAATGTCATTTTTATGATATCGGTTACATTCTACAATTATTTTTTTTTGGTTTTTGGAAAAAATCGGGTTGGCCGATCCGAGAACCAAGAAATAAAAAAACTCTCGCTTAAGTTAATTATAGCATTTAAAAATGTTAGAAACATTAATTCTGAACCTCTGAATGCATACATGCATGGGAAATAAGCTTTCATCTTAATGGGTTGTCCATAGGAACATGTTACAGTTCTTTAATTTTCATCCTCTATTTATGTATAGTGACATATATATATACATTTAAGTATCGATTGGGGTGTAAAAGTGTGCTGTTACTATTGATAATTCTTTACATTATCAAATTACGAAATAATTTTCGATTTATCTTTGTTTATCGGCCAATAAACGATTTGGAGTTCTGATGCGTAGGAATTAAACCACGAGGGCATTAGCCCGAGTTGTTTAATAGCCACGCATCAGAACGACAAAGAGTTGTCTATTGGCCGATAAACAACGATAATGCGAAAACTATTTTGATTCTAACATGATTTCACATATAGAAATTCAAAACAAAAACAATACACTCAGGTGAACACATAGTTTGACGGATTTTTGTTGCAATTGAAAAATATTGGAATATCAGTACAAACACAAGGAAATAACTTTTCTAGTACAGACAAAGCTAAATATAATCATGGTTTGACACTAGGCACATATTATTTAATTAAAATTGAGGCGTGTCGTGGGAAAACCGGGCTTAATGCACTTGATTAAAGTGTCGTTCCGGATCAGCTTGTGCAATCCGCACAGGGTGATCTGGGACAACACTTTATGCTTTTATGGTATTTTTTGTTTCACAGAAGTCTCTTCTAAACATAAATCTACTGTAGGCGGAAAGTGCCGTCCTGGATTAGCCTGTGTGGACTGCACAGGCTAATCCGGGACGACACTTTACGCACATGCATTAAGCCCAGTTTTCCCACGACGTGCCTCAAATGTTTTGTCCCCTTGGTTCAGTAATAGCAAATTGAATGCCTTTTGAGTGAGAGGTCCCGAAAATTTATCCAAGATGCAGAACTAAAGAGGTGCCTGAAGCTCAGAAAACTTGACCTAACACACATTAACTAAATTTACATAGTTTAAAGCTTAATTTCTTTCTTTCGTTACTGTACATGTCATGAAGTTCTGTGTATTTATTAATAATAACGTATATCATAAATGTATTTTTAGCAACATTGACAGTACAGAAAGTCATTTACTCATAATAATCAATTTGAGGCATGTCGTGGGAAACCCGGGCTTATTGCATCGCCGGGACAACACTTTCCACCTTCAGTGGATTAATGTTTAGAAGAGACTTCCTTGAAACAGAAAATACCATAAAAGCGGAAAGTGTCGTCCGGGATGACACTTCACGCACATGCATTAAGCCTGGGTTTCCCACGACACACCTCATTTGTAATATATTCCTACATGAATGGTCATTGTGAGTTAATTCTTCTGACCTTTACATATCTTTTAACCTTCCCAGATTGAGGTCCGACGTATCGAACAGGAAGAACGACAGACCAGGGAAGCCGAAGAATTGACCAATCAGAAGGAGCAGGAAGAACAAATGGTGCAGAGGATGCTGGGATTTACACGGGTTTTTAGGGTCATGAAGCAGTGCAAAAAGGTTAACTTTCAGATTAATAATGAACATGATTCTTTTTAAATGTTTTTGCTCTGTTAATTGTGATATGAGAGTCATATGCAGGAATTTTAATACAGCTATAGAAATACATGTAAATAATCATTTTGTGTTTCCGAAAATTCTGGAACCCTCCGATTGTTCAGGTAATGAAAGATTGCACAAAATGTGTAACCTGTTTATGACCAACATTGCGCATAGTCATGTAAAATGTATAAATAAAGTTGATAAAAAAAAAATTATATATCTAAAAAAAATATTAGTCAATAATTAATAGAGAAAATTGACACAAAATTAAGCACATGTACTAAGTCACTGATGCTTGCAAATGTAACAGTTTATGGTCTTGTAGTGCCCGGTGTGAAGCACCTAGTACACTGCACATCAGTTGAACATCTCATGAGAAAGGCGAGTTAGTATGTTAGGGTGTGGGTGGGGGTGGTGGCTTGGGGGCTCGAACGAACTTGCAAACTTTGGGTTGTGAAGCCAGTGCATTACCACTAGACCACGGATCCACTTGAATAGGTAGTTGAGAATCCGCTGTTTAAAACAGCACATGCTTTATTTAAGGCCAGTGACCAATTCCTTATACAACACAGTATTCAAAACAGAAAACCTGAAACCAGCTCAAAACACAAAAAGCTAAATAAACAAGGCAGTTGATAACTGCAATTTCAAAAACAGAGACCATACAGCACAGAAACCAGCACAAAACAGTAAAAATCTTAATAAGAAAAAAACTGCTGACCACTGACACTTACAATTACAACATCAAAGTCCTCTCACAATAGTGGATTGAACTAAGACCTCTCACAATAGTTGATTGAACTAAGACCTCTCACAATAGTTGATTGAACTAAGACCTCTCACAATAGTGGATTGAACTAAGACCTCTCACAATAGTTGATTGAACTAAGACCTCTCACAATAGTTGATTGAACTAAGACCTCTCACAATAGTTGTCATGTTTGAACTAAGATATCTAACAATAGTTGTCATGTTTGAACTAAGACCTCTCACAATAGTTGTCATGTTTGAACTAAGACCTCTCCCAATAGTTGTAATGTTTGAACTAAGACCTCTCCCAGTAGTTGTCATGTTTGAACTAAAACCTCTCCCAATAGTTGTCATGTTTGAACTAAGACCTCTCACCATAGTTGTCATGTTTGAACTAAGACCTCTCACAATAGTTGATTGAACTAAGACCTCTCACAATAGTGGATTGATCTAAGACCTCTCACAATAGTTGATTGAACTAAGACCTCTCACAATAGTGGATTGATCTAAGACCTCTCACAATAGTGGATTGAACTAAGACCTCTCACAATAGTTGATTGAACTAAGACCTCTCACAATAGTTGATTGAACTAAGACCTCTCACAATAGTTGATTGAACTAAGACCTCTCACAATAGTTGATTGAACTAAGACCTCTCACAATAGTTGATTGAACTAAGACCTCTCACAATAGTTGTCATGTTTGAACTAAGATATCTAACAATAGTTGTCATGTTTGAACTAAGACCTCTCACAATAGTTGTCATGTTTGAACTAAGACCTCTCCCAATAGTTGTAATGTTTGAACTAAGACCTCTCCCAGTAGTTGTCATGTTTGAACTAAAACCTCTCCCAATAGTTGTCATGTTTGAACTAAGACCTCTCACCATAGTTGTCATGTTTGAACTAAGACCTCTCACAATAGTTGTCATGTTTGAATTAAGACCTCTCCCAATAGTTGTCATGTTTGAACTAAGACCTCTCCCAATAGTTGTCATGTTTGAACTAAGACCTCTGCCAATAGTTGTCATGTTTGAACTAAGACCTCTCACCATTGTTGTCATGTTTGAACTACGACCTCTCCCAATAGTTGTCATGTTTGAACTAAGACCTCTCACCATTGTTGTCATGTTTGAACTAAGACCTCTCACAATAGTTGTCATGTTTGAACTAAGACCTCTCAAAATAGCTGTCACATTTGATTTATATTTAGCCCCTCCTTGGCCACAATAACTTGATGGATCTGATGCTGGTATATGACAAGTTCCACCGGCCACTACCAGCATCCTATTCAGAGTTCAAGTCTCAACTGCACGCCATCTTTCCCTGGATCTACGACACCAGACACATCATAGCAAGAATGAGAGGGGTTTGTCATTGCTGTGTGATATTGCAGAGTGATATTGCTGTGTGATATTGCTTTTAGTGCAAAGTTGTGCTGAATAGTTTAGAATAATGTAACACAGTCCAGAGAACTAGTGATGTAAACAAATGAAAAATAAAGAAGAATAATGTATTAAATATTAGTACTGTCTGCAATAATAAATTTTACACTATATACATTATTCTGCAAAACAATTCAAAACTGTTGTGTCAAACACTGTAGCATTTACAAGTTATTAGCCAAAATCTATACTTCATTGTGATAAGAAAGTGTACATTTTACAAAAAAAGTATCTTTATAAAATCCACAATCCTGAGGCTTGTATTGAAAGAATTGTACAGTACATTCAAATTTTAAAGTGTGCTTGATTTGTGTGTTTTCATTTTGTTTAAAGTTGTTGTACACCTATTTTTAGCTTGACTATTCACCGAATAGTTCGAGCTGTACTACTCGCCCGTTCGTCGGCGTCGGTGTAAAGCTGTGGTTAAGGTTTGCGTGCAACAAGTCCATATCTCTGTAAATACTACAGATATTTAATTGAAAATTCACACATGTATTCGGGGTCATTATGAGAGGTTACTGACCAATGCTGATAACTCTGACATGCAATTTAGCAGAATTATGCCCCTTTTTGTATTTAGAAAATCAGGTTAAAGTTTGCTTGAAACAACTTCATATCTCTATATCTACTACAGATATTCAACTGAAACTTCACACATGCCTTCAGGGTCATTATATAAGGTCACTGGCCAAGACCTATAACTGTGACCAGCATTTTAGCAGAATTATGCCCCTTTTGTACTTAGAAAAGTCAGGTTAAGGTTTGTGTGCAAGTAAAAATTCAGGTTAAGGTTTGTGTGTAACAAGTACATATCTCTGTAACTACTACAGATATTCAATTGTAACTTCATACATGTCTTTGGGGTCATTATGTAAGGTCACTGACCAAGGCCCATAACTCTGACCTGCAATTTAGCAGAATTATGCACCTTTTTGAACTTAGAAATTCAGGTTACATTGTGCGTGCAACAACTCTGTATCTCTATCTACTACAGTTATTCAATTAAAACTTCACACATGTCTTCAGGGTCATTATATAAGGTAACTGACCAAGGCCCATAACTCTGACCTGCAATTTAGCAGAATTATGCCCCTTTTTGTACTTAAAAATTTCAGGTTAAAGTTTGTGTGCAACAACTTCATATCTCTATATCTGCTTCAGGTTTTCAATTAAACCCTCGCACATGTCTTCAAGGTCATTATATAAGGTCACTGGCCAAGGCACATAACTCTGACCAGCAATTTAGCAGAATTAATCCCCTTTTTGTACTTAGAAATTTCAGGTTAAAGTTTGCGTGCAACAACTTCATATCTCTATATCTGCTACAGATATTCTTTTAAAACCTCACACATTTCTTCAAGGTCATTATATAAGGTCACTGGCCAAGGCACATAACTGTGACCCGCATTTTAGGAGAATTATGCCCCTTTTTTGTAGTGATAAAGGCCAATAACTCTGACAAAGCAGTTTAATAGTTGAGTGCGCTGTCCTGAGACAGCTCTTGTTATTTAATCAGGCAATTATGGAGGAGACCGGGCTGTTACAGAAAACCTCCTTATCCGAGCTTTACAAAGAACTGGAGAGGTACTTAGTGCAATGTAACCTTTATTTTATATATCGTACTAAAGCATGGCTGCACCATAGGCACACACCTCTATCCTAAGTCAAATTAATAATGCTTGTAGTTACCTCTACATAATTGGCGTTACTTGGTGGAAATATGGTGGAAATATATTTCTGAAATAAGCAAATAAACATACTTTTTAAATCTGCATCTTTCATTTATAAGAGAATTGGTTCAAATTTATTCCTATAATGCAATTATTTACTCTTCAATGGTGTACGATTAGGTGTTAGTGGCCAATTACCAGGTATACCATGTATGTTTTCTGTTTGTAGTGATAAAGGCAGAGACCTGGTGATATTTCCACCGGCAGTTGTACATGCAGAAGGCCACAATAACTACAGTAAGATCTCTTGAACTGACATAATTAGTGTTTTAAGAGATTAAAAAGAGATGCTACAAGATCCAGTCTAAGTATTGCTAAAATATAACAATATGTTGGAAAATAAACCAAGGACGTTTGGAATGCAACCCGAACACAAATTAAATACTACTAGAAAACAAATCAAAAACTATTGGAGAAAACGATGTTTGTAGAAACAAACAACATAAAGTTTGGTTTGGAGAATAAGGCCGCTTTTCCATATGTCCGCATCCGTATCCATATCCGCATAAATATTATACGGATGCGCTTTTCCATGAATCCGCAAATGAACATCGATTATTTTAGTTTTTGTCTTATTTTCAAATAGTTACAATGTCGGAGTAAGAAGCTTTAAACAGTTTTAATTACGTCGGCTGCAAATATTTATGACAGTATGTGAAAACATTTACATGCGGCGGATTTTAAACAATATAAAGCATCCAACAATTACATGTATATCTACAGCCTCAGTCATGACTCATTTAAAGGTTACCCGTTATTACCAAGTTAATATACTCTTTAAGTCTTCGGTTGAGTTATCCCGGTGTATCTAGACTATTTTTTCTATTTTCGGAATATACACACTGTACTCCTACACTCTGACAGTACCAGTGTACTACTACACTCGGACAGTACCAGTGTACTCCAACACTCGGACAGTACCAGTGTGCTACTACACTCGGACAGTACCAGTGTACTACTACACTCGGACAGTACCAGTGTACTCCTACACTCGGACAGTACCAGTGTGCTACTACACTCTGACAGTACCAGCAGACTACTACACTTGGACAGTACCAGCAGACTACTACACTCGGACAGTACCAGCAGACTACTACACTCGGACAGTACCAGCAGACTACTACACTCGGACAGTACCAGTGTACTCCTACACTCGGACAGTACCAGTGTACTACTACACTCAACAGTACCAGAAGACTACTACACTCGGACAGTACCAGCGTACTCCTACAATCGGACAGTACCAGTGTACTCCTACACTCGGACAGTACCAGTGTACTACTACACTCTGACAGTACCAGAAGACTACTACACTCGGACAGTACCAGCGTACTACTACACTCGGACAGTACCAGTGTACTCCTACACTCGGACAGTACCAGCGTACTCCTATACTCGGACAGTACCAGTGTACTACTACACTCGGACAGTACCAGTGTACTACTACACTCGGACAGTACCAGCAGACTACTACACTCGGACAGTACCAGCATACTACTACACTCGGACAGTACCAGCATACTACTACACTCGGACAGTACTAGTGTACTACTACACTCGGACAGTACCAGTGTACTCCTACACTCGGACAGTACCAGTGTACTACTACACTCGGACAGTTCCAGCGTACTACTACACTCAGACAGTACCAGCAGACTACTACAATCGGACAGTACCAGCGTACTACTACACTCGGACAGTACCAGTGTACTCCTACACTCGGACAGTACCAGCAGACTACTACACTCGGACAGTACCAGTGTACTACTACACTCTGACAGTACCAGCGTACTCCTACACTCGGACAGTACCAGCATACTACTACACTCGGACAGTACCAGTGTACTACTGCACTCGGACAGTACCAGCATACTACTACACTCGGACAGTACCAGCGTACTACTACACTCGGACAGTACCAGCATACTACTACACTCAGACAGTACCAGCGTACTCCTACACTAGGACAGTACCAGTGTACTACTACACTCGGACAGTACCAGCAGACTACTACACTCGGACAGTACCAGCGTACTACTACACTCGGACAGTACCAGTGTACTACTACACTCTGACAGTACCAGCGTACTACTACACTCGGACAGTACCAGTGTGCTACTACACTCGGACAGTACCAGCATACTACTACACTCGGACAGTACCAGTGTACTACTACACTCGGACAGTACCAGCAGACTACTACACTCGGACAGTACCAGCAGACTACTACACTCGGACAGTACCAGCTTACTACTACACTTGGACAGTACCAGCAGACTACTACACTCGGACAGTACCAGCAGACTACTACACTCGGACAGTACCAGCATACTACTACACTCGGACAGTACCAGCGTACTACTACACTCGGACAGTACCAGCATACTACTACACTCAGACAGTACCAGTGTACTCCTACACTCGGACAGTACCAGTGTACTACTACACTCTGACAGTACCAGTGTACTACCACACTCGGCCAGTACCAGCGTACTCCTACACTCTGACAGTACCAGCATGCTACTACACTCTGACAGTACCAGCATACTACTACACTCTGACAGTACCAGCGTACTGCTACACTCTTACAGTACCAGTGTACTACTACACTCTGACAGTACCAGTGTACTCCTACACACTGACAGTACCAGCATACTACTACACTCGGACAGTACCAGTGTACTACTACACTCTGACAGTACCAGTGTACTACCACACTCTGACAGTACCAGCATACTACTACACTCGGACAGTACCAGTGTACTCCTACACACTGACAGTACCAGCATACTACTACACTCTGACAGTACCAGCGTACTACTACACTCGGACAGTACCAGTGTACTACCACACTCTGACAGTACCAGCATACTACTACACTCGGACAGTACCAGTGTACTACCACACTCGGACAGTACCAGTGTACTACCACACTCTGACAGTACCAGCCTACTACTACACTCTGACAGTACCAGCATACTACTACACTCTGACAGTACCAGTGTACTACCACATTCTGACAGTACCAGCATACTACTACACTCGGACAGTACCAGTGTACTCCTACACACTGACAGTACCAGCTTACTACTACACACTGACATTACCAGCACACTACTACACTTGGACAGTACCAGCGTACTACTACACTCGGACATTACCAGCATACTACTACACTCGGACAGTACCAGCGTACTACTACACTCTGACAGTACCAGCGTACTACTACACTCTGACAGTACCAGCGTACTACTACACTTGGACAGTACCAGCGTACTACTACACTCTGACAGTACCAGCGTACTACTACGCTCTGACAGTACCAGCGTACTACTACGCTCTGACAGTACCAGCGTACTACTACACTCTGACAGTACCAGCGTACTACTACACTCTGACAGTACCAGCGTACTACTGCACTCGGACAGTACCAGCGTACTACTGCACTCGGACAGTACCAGCATACTACTACACTCGGACAGTACCAGTGTACTCCTACACACTGACAGTACCAGCTTACTACTACACTCGGACAGTACCAGCTTACTACTACACTCGGACAGTACCAGCTTACTACTACACTCGTACAGTACCAGCTTACTACTACACTCGGACAGTACCAGCGTACTCCTACACACTGACTGTACCAGCATATTACCACACTCGGACAGTACCAGTGTACTCCTACACACTGACAGTACCAGCATACTACTACACTCTGACAGTACCAGCGTACTCCTACACTCGGACAGTACCAGTGTACTACTACACTCTGACAGTACCAGCGTACTACTACACTCTGACAGTACCAGCGTACTACTACACTCGGACAGTACCAGCGTACTACTACACTCTGACAGTACCAGCGTACTACTACACTATGACAGTACCAGCGTACTACTACGCTCTGACAGTACCAGCGTACTACTACACTCTGACAGTACCAGCGTACAACTACACTCTGACAGTACCAGCGTACTACTACACTCGGACAGTACCAGCGTACTACTACACTCTGACAGTACCAGCATACTACTACACTCGGACAGTACCAGCGTACTACTACACTCGGACAATACCAGCTTACTACTACACTCGTACAGTACCAGCGTACTACTACACTCGGACAGTACCAGCATACTACTACACTCGGACAGTACCAGTGTACTACTACACTCGGACAGTACCAGCGTACTATTACACTCGTACAGTACCAGCGTACTACTACACTTGGACAGTACCAGCGTACTACTACACTTGGACAGTACCAGCGTACTACTACACTCGTACAGTACCAGCGTACTACTACACTCGGACAGTACCAGCATACTACTACACTCTGACAGTACCAGCGTACTACTACACTCAACCACACTCTGACAGTACCAGCGTACTACTACACTCGGACAGTACCAGCGTACTACTACACTCATACAGTACCAGCGTACTACTACACTCGGACAGTACCAGCGTACTACTACACTCGTACAGTACCAGCGTACTACTACACTCGGACAGTACCAGCGTACTACTTCACTTGGACAGTACCAGCGTACTACTACACTCGCACAGTACCAGCGTACTACTACACTCGGACAGTACCAGCGTACTACTACACTCTGACAGTACCAGCGTACTACTACACTCAGACAGTACCAGCATACTACTACACTCTGACAGTACCAGCGTACTACTACACTCGGACAGTACCAGCGTACTACTACACTCGTACAGTACCAGCGTACTACTACACTCCGACAGTACCAGCATACTACTACACTCTGACAGTACCAGCGTACTACTACACTCTGACAGTACGAGCGTACTACTACACTCAGCCAGTACCAGCATACTAGTACACACTGACAGTACCAGCGTACTACTACACTCTGACAGTACCAGCGTACTACTACACTCGGACAGTACCAGCGTACTACTACACTTATACAGTACCAGCGTACTACTACACTCGGACAGTACCAGCGTACTACAACACTCTGACAGTACCAGCTTACTACTACACTCTGACAGTACCAGCGTACTACTACACTCGGACAGTACCAGCGTACTACTACACTCATACAGTACCAGTGTACTACTACACTCGGACAGTACCAGCGTACTACTACACTCTGACAGTACCAGCGTACTACTACACTCTGACAGTACCAGCGTACTACTACACTCGGACAGTACCAGTGTACTACTACACTCGGACAGTACCAGCGTCCTACTACACTCGGACAGTACCAGAGTACTACTACACTCTGACAGTACCAGCGTACTACTACACTCGGACAGTACCAGCGTACTACTACACTCTGACAGTACCAGTGTACTACTACACTCGGACAGTACCAGTGTACTACTACACTCGGACAGTACCAGCGTACTACTACACTCGGACAGTACCAGCGTACTACTCCACTCGGACAGTACCAGCGTACTACTACACTCGGACAGTACCAGCATACTACTGCACTCGGACAGTACCAGTGTACTACTACACTCGGACAGTACCAGTGTACTACTACACTCGGACAGTACCAGTGTACTACTACACTCGGACAGTACCAGTGTACTACTACACTCTGACTGTACCAGTGTACTACTACACTCGGACAGTACCAGTGTACTACTACACTCGGACAGTACCAGTGTACTACTACACTCTGACTGTACCAGTGTACTACTACTACTACTACACTTGGACAGTACCAGTGTACTCCTACACTGTGTCAGTACCAGCGTACTACAACACTCTGACAGTACCAGCGTACTACTACACTCGGACTGTACCAGTGTACTTCGACACTCTGACAGTACCAGTGTACTCCTACACTCTGACAGTACCAGCGTACTACTACACTTCGACAAACTAATTGATCTGCTTCACAAACAACTTGTAATATTATCCAGTCATCTCTTTCTGGTTGAATTGCAAACAACTAATCAAGTATACTTTCTATTTTCTAGAGGCAGATTTTGTCCCACACGAAGCTGGATTCGATGCCTTTATGTGTGGATTTGGTAGGTTGTCTGTACAAAACAAATATGTTGTGTATCCTGTTGTTGAAATTCTTCAATTTACGATTATTAAACTTTTTTTTTAAATTTCTCCTCAGTTATTGATTGAATTGTCCCTAACAAAAAATACAAAAAAAGGGCTCTAAAGGAAAACCTTAAGTTTTATTTTAACCTTAAGTTTTATTTAAATGAATATTCCGAACTTTTGATCAAATTAGCAACTACATGTAGATGCTGTTATATTTCATTAAAGTAATGCTCAATGTTTTATGTTATTTCTGTCATGAATGGGAATGTTTAAATCTTTAAATTGAATTGCGATAAATGTGTTTCCTTCAGTTTTCCTAAGGCTGGCACACATCAAGACCTTTAAAGATGTCAAGTAAGTATATAAATGAGGCGTGTCGTGTGAAATCCGGGCTTAATGCATGTGAATAAAGTGTCGTCTTGGATCAGACTGTGCAGTCTAAACATAAATCTACTGTAGACGGAAAGTATCGTCCCGTATCAGCCTGTGCAGACTGCACAGGCTGATCCGGGAGGACACTTTATGGACATGCATTAAGACTGGGTTTCCCACGACACGCCTCAAATGCATTGTTTCATTGCCTTGAAAGATGTGTACACTTTCCATTTTAGCTTTAGCATAGCACCATTGATGTGAATTTCGAACAGTTTAAAAATATAGCCATTTAAATTTAATAGTTATCAAATGTTACCGTATTGACGTTGCTAAAACAGGTTTGAAACTTAGCCATATAGATATATTTATTAAAACTGTTTAGAAATTTAGCCATATTGATGTTAATAAAACAGTTTTAAAGTTTAGCCATTTGTGGTGAATTTACACTCACTGATGTAATACAATTACATTTGAAATGACATTAAATTTAACAAACTTATAGCATACAAATTACACCCTTCAGTGTTTTTTTCACCTTAAGGGGAACAGAGGCAGGGCCCTTCAGATGGGAATTTACGGCAAAAGGGGATTTTTTTTTTTTCGAAAAGCATTATTAGATGTTTATATTGTACTTTGTTATAAAACATTAATCAATTGCTTTGCTACAAATTATTACTTAGATTATCCACTTACTTGGTTTAATGAAAAATTGCTGGGATTGTTTACGAAAATGCCTCTATCTTAGTCAATTTTTGTCCGAATTTGGTCAATTTTTTTTCAAAATAAAGCTTTCATTCTGAGGGGAATTATAAAGCAAATATAGGGGAAAAATATATTCTTTTTAAGAAGGGGAATTGGTCCTAAACAAGACACTGCCTTGCACATATTAGCCCACATTACCTGTTTGGTTCTAACTGTTCTGAGAACCACGTGTTTCTAATCTAGGTCCTCAGAGGTGATACCTTGTCTGTTTAGACGATATCTCCAGAACATGGAAGAGTACTGTAACAAGGTCAACATCATCCGGGCACGGAACAATAACATTGTGAGTCTGTTGTGGGGTAAACTTTATTATGTTAAATTCTTGTGGGGTTTAGAAACATTCTTTAGTCTGTTGCCAGGTATGTTGCCATGTTTGCTGTGTTTTACAGCGATCAAATTGACCTTATAACTATATGTTCTGACATCCACATACCCAGACGATGTAAAATCTGTCGTTCAATATCCGCAGAAAAATAACATTTTTGAACATAATTTTGTCATATTTTGATAGTGTTGTATGCAAACCTGACTGTCCTTTCAAAGGTTTCTCATGTCTGCGTACATTGGTTGAACACGAGTATATGCACAAATAAATGTTGCTGTTGAACCCAGTTGGTGTAGGTCCCTGAATATCAATCAGACTCTGAGTCGCTTATTCAATATTTTGATGATGAATATATTTGTTTCTCTCTCAACTGAACAGACAATATGATCTAATAGCTACATGTAAAAAAAGAAACCTGATACTATATAATTTTTCATCATTTTTGTTTGTGGAATAAATTACGACCACTAACTCAAACTTCAGAAAAATAAAATGCATATCTGTGTTATAAAAATGTCATGTTTTAATATTTAACCTCCATTTATTGCTGTCAGGGGCGTAACTAGCAATACTCCTATACGCTCGTGCGTATAAATTGAAAACGAGTTTGTGCACTTGAATAGAAAGCACTGCATAGTACAAACATTAAATCGAGACCTTTAAAATGGTTCTAAGGTGTAATATACGCAGTATAACGTATTGACAGTAGTGTATTAATTTATATGGTATTCATCTAGAAATTATATATCTATAAATCTAGTATTTCATTTTTTGTTAATAAGTGTATAATTAAGATCTATTATACATTTATTTTGCATATACTCAAAATTGGCCTAGGTACGCCCCTGGTTGTTCATTGATCAGCTTCCCAGAAAACCAATCATCTATACCCTTTCTGGTTTCTTTTTTGGTTGAGTAGAGTTAACAAATAATTTTTTATTTTGAGTTGTTTATTTGTAATAAACAACGATTTGTTTGTTGTCTCTACTCTGCACATGTCATATTAGAATATTGATTTCATAGTTGCAAATCAACATCATACAACACTAAGTCTGGTATGCCACATGACACGTGTCTGTTGAAGGTGTTGGACGGTGCAGACTACCAGTCCGAGAAGCCAGAACTTCTGTTTGTTCGGAGCCGCTTCATGAAGAAGAGACTGAACATCGACCAGGTCCAGTATTCTGAGTCTCTGTTGCGGGTATAATTATGTAGGCTCGATATTATATGAATGACTGTAGCTTAGTGAGGAACCGTCATGTCCAGTTTCTGACCAAAGCCAGTATTAGGTGCTCCCTGAGTGGGGGTTTTCCAATCACAAGGTGGACACAAAGTCCATTACAAAACATAGACCTTTGCTGTCTTGAGGATTAGATCAATTGAAATCACGATGTGCAAGGATCAAGCTTTCTGTCTTCTCTTACCATTGCAAGATGAAGACTGTATCTATTATTATCTTTAAAAGGACCTATTCGTTGGACTTTTAATGGCAAA
The DNA here is from genome assembly GCA_027627225.1 of Congeria kusceri. Lineage (NCBI taxonomy): Eukaryota > Metazoa > Mollusca > Bivalvia > Myida > Dreissenidae > Congeria > Congeria kusceri. The sequence goes on along the minus strand of CM051027.1, from coordinate 1,361,426 downwards.
TTAAAATTTTCCAAAGTTTTTATCACTGATTCCAAAAAGATAAATTAATTATATATACTAAGGTCCACAATGACGCTGCTTACATAGAAATATATTCATAATAATATGGTGTTTATGAATAAACATAAACATTGGAATGGAAAAATTATTGTAACGCTTTTTATCAATAATTTTTAAAACACATGTATCAATTACATAGTGTTAAAAATGCCTTACAAAACATATCAGCCCCTTTGGCCTAGAGGTTAGTGTTACAGACTTGATCCACAGGTGATGGGTTCAATCCTCTGCGGAGGCATACTTTTTATACTCCCCGAAAGGGGAGATCTCGGGAACTAATTAAACTTTAAACTTTATATGCAGCATCCCTATAAGAGGGACATGCGCCTATTGTCAGATCGTTCTGGTCCGATAATTTTTCAGGGAGTTATTGCCCTTTTATTTTAAATAGGACGTTTTCTTAGGAAATTTTAGGCTGTCAACCGATTCCTATATTCCTATATTTTCCTATATTTTGAACAGAAATCCTATATTTTAAAAACCTATATTTTCCTATATATAAGATTTTTTTCCTTTATTTTTGTGAATTTGGTCGTTCACGCGTCTGAAATCGGTCCGTGAACATTATATCCAGAACCTATATGTTGATTTTGTTTCTCACTCGCATCAAAGTTAAATACTCAGATTATTGTCAGGTCATAGCATGCATGTCTAAGTTGCCATTTGATTAGCTTAAACATGTTAACCAAATGTTTTGTTCATTAAAACAAAAGCTGTAAGGCTCTTCAGGCTAGAATATGATCCCATATTATCCTTATTGTGAAGTATTTTTACTATAGAATTCCTATATTTTGTCCAAAAAATTGGCAAAAAGTCCTATATTTTTGGTGAAAATATTCCTATATTGTTCCTATATATTCTAGAGAACTTGGTTGACATCCTGAAATTTTTAATTCAGTGCAAGATATCAAGAACTTATAGACCCAATTCACTGAAACTTTATATGCAGTTTCCCTACCAAGTGAACATGGGCATATTGTCAGGTCATTACGGTCTGATGATTTTTCAGGGAGTTATAGCCCTTTGATTACAAATGGGACATTTTAATAGGAAATTGTCGTTTCCGTGCGAGATCTCAGGAACTTATGACCCGAATTCAACAAAACCCTATATGCAGCATCCTTACTAAGGGGACATGCGCATATTGTCAGGTCGTTCAGGTCCGCTGATTTTTCAGTGGTTATTGCCCTTTATATATAAAAAAATAATACAGTTTAACAACTAGTATGCAATGAAACTTTATATTTCAGCACCAAGAGCAAATGCGCATATTGTCAGGTCGTTTCGATATGATGGTGTTTCTTGGAGTTATTGCCCTTTTTATCATAAATATACATGTATGTCATTTTAATAGGATATCCTTGTTTCTGCGAGATCGCATGAACTAATCACTCTAATTCAATGAAACTTTATATGCGGTATACCTATTTATAGGACATTTGCATTGTATCAGGTCATTCCAGTCCGATGATGATACTCTTGTTTAACGTAATTTATTAACCAAATTTTTCGAAGAACAATTTTGGTTATTGGATTGGGGTATGTCGTTTAGTGGGCGGATGGGTCGGCAGGTTGGCGGTGTCAACTTTTTGTTTCCGCTTTCTAACTCGAGCACGGATTGAGATATTTTAATTAAACTTCATACATAGATACCTTATATCGAGACCTCACTTGGGATGGCATATGGGGTGGGTGGGGTCAAGGTCAAGGTCAGCATTGCTAAAAATAGAAAACGGTTCCGCTCAATGACTTGAGAACGCATCGAGATATTTTAATGAAACTTCATACATAGATACCTTATATAGGGACCTCGCTTGGGATTGCCTATGGGGTGGGTGGGGTCAAGGTCACCATTACTAAAAATAGAAAAACGGTTTCCGCTCAATAACTTGAGAACGCATCGAGATATTTTAATGAAACTTCATACATATATGCCTTACATTGAGACCTTGCTTGAGATTGCATATGGGGAGGGTGGGATCAAGGTCAAGGTCCCCGTTACTAAAACTAGAAAAAAGGTTTCAGCTCAATAACTTTAGAATCCATTAAGATATTTTAATGAAACTTCATACATATATACCTTATATCATGACCTTGCTTGGGATTGCATATGGGGTGGGTGTGGTCAAGGTCAAGGTCACCGTTACTAAAAACAGAAAACTGTTTCTGCTCAATAACTTTAGAATCCATAAAGATATTTAATGAAACTTCATACATAGATACCATATATCGAGACCTCGCTTGGGATTGCATATGGGGTGGGTGAGTTCAAGGTCAAGATCACCGTTGCTAAACATAGAAAAACGGCTGCTGCTCAATAACTTGAGAACGCATCGAGATATTTTAATGAAACTTCATACATATATACCTTATATCGAAGCCTTGCTTGATATTGCATTTGGGGTGTGTGTGGTCAAGGTCAAGGTGACAGTCACTAAAAATAGAAAATGGTTTCCGCTAAATAACTTGAGAACTCATCAAGATATTTTAATGAAACTTTATACATATATACCTTATATTGAGACCTCTCTTGGGATTGCATATGTGGTGGGTGGGGTCAAAGTCAAGGTCACCATTACTAAAAATAGAGAAACAGTTTTTTGTCAATAACTTGACAATGCATCGAGATATTTTAATGAAACATCATACATAGATACCTTATATCGAGACGTCGCTTGGGATTGCATATAGGGTGGGTGGGGTCAAGGTCTCCATTACTAAAAATAAAAAAATGGTTTTTCGCTCAATAACTTTATAGTGCATCAAGCTATTTGCATGAAACTTCATACTTAGATACCCTGTATCTAGACTATGCTTGGGATTGCATATGGGGTGGGTGAGTTCAAGGTCAGGGTCAATGTTACTAAAAATACAAAAACGGTTTCTGCTCAATAAGTTGAGAATGCATTGCGATATTTTACTGAAACTTCATAAATAGATACCGTATAACGAGACCTCGCTTAGGAGTGCATATCGCACCCAGAACTTTTTTTCATTATTGTGCTGATTTTTATGCATTTCGTTTGAAAAATTCGGGTGTTGTGGAATTTCCACGTTTCATGTTTTATGTTTGTCTTGGCAGAGTATATTTGCTAATCCAGATGCTTTACATTTTGAAGTTAAGACATTTTATGACATTTTCAAATATTCGAACGTCTGTGAATGAGTACCTTTAGCAGAAACCCTGAACTTCTTCATCAGTTAGTAATACAGGGTACCTTAATTAGTTTTATGCTAAGTTACTTAAATATTTTATATGAGTTATGTTTGTTTTTGTTTCTTTGACAGAATGAACGACACTTAATTAAGATGATGAACTAACTATACATGTAGCAATTTTGTGTAAATTAAAATAATATAATAACATTTCTTAAAGTCATTTGCTAGATAGGTTATGATAAGACCCAGCAAATCAAGTGGATGACATGAAACACTCCTGCTATATAATTTCAGCTAGCCAAGTGGTTCTCTCCATATGGCAATGTGGATATCAGAATGTTTGGCAAGAACAGAGCACTGGCAGCTACCAACAGCTTCAAATGGTTAGTATTTCATGTTGGCTTCACACTGTAAACACTAGTTTTATTTTTGCAACTTTGTTTGTTTTTTTTGTACTTGAATGCACAAAGTTCTGTATTTAATTTAACTGTCATTTTTTTACATTGAAAAAAGCGATGTGCAGCTTTGAGAATAAACAATGAAATATGCAAAGTATTTTACCAATTCACCAATTGAAATGCACTTGCATTGAAAAATACTCAAGCAATCAAGATACTATATTATGTGTAAGCCTTTTACTTCAGCATCATGGTTTGCAAGGAAGTAGTATTATTAATAATCGTATTATTTACCATACATGAACAATGTTCATGGTTCACTGAAAAGCAGACATATTATTGGTATTGCTGAAAAAAAATCCCAATTGGTACATTTGAAATTATATTTCTTTGAGAACATGTAAGTTTTACTGAAAAGTGGACATACGCTATTATAGCTAAAGAAAATGTTTATACTAGGAAATTCTGAAATTTCAGTACATTTCAAAACATATGAGGCATGTTGTAGGAAACCCGGACTTAATGCAATCGGCACAGGCTAATCCAGGACGACACTTTATGGTATTTTCTGTTTCGAGGAAGTCTCAACTAAAGATAAATCCACTGTAGGCGGAAATTGCCATCCAGGATTAGCCTGTGCGGACTGCACTAAGTCCGGGTTTCCCATGACATGATTCATGTGCATATAAGACTAAACAATGCTACCGTGTGAATTTCTGTTTCAGTTCCAGGGATATTCTGAAGGCATTCAGGGGTCATCCCACAATATTTGTGGCAGAGTACAGCATATGGAGGCATTCACCGCTAGTCAGGGGAATACTGTGGTAAGAATTGAAGCTGCAATGGTTGGCATATTTTGTTACCTTTTACTGGGCTTAGAATGGAACATATATAATATAAAAAAGAATTATGAATTGGAAAGAGTTTAAAACTATTTATAAACTTTATATCAAAAGTCTGGTTAGTTTTTAAACAGCCCTCATCAGATGGTAATGAAAAAAAAAAGATTTTGTATAATGTTTATGGTAGAAGGTAAAAGAATGTCTAAACTATAAGCAGGTTTTTGGCATATTCTGTTGTCATCTGCTATTGCGAATTTGATATATTGAATAAATTATTCCTTAGAAACACATATAAATACATGTAGTGACAATTATGACACTTGCTTTAATACTTTTTGAACAAACCTCAGATGTACTATCTGATATTATATTAATAAGTTTAGCTGTCTTATTAGACAGATGTTTGCTAGTTTCTTCCTGTGATAAAGAGGCATATTATTAAAATAATTCATTGGAAAAAGCGGGAAACAGTAGATATGATATCAACAATATAGTTAATTGTTCAAATGTCTCCATTTAACACAGATCTTTGATGATGAAATATTATTTTTGAACATCCGTCATCATATTGAATACTGATGTCTGATAACACAAATATGGTTTCTGTTTATTTCAGAAGGGCCATTTTTGTTATCTTCTGCCATTAAGAATGGAGAAATTATTTTGGGAAAATAATTGATAGAAAAATAGTGTACTCGGTATCACCAATTTTTTTAAATTTTTGTTAACAACCCTCGAATACTGGTATGTGATAATATATTAATATAGTTAACAACCCTCATCGAATACTGGTATGTGATAATATATTAATATAGTTAACAACCCTCATCGAATACTGGTATGTGATAATATATTAATATAGTTAACAACCCTCATCGAATACTGGTATGTGATAATATATTAATATAGTTAACAACCCTCGAATACTGGTATGTGATAATATATTAATATAGTTAACAACCCTCATCGAATACTGGTATGTGATAATATATTAATATAGTTAACAACCCTCATCGAATACTGGTATGTGATAATATATTAATATAGTTAACAACCCTCATCGAATACTGGTATGTGATAATATATTAATATAGTTAACAACCCTCATCGAATACTGGTATGTGATAATATATTAATATAGTTAACAACCCTCATCGAATACTGGTATGTGATAATATATTAATATAGTTAACAACCCTCATCGAATACTGGTATGTGATAATATATTAATATAGTTAACAACCCTCATCGAATACTGGTATGTGATAATATATTAATATAGTTAACAACCCTCATCGAATACTGGTATGTGAAATCTATTAATATAGTTAACAACCCTCATCGAATACGGGTATGTGATAATATATTAATATAGTTAACAACCCTCATCGAATACTGGTATGTGATAATATATTAATATAGTTAACAACCCTCATCGAATACTGGTATGTGATAATATATTAATATAGTTTCTGTGTATTTCAGGTCAGGCGTTATAGTATCAGGGGGACTGTGTATCTTGGCACTGGTCGGCTCTGTGAAGGACAGGAAACCTTGATGACAAATCACAGAAGACTTTGGTTGCTATGGAAATGAGCACTAGCAGCTATCACAAATAGTTAACCAACCATTTGACAGCTGATTGTGTGATATTCATATGAAGATAAGTTAACTGCTACCAACTAATCCACAATCCAGTGATGTTCTCGCATATCAGACTTTAGTTGCTATGGAAACCAGTGATAGGAGCTACCATGAACAATTTGCAAACCATTTGACATAGGCTACTGTGTGTTAGTCCCTTTGAGACGTTTTGATTGTTGACCAGCTAATACAAACTCCAGTCATATTCTCACTGATCAGACTTAAGTTGCTATGGATACAAGCGATGTGAGCTACCATGAACAATTTGCAAACCATTTGTGTGTTAGTCACATGAAGATGTTTTGATTGTTGACCTGCTAATACAAACTCTAGTGAGGTTCTCACTGATCTCACTGCCTCTCGTTCATACAACAGGTTGAGACGAGTTTTTGGTTCAAGATATTTTCAGAATCAGGTTAAAAAAATGCATTAAAATCATTTCTAATTGTTTGTCAATTATATACATGATATATACATATATGATACTAAAGAATTAAAAATGTCTGCATACAATTTGCAGTCTGATCTTAACATTATAATCAAAACCTAAAATCAATCCTGTTATTGTGTCTACCCGTCAATCTCATGCACCAGATGCTGTAGTGTAGCCTTAAACTGACCTGAACACACAAAGTTGAATGGACATGTAGCTGAACATCATTTTCCATTTTATCTAACTAGGTGTCTTTCTGTTGAAGTTCTGAATATGTCAATCTAATATCATTCCCAGCTGTATCTCTTGATATGTTTATATAAGGTATTAATGTTTATGTTGGTAATTTCGCGTATATATAAGTGTTTTTTTTGCAACATGCATTTTCACGTATACTTTTTTGAATCTGATATATTGACACCTAATAAAGTTGTATGCCACAATAACTGCAAGCATGACACACAAACAGTATATCTCAGATAAATTGATCTGACCTGTATGAGCATAATTTTTCATGTGCATTTTTTACTGTATTTATATTGGGGTTTGTTCGTGCACATGTTTTGTGTGGGTATTTTTGATGCCGCAGCTGTATTTTCAGAGGAATACTCCTACATCTGTTTATCTTAAAATATTTTCACCTAAGTTACAATTTTTGTAAGGTAATATTTTTAAAACTAGATATAAATTAGTGAATCCAATTGCAGTTGTAAGTAAATAGTAGTTAATAAGTTTTAATAATTAGTGAACAATTGGCAGAATTTAATGCATACATGGAATAAAATGCTTAAGAAAAATGACGATTTTAAGGCTATGGATAAGATTTCACTTAAGACGTTTCTGGAATACAACCCCTGTTTAACTTTACGCCAGTACAAAAACTAATATTTTTTATCGTAACCATCTTTAATATATTCATACATAAATTTCAGTGTTAGGTTAATTTTTTCAAGCTATACTTATGTGTGTACATTGATCGAAAAATTGATCAGCTCTCTATAGTTCTGTACATGTATAACAACAGATCAGTGTTTTTTTTAATGGTTAATCATAATTTTAGACTTATGACTGTTACAAATGTGCTATTGGATATATTGAACTTCGCCAATGATGAAGTCCCTTTGAATTCCTGCATATCTCATAATAAAGTATTCAGCTCTATGTATCGTCGTCCTCTACAAAGATTGTTCAAATGATGCCCCTGGGGTCAAAACTGGCCACACCCCATTGTTCACATGGTTAATATAGACTTAAATAGCAAAATGACTTTAAAAATCTTTTTCTCTGAAACTGCAAGGCCTAGAGGTTTCATATTTGGTATGTAACATTGTATAGTGGTCCTCTATAAAGATTGTTCAAATGATGGCCCTGGGGTCAAAACTGGCCACACCCCGGGGGTCACATGGTTTATATAGACTTGAATAGCAAAATGAGTTTTAAAATCTTCTCCTCTGAAACTGCAAGGCCCAGAGGTTTTATATTTGGTATGCAACATTGTTTAGTGGTCCTCTACAAAGATTGTTCAAATGATGCCCCTGTGGTCAAAACTGGCCACACCCCATGGCTCACATGGTTAATATAGACTTAAATTGCAAAATGACTTTTAAATTCTTCTCCTCTGAAATCTCTAGGCCGAGAGGTTTCATATTTGGTATGCAACATTGTTTAGTGGTCCTCTACAAAGATTGTTCAAATGATGCCCCTGTGGTCAAAACTGGCCACACCTGGGGCTCACATGGTTTATATAGACTTAAATAGCAAAATGACTTTAGAAATATTTTTCTCTGAAACTGCAAGGCGTAGAGGTTTCATATTTGGCATGTAACATTGTATAGTGGTCCTCTACAAAGATTATTCAAATGATGCCCCTGGGGTCAAAACTGGCCACACCCCGGGGGTCACATGGTTTATATAGACTTAAATAGCAAAATGATTTTAAAAATCTTTTTCTCTGAAACTGCAAGGCCTAGAGGTTTCATATTTGGTATGTAACATTGTATCATGGTCCTCTACAAAGATTGTTCAAATGATGCCCCTGGGGTCAAAACTGGCCACACCCCGGGGGTCACATGGTTTATATAGTCTTAAATAGCAAAATCGGTTTTAAAATCTTCTCCTCTGAACCTCAAGGCCCAGAGGTTTCATATTTGGTATGTAACATTGTATAGTGGTCCTCTACAAAGATTGTTCAAATCATGCCCCAGAGGTCAAAACTGGCCACACCCGGGGGTCACATGGTTTATATAGACTGAAATAGCAAAATGACTTTAAAAATCTTCTCTGAAACTGCAAGGCCCAGAGGTTTCATATTTGGTATGTAACATTGTATTGTGGTCCTCTACAAAGATTGTTCAAATGATGCCCCTGGGGTCAAAACTGGCCACACCCCATGTCTCACATGGTTAATATAGACTTAAATAGCAAAATGACTTTTAAATTCTTCTCCTCTGAAATCTCTATGGTTTATATAGACTTAAATAGCAAAATGACTTTAAAAATCTTTTTCTCTGAAACTGGAAGGCCTAGAGGTTTCATATTTGGTATGTTACATTGTATAGTGGTCCTGTACAAAGATTGTTCAAATGATGCCCCTGGGGTCAAAACTGGCCACACCCCGGGGGTCACATGGTTTATATAGACTTAAATAGCAAAATGACTTTAAAAATCTTTTTCTCTGAAACTGCAAGGCCTAGAGGTTTCATATTTGGTATGTAACATTGTATAGTGGTCCTCTGCAAAGATTGTTCAAATGATGCCCCTGGGGTCAAAACTGGCCACATCCCGGGGGTCACATGGTTTATATAGACTTAAATAGCAAAATCGTTTTTAAAATCTTCTCCTCCGAACCCACAAGGCCCAGAGGTTTCATATTTGGTATGTAACATTGTATAGTGGTCCTCTACAAAGATTGTTCAAATGGTGCCCCAGGGGTCAAAACTGGCCACACCCGGGGGTCACATGGTTTATATAGACTTCAATAACAAAATGAGTTTAAAAATCTTCTCCTCTGAAACTGCAAGGCCCAGAGGCTTTATATTTGGTATGCAACATTGTTTAGTGGTCCTCTACAAAGATTGTTCAAATGATGCCCCTGTGGTCAAAACTGGCCACACCCTGGGGCTCACATGGTTTATATAGACTTAAATAGCAAAATGACTTTAAAAATATTTTTCTCTGAAACTGCAAGGCCTAGAGGTTTCATATTTGGTATGTTACATTGTTTAGTGGTCCTCTACAAAGATTGTTCAAATGATGCCCCTGGGGTCAAAACTGGCCACACCCGGGGGTCACATGGTTTATATAGACTGGAATAGCAAAATGAGTTTAAAAATCTTTTCTCCTCTGAAACCGCAAGGCCCAGAGGTCCCCTGGGGTCAAAACTGGCCACACCCGGGGGTCACATGGTTTATATAGACTGGAATAGCAAAATAAGTTTTAAAATCTTCTCCTCTGAAACCGCAAGGCCCAGAGGTTTTATATTTGGTATGCAACATTGTTTAGTGGTCTTCTACAAAGATAGTTCAAATGATGCCACTGGGGTTAAAACTGGCCACACCCGGGGGTCACATGGTTTATATAGACTGGACTAGCAAAATGACTTTAAAAATCTTTTTCTCTGAAACTGCAAGGCCTAGAGGTTTCATATTTGCTATGTTACATTGTATAGTGGTCCTCTACAAAGATTGTTCAAATGATGCCCCTGGGGTCAAAACTGGCCACACCCCGGGGGTCACATGGTTTATATAGACTGAAATAGCAAAATGACTTTAAAAATCTTCTCCTCTGAAACTGCAAGGCCCAGAGGTTTTATATTTGGTATGTAACATTGTATCGTCGTCCTCTACAAAGATTGTTCAAATGATGCCCCTGGGGTCAAAACTGGCCACACCCCATTGTTCACATGGTTAATATAGACTTAAATAGCAAAATGACTTTAAAAATCTTTTTCTCTGAAACTGCAAGGCCTAGAGGTTTCATATTTGGTATGTAACATTGTATAGTGGTCCTCTACAAAGATTGTTCAAATGATGCCCCTGGGGTCAAAACTGGCCACACCCCGGGGGTCACATGGTTGATATAGACTTAAATAGCAAAATCGTTTTTAAAATCTTCTCCTCTGAACCCACAAGGCCCAGAGGTTTCATATTTGGTATGTAACATTGTATAGTGGTCCTCTACAAAGATTGTTCAAATGATGCCCCTGTGGTCAAAACTGGTCACTCCAGGGGTCACATGGTTAATATAGACTTCAATAGCAAAATGACTTTAAAAATCTTCTCCTCTGAAAGTTCAAGGCCCAGAGGTTTCATATTTGGTATGTAACATTGTATAGTAGTCCTCTACAAAGATTGTTCAAATGATGCCACTGGGTTCAAAACTGGCCACACCCAGGGGGTCACATGGCTTATATAGACTTGAATAGCAAAATTAGTTTAAAAATCTTCTCCTCTGAAACCGCAAGGCCCAGAGGTTTCATATTTGGTATGTAACATTGTTTAGTGGTCCTCTACAAAGATTGTTCAAATGATGCCCCTGGGGTCAAAACTGGCCACACCCGGGGGTCACATGGTTTATATAGACTGGAATAGCAAAATGAGTTTAAAAATCTTTTCTCCTCTGAAACCGCAAGGCCCAGAGGTCCCCTGGGGTCAAAACTGGCCACACCCGGGGGTCACATGGTTTATATAGACTGGAATAGCAAAATAAGTTTTAAAATCTTCTCCTCTGAAACCGCAAGGCCCAGAGGTTTTATATTTGGTATGCAACATTGTTTAGTGGTCTTCTACAAAGATAGTTCAAATGATGCCACTGGGGTTAAAACTGGCCACACCCGGGGGTCACATGGTTTATATAGACTGGACTAGCAAAATGACTTTAAAAATCTTTTTCTCTGAAACTGCAAGGCCTAGAGGTTTCATATTTGCTATGTTACATTGTATAGTGGTCCTCTACAAAGATTGTTCAAATGATGCCCCTGGGGTCAAAACTGGCCACACCCCGGGGGTCACATGGTTTATATAGACTGAAATAGCAAAATGACTTTAAAAATCTTCTCCTCTGAAACTGCAAGGCCCAGAGGTTTTATATTTGGTATGTAACATTGTATCGTCGTCCTCTACAAAGATTGTTCAAATGATGCCCCTGGGGTCAAAACTGGCCACACCCCATTGTTCACATGGTTAGTATAGACTTAAATAGCAAAATGACTTTAAAAATCTTTTTCTCTGAAACTGCAAGGCCTAGAGGTTTCATATTTGGTATGTAACATTGTATAGTGGTCCTCTACAAAGATTGTTCAAATGATGCCCCTGGGGTCAAAACTGGCCACACCCCGGGGGTCACATGGTTGATATAGACTTAAATAGCAAAATCGTTTTTAAAATCTTCTCCTCTGAACCCACAAGGCCCAGAGGTTTCATATTTGGTATGTAACATTGTATAGTGGTCCTCTACAAAGATTGTTCAAATGATGCCCCAGGGGTGAAAACTGGCCACACCCGGGGGTCACATGGTTTATATAGACTGAAATAGTAAAATGAGTTTAAAAATCTTCTCCTCTGAAACCGCAAGGCCCAGAGGTTTTATATTTGGTATGCAACATTGTTTAGTGGTCCTCTACAAAGATTGTTCAAATGATGCCCTGTGGTCAAAACTGGCCACACCCTGGGGCTCACATGGTTTATATAGACTTAAATAGCAAAATGACTTTAGAAATCTTTTTCTCTGAAACTGCAAGGCGTAGAGGTTTCATATTTGGTATGTAACATTGTATAGTGGTCCTCTACAAAGATTTTTCAAATGATGCCCCTGGGGTCAAAACTGGCCACACCCCGGGGGTCACATGGTTTATATAGACTTAAATAGCAAAATGATTTTAAAAATCTTTTTCTCTGAAACTGCAAGGCCTAGAGGTTTCATATTTGGTATGTAACATTGTATCATGGTCCTCTACAAAGATTATTCAAATGATGCCCCTGGGGTCAAAACTGGCCACACCCCGGGGGTCACATGGTTTATATAGTCTTAAATAGCAAAATCGGTTTTAAAATCTTCTCCTCTGAACCCACAAGGCCCAGAGGTTTCATATTTGGTATGTAACATTGTATAGTGGTCCTCTACAAAGATTGTTCAAATGATGCCCCAGGGGTCAAAACTGGCCACACCCGGGGGTCACATGGTTTATATAGACTGAAATAGCAAAATGACTTTAAAAATCTTCTCCTCTTAAACTGCAAGGCCCAGAGGTTTCATATTTGGTATGTAACATTGTATCGTGGTCCTCTACAAAGATTGTTCAAATGATGCCCCTGGGGTCAAAACTGGCCACACCCCATGGCTCACATGGTTAATATAGACTTAAATAGCAAAATGACTTTTAAATTCTTCTCCTCTGAAATCTCTAGGCCGAGAGGTTTCATATTTGGTATGTAACATTGTATAGTGGTCCTCTGCAAAGATTGTTCAAATGATGCCCCAGGGGTCAAAACTGGCCACACCCCGGGGGTCACATGGTTTATATAGACTTAAATAGCCAAATCGTTTTTAAAATCTTCTCCTCCGAACCCACAAGGCCCAGAGGTTTCATATTTGGTATGTAACATTGTATAGTGGTCCTCTACAAAGATTGTTCAAATGATGCTCCAGGGGTCAAAACTGGCCACACCCGGGGGTCACATGGTTTATATAGACTGGAATAGCAAAATGAGTTTAAAAATCTTCTGCTCTGAAACTGCAAGGCCCAGAGGTTTTATATTTGGTATGCAACATTGTTTAGTGGTCCTCTACAAAGATTGTTCAAATGATGCCCCTGTGGTCAAAACTGGCCACACCCTGGGGCTCACATGGTTTATATAGACTTAAATAGCAAAATGACTTTAAAAATCTTTTTCTCTGAAACTGCAAGACCTAGAGGTTTCATATTTGGTATGTTACATTGTATAGTGGTCTTCTACAAAGATTGTTCAAATGATGCCTCTGGGGTCAAAACTGGCCACACCCCGGGGGTCACATGGTTTATATAGACTTAAATAGCGAAATCGTTTTTAAAATCTTCTCCTCTGAAACCACAAGGCCCAGAGGTTTCATATTTGGTATGTAACATTGTATAGTGGTCCTCTACAAAGATTGTTCAAATGATGCCCCTGGGGTGAAAACTGGCCACACCCCGGGGGTCACATGGTTTATATAGACTTAAATAGCAAAATCGTTTTTAAAATCTTCTCCTCTGAAACCACAAGGCCCAGAGGTTTCATATTTGGTATGTACCATTGTATAGTGGTCCTCTACAAAGATTGTTCAAATGATGCCCCTGGGGTGAAAACTGGCCACACCCCATGGCTCACATGGTTAATATAGACTTAAATAGCAAAATGACTTTTAAATTCTTCTCCTCTGAAATCTCTAGGCCGAGGGGTTTCATATTTGGTATGCAACATTGTTTAGTGGTCCTCTACAAAGATTGTTCAAATGATGCCTCTGTGGTCAAAACTGGCCACACCCCGGGGGTCACATGGTTTATTTAGACTTGAATAGCAAAATGAGTTTTAAAATCTTCTCCTCTGAAACTGCAAGGCCCAGAGGTTTTATATTTGGTATGCAACATTGTTTAGTGGTCCTCTACAAAGATTGTTCAAATGATGCCCCTGTGGTCAAAACTGGTCACTCCGGGGGTCACATGGTTAATATAGACTTCAATAGCAAAATGACTTTAAAAATCTTCTCCTCTGAAAGTTCAAGGCCCAGAGGTTTCATATTTGGTATGTAACATTGTATAGTAGTCCTCTACAAAGATTGTTCAAATGATGCCCCTAGGTTCAAAACTGGCCACACCCAGGGGGTCACATGGCTTATATAGACTTGAATAGCAAAATGAGTTTAAAAATCTTCTCCTCTGAAACCGCAAGGCCCAGAGGTTTCATATTTGGTATGTAACATTGTTTAGTGGTCCTCTACAAAGATTGTTCAAATGATGCCCCTGGGGTCAAAACTGGCCACACCCGGGGGTCACATGGTTTATATAGACTGGAATAGCAAAATGAGTTTAAAAATCTTTTCTCCTCTGAAACCGCAAGGCCCAGAGGTCCCCTGGGGTCAAAACTGGCCACACCCGGGGGTCACATGGTTTATATAGACTGGAATAGCAAAATAAGTTTTAAAATCTTCTCCTCTGAAACCGCAAGGCCCAGAGGTTTTATATTTGGTATGCAACATTGTTTAGTGGTCTTCTACAAAGATAGTTCAAATGATGCCCCTGGGGTTAAAACTGGCCACACCCGGGGGTCACATGGTTTATATAGACTGGAATAGCAAAATGACTTTAAAAATCTTTTTCTCTGAAACTGCAAGGCCTAGAGGTTTCATATTTGCTACGTTACATTGTATAGTGGTCCTCTACAAAGATTGTTCAAATGATGCCCCTGTGGTCAGAACTGGCCACACCCCGGGGCTCACATGGTTTATATAGACTTAAATAGCAAAATGACTTTAAAAATCTTTTTCTCTGAAACTGCAAGGCCTAGAGGTTTCATATTTGGTATGTTACATTGTATAGTGGTCCTCTACAAAGATTGTTCAAATGATTCCTCTGGGGTCAAAACTGGCCACACCCCGGGGGTCACATGGTTTATATAGACTTAAATAGCAAAATCGTTTTTAAAATCTTCTCCTCTGAAACCACAAGGCCCAGAGGTTTCATATTTGGTATGTAACATTGTATAGTGGTCCTCTACAAAGATTGTTCAAATGATGCCCCTGGGGTCAAAACTGGCCACACCCCGGGGTCACATGGTTTATATAGACTGAAATAGCAAAATGACTTTAAAAATCTTCTCCTCTGAAACTGCAAGGCCCAGAGGTTTCATATTTGGTATGTAACATTGTATCGTGGTCCTCTACAAAGATTGTGCAAATGATGCCCCTGGGGTCAAAACTGGCCACACCCCATGGCTCACATGGTTAATATAGACTTAAATAGCAAAATGACTTTTAAATTCTTCTCCTCTGAAATCTCTAGGCCGAGAGGTTTCATATTTGGTATGTAACATTGTATAGTGGTCCTCTGCAAAGATTGTTCAAATGATGCCCCAGGGGTCAAAACTGGCCACACCCCGGGGGTCACATGGTTTATATAGACTTAAATAGCCAAATCGTTTTTAAAATCTTCTCCTCCGAACCCACAAGGCCCAGAGGTTTCATATTTGGTATGTAACATTGTATAGTGGTCCTCTACAAAGATTGTTCAAATGATGCTCCAGGGGTCAAAACTGGCCACACCCGGGGGTCACATGGTTTATATAGACTGGAATAGCAAAATGAGTTTAAAAATCTTCTCCTCTGAAACTGCAAGGCCCAGAGGTTTTATATTTGGTATGCAACATTGTTTAGTGGTCCTCTACAAAGATTGTTCAAATGATGCCCCTGTGGTCAAAACTGGCCACACCCTGGGGCTCACATGGTTTATATAGACTTAAATAGCAAAATGACTTTAAAAATCTTTTTCTCTGAAACTGCAAGACCTAGAGGTTTCATATTTGGTATGTTACATTGTATAGTGGTCTTCTACAAAGATTGTTCAAATGATGCCTCTGGGGTCAAAACTGGCCACACCCCGGGGGTCACATGGTTTATATAGACTTAAATAGCGAAATCGTTTTTAAAATCTTCTCCTCTGAAACCACAAGGCCCAGAGGTTTCATATTTGGTATGTAACATTGTATAGTGGTCCTCTACAAAGATTGTTCAAATGATGCCCCTGGGGTGAAAACTGGCCACACCCCGGGGGTCACATGGTTTATATAGACTTAAATAGCAAAATCGTTTTTAAAATCTTCTCCTCTGAAACCACAAGGCCCAGAGGTTTCATATTTGGTATGTACCATTGTATAGTGGTCCTCTACAAAGATTGTTCAAATGATGCCCCTGGGGTGAAAACTGGCCACACCCCATGGCTCACATGGTTAATATAGACTTAAATAGCAAAATGACTTTTAAATTCTTCTCCTCTGAAATCTCTAGGCCGAGGGGTTTCATATTTGGTATGCAACATTGTTTAGTGGTCCTCTACAAAGATTGTTCAAATGATGCCTCTGTGGTCAAAACTGGCCACACCCCGGGGGTCACATGGTTTATTTAGACTTGAATAGCAAAATGAGTTTTAAAATCTTCTCCTCTGAAACTGCAAGGCCCAGAGGTTTTATATTTGGTATGCAACATTGTTTAGTGGTCCTCTACAAAGATTGTTCAAATGATGCCCCTGTGGTCAAAACGGGTCACTCCGGGGGTCACATGGTTAATATAGACTTCAATAGCAAAATGACTTTAAAAATCTTCTCCTCTGAAAGTTCAAGGCCCAGAGGTTTCATATTTGGTATGTAACATTGTATAGTAGTCCTCTACAAAGATTGTTCAAATGATGCCCCTAGGTTCAAAACTGGCCACACCCAGGGGGTCACATGGCTTATATAGACTTGAATAGCAAAATGAGTTTAAAAATCTTCTCCTCTGAAACCGCAAGGCCCAGAGGTTTCATATTTGGTATGTAACATTGTTTAGTGGTCCTCTACAAAGATTGTTCAAATGATGCCCCTGGGGTCAAAACTGGCCACACCCGGGGGTCACATGGTTTATATAGACTGGAATAGCAAAATGAGTTTAAAAATCTTTTCTCCTCTGAAACCGCAAGGCCCAGAGGTCCCCTGGGGTCAAAACTGGCCACACCCGGGGGTCACATGGTTTATATAGACTGGAATAGCAAAATAAGTTTTAAAATCTTCTCCTCTGAAACCGCAAGGCCCAGAGGTTTTATATTTGGTATGCAACATTGTTTAGTGGTCTTCTACAAAGATAGTTCAAATGATGCCCCTGGGGTTAAAACTGGCCACACCCGGGGGTCACATGGTTTATATAGACTGGAATAGCAAAATGACTTTAAAAATCTTTTTCTCTGAAACTGCAAGGCCTAGAGGTTTCATATTTGCTACGTTACATTGTATAGTGGTCCTCTACAAAGATTGTTCAAATGATGCCCCTGTGGTCAGAACTGGCCACACCCCGGGGCTCACATGGTTTATATAAACTTAAATAGCAAAATGACTTTAAAAATCTTTTTCTCTGAAACTGCAAGGCCTAGAGGTTTCATATTTGGTATGTTACATTGTATAGTGGTCCTCTACAAAGATTGTTCAAATGATTCCTCTGGGGTCAAAACTGGCCACACCCCGGGGGTCACATGGTTTATATAGACTTAAATAGCAAAATCGTTTTTAAAATCTTCTCCTCTGAAACCACAAGGCCCAGAGGTTTCATATTTGGTATGTAACATTGTATAGTGGTCCTCTACAAAGATTGTTCAAATGATGCCCCTGGGGTCAAAACTGGCCACACCCCGGGGTCACATGGTTTATATAGACTGAAATTGCAAAATGACTTTAAAAATCTTCTCCTCTGAAACTGCAAGGCCCAGAGGTTTCATATTTGGTATGTAACATTGTATCGTGGTCCTCTACAAAGATTGTGCAAATGATGCCCCTGGGGTTAAAACTGGCCACACCCCATGGCTCACATGGTTAATATAGACTTAAATAGCAAAATGACTTTTAAATTCTTCTCCTCTGAAATCTCTAGGCCGAGAGGTTTCATATTTGGTATGCAACATTGTTTAGTGGTCCTCTACAAAGATTGTTCAAATGATACCCCTGTGGTCAAAACTGGCCACACCCTGGGGCTCACATGGTTTATGTAGACTTAAATAGCAAAATGACTTTAAAAATCTTTTTCTCTGAAACTGCAAGCCTAGAGGTTTCATATTTGGTATGTTACATTGTATAGTGGTCCTCTACAAAGATTATTCAAATGATGCCTCTGGGGTCAAAACTGGCCACACCCCGGGGGTCACATGGTTTATATAGACTTAAATAGCAAAATCGTTTTTAAAATCTTCTCCTCTGAAACCACAAGGCCCAGAGGTTTGATATTTGGTATGTAACATTGTATAGTGGTCCTCTACAAAGATGGTTCAAATTATGCCCCTGGGGTGAAAACTGGCCACACCCCGGGGGTCACATGGTTTATATAGACTTAAATAGCAAAATCGTTTTTAAAATCTTCTCCTCTGAAACCACAAGGCCCAGAGGTTTCATATTTGGTATGTACCATTGCATAGTGGTCCTCTACAAAGATTGTTCAAATGATGCCCCTGGAGTCAAAACTGGCCACACCCCATGGCTCACATGGTTATATAGACTTAAATAACAAAATGACTTTAAAAATTCTTCTCCTCTGAAATCTCTAGGCCGAGGGGTTTCATGTTTGGTATGCAACATTGTTTAGTGGTCCTCTACAAAGATTGTTCAAATGATGCCTTTGTGGTCAAAACTGGCCACACCGTGGGGCTCACATGGTTTATATAGACTTAAATAGCAAAATGACTTTAAAAATCTTTTTCTCTAAAACTGCAAGGCCTATAGGTTTCATATTTGATATGTTACATTGTATAGTGGTCCTCTGCAAAGATTGTTCAACTGATGCCCCTGGGGTCAAAACTGGCCACACCCCGGGGGTCACATGATTTATATAGACTTAAATAGCAAAATCGTTTTTAAAATCTTCTTCTCAGAAACCACAAGGCCCAGAGGTTTCATATTTGGTATGTAACATTGTATAGTGGTCCTCTACAAAAATTGTTCAAATGTTGCCCATGGGGTCAAAACTGGCCACACCCCGGGGGTCACATGGTTTATATAGACTGAAATAGCAAAATGACTTTAAAAATCTTCTCCTCTGAAAATGCCAGGCCCAGAAGTTTCATATTTGGTATGTAACATTGTATTATGGTCCTCTACAAAGATTGTTCAAATGATGGCCCTGGGGTCAAAACTGGCCACACCCCATGGCTCACATGGTTAATATAGACGTAAATAGCAAAATGACTTTTAAATTCTTCTCCTCTGAAATCTCTAGGCCGAGAGGTTTCATATTTGGTATGTAACATTGCATAGTGGTCCTCTACGAAGATTGTTCAAGTGATGCCCCTGGGGTCAAAACTGGCCACACCCCGGGGTCACATGGTTTATATAGACTTAAATAGCAAAATGACTTAAAAAATTCTCCTCTGAAAGTTCAAGGCCTAGAGGTTTTATATTTGGTGTGTAACATTGTGAAGTGATGTTAAAATGATGCCCCTGGGGTCAAGGCTGGGCACACCCCGGGGGTCACATGGTTTATATAGACGTAAATGGCAACATGATTAAAAAATCTTCTCTCAAACCACAAGGCCCAGAGGTTTGATATTTGGTTAAAACATTATATCGAGACCTTGATTGGGATTGCATATGGGATGGGTGGGGTCAAGGTCACTGTTACTAAAATTAGAAAAACAGTCTCCGCTCAATAACTTTAGAACGCATTGAGATATTTTAATGAAACTTAATACATAGATACCTTATATCGACACCTTGCATGGAATTGCATATGGGATGAGAGGGGTCAAGGTCACTGTTACTAAAAATAGAAAAATGATTTCTGCTCAATATCTTGAGAATGCATTGAGCTATTTTAATGAAACTTAATACATAAGTACCTTATATCGAGACATTGCTTGGGATTGCATATGGGATGGGTGGAGTCAAGGTCACTGTTACTGAAAATAGAAAAACGGTTTCTGCTCAATAACTTGAGAAAGCCATGCGATATTTTAATGAAACTTAATACACGTGTTATATTGCGACCTCACTTGGGTTTGCTTATGGGGTGGGTGGGGTTAAGGTCACTGTTATTAAAAGTAGAAAAACGGTTTACGCTCAAGAACGCATTGAGATATTTTAATGAAACTTTATACATAGATACCTTACATCGAGACCTGCTTTACGTATGTGTGGTGGAGTCAAGTTCAAGGTCACTGTTACTAAAAATAGAAAAACAGTTTTTGCTCATTGACTTGAAAACCTATTGATTTATTTTAATGAAACTTCATACATAGATATCAGGTGAGCGACCTAGGGCCATCGTGGCCCTCTTGTTATTGTGTGCTTCTTGTACTAGTAATAGAAAAGTACTGAGAAGAGCCAGCTTCACCCAGAATGCATTCTTGTACCAAGATTTGATTTGTTAATTTTTTTTTATAATTTGTCTGTTTATGTTCTAAGCTGGTTGTGTATGTGTTCATTACTTTCCACACAAAAAACAAGAATAAGCATTCAACTTTAAGTTTTAATTATGTCAAGAGATACAATAAACTGTTAAACAAGACACATGTTAGCTTGTTTAAATATTTTGCTTAATATTTCAACATACATTGATATAAAATAAACAATGCAGAGCTAGTCCACTGGGGTTAAATAGTCCTCATCAGAGTGGAGCCAGTCCACTGGAGTTAAATAGTCCTCATCAGAGTGGAGCCAGTCCACTGGGGTTAAATAGTCCTCATCAGAGTGGAGCCAGTCCACTGGAGTTAAATAGTCCTCATCAGAGTGGAGCCAGTCCACTGGAGTTAAATAGTCCTCATCAGAGTGGAGCAAGTCCACTGGGGTTAAATAGTCCTCATCAGAATGGAGCCAGGTCACTGGAGTTAAATAGTCCTCATCAGAGTGGAGCCAGTGCACTGGAGTTAAATAGTCCTCATCAGAGTGGAGCCAGTCCACTGGAGTCAAATAGTCCTCATCAGAGTGGAGCCAGTCCACTGAAGTCAAATAGTCCTCATCAGAGTGGAGCCAGTCCACTGGAGTCAAATAGTCCTCATCAGAATGGAGCCAGTCCACTGGAGTCAAATAGTCCTCATCAGAGTGGAGCCAGTCCACTGGAGTCAAAGAGTTGTGATCAGAGTGGAGCCAGTCCATTGAAGTCAAATAGTTATCATCATAGTAGAGTCAGTCCACTGGAGTCAAATAGCCCTCATCAGTATAGATCCAGTCCGCAGGAGTAAAATAGTCCTCATCAAAGTGGATCTAGTCCACTGGAGTCAAATAGTTCTCATCTAGGTGGAGCCAGTCCACCTGGATCAAATAGTCCTCATCAGTGGGGAGCAAATCAGAGAGGTGACAGTCCACTGGAGTCAAAAAGTCCTCGTAATTGTGTGGAGCCAGTCCGTTGGTGTCTAATAATCTTCATCAGACAGGTGACAGTCTACTGGAGTCAAAAAGTCCTCATCATAGTGGAGCTAGTCAATTGAGGTCACATTGTCCTCATCAATGTGGAGCCAGTCCACGGTGGTTAAATAAATATCATCAGTGGGAAGCCAATCCACTGGAGTCACATAGTCCACATTATAGTGGAGCCAGTCAAATGTGGTTAAATAAATATCATCATTGGGGAGCCAATTCACTGCAGTCTAATTATTTTATCGCTCATCGTTGGGAAGCTAGTTCACTAAGTTTAAATAGTCCTCATCAGTGGCTAGCCAGTCCTCTGAAGTCAAATAGTCCTCATCCGTCCAGTGGAATAAAATATTTCTCATCATAGTGGAGCCAGTCCACTGGAGTCAAATAGTCCTCATCAGAGTGGAGCAAGTCCATTGGTGTCAATAATCCACATCAGAGAGGTGACAGTCCACTGGAGTCAAATAGTCTTCATCAGAGTGGAGCCAGTCCATTGGTGTCAATAATCCACATCAGAGAGGTGACAGTCCACTGGAGTCAAATAGTCCTCATCAGAGTGGAGCCAGTCCACTGGTGTCAAATAATCCTAATCAGTGAGGTGACAGTCCACTGGGGTCAAAAAGTCCTCATCAGTGTGGAGCCAGTCCATTGGTGTCAAATAATCTTCATCAGAGAGGTGACAGTCTACTGCAGTCAAATAGTCATCATCATAGTGGAGCCAGTCTACTGAAGTCAAATAGTCCTAACCAGTGTGAAGCCAGCCCTGGAGTCAAAAAGTGCTGATAAGAGTGGAGCCAGTCCATTGGTGTCAAATATATAGTCCTTATCATAGTGGGGCCAGTCAAATGTGGTTAAATAAATATCATCATTGGGGAGCCAATTCACTGCAGTCTAATTATTTTATCGCTCATTGTTGGGAAGCTAGTTCACTAAGTTTAAATAGTCCTCATCAGTGGCTAGCCAGTCCTCTGAAGTCAAATAGTCCTCATCCGTCCAGTGGAATAAAATATTTCTCATCATAGTGGAGCCAGTCCACTGGAGTCAAATAGTCCTCATCAGAGTGGAGCAAGTCCATTGGTGTCAATAATCCACATCAGAGAGGTGACAGTCCACTGGAGTCAAATAGTCTTCATCAGAGTGGAGCCAGTCCATTGGTGTCAATAATCCACATCAGAGAGGCGACCGTCCACTGGAGTCAAATAGTCCTCATCAGAGTGGAGCCAGTCCATTGGTGTCAAATAATCCTAATCAGTGAGGTGACAGTCCACTGGGGTCAAAAAGTCCTCATCAGTTTGGAGCCAGTCCATTGGTGTCAAATAATCTTCATCAGAGAGGTGACAGTCTACTGCAGTCAAATAGTCATCATCATAGTGGAGCCAGTCTACTGAAGTCAAACAGCCCTAACCAGTGTGAAGCCAGCCCTGGAGTCAAAGTGCTGATAAGAGTGGAGCCAGTCCGTTGGTGTCAAATATATAGTCCTCATCAGAGTGGGGCCAGTCAAATGTGGTTAAATAAATATCATCATTGGGGAGCCAATTCACTGCAGTCTAATTATTTTATCGCTCATCGTTGGGAAGCTAGTTCACTAAGTTTAAATAGTCCTCATCAGTGGCTAGCCAGTCCTCTGAAGTCAAATAGTCCTCATCCGTCCAGTGGAATAAAATATTTCTCATCATAGTGGAGCCAGTCCACTGGAGTCAAATAGTCCTCATCAGAGTGGAGCAAGTCCATTGGTGTCAATAATCCACATCAGAGAGGTGACAGTCCACTGGAGTCAAATAGTCTTCATCAGAGTGGAGCTAGTCCATTGGTGTCAATAATCCACATCAGAGAGGTGACAGTCCACTGGAGTCAAATAGTCCTCATCAGAGTGGAGCCAGTCCATTGGTGTCAAATAATCCTAATCAGTGAGGAGACAGTCCACTGCGGTCAAAAAGTCCTCATCAGTGTGGAGCCAGTCCATTGGTGTCAAATAATCTTCATCAGAGAGGTGACAGTCTACTGCAGTCAAATAGTCATCATCATAGTGGAGCCAGTCTACTGAAGTCAAATAGTCCTAATCAGTGTGAAGCCAGCCCTGGAGTCAAAAAGTGCTGATAAGAGTGGAGCCACTCCGTTGGTGTCAAATATATAGTCCGCATCATAGTGGGGCCAGTCAAATGTGGTTAAATAAATATCATCATTGGGGAGCCAATTCACTGTAGTCTAATTATTTTATCGCTCATCGTTGGGAAGCTAGTTCACTAAGTTTAAATAGTCCTCATCAGTGGCTAGCCAGTCCTCTGAAGTCAAATAGTCCTCATCCGTCCAGTGGAATAAAATATTTCTCATCATAGTGGAGCCAGTCCACTGGAGTCAAATAGTCCTCATCAACGTGGAGCAAGTCCATTGGTGTCAATAATCCACATCAGAGAGGTGACAGTCACTGGAGTCAAATAGTCTTCATCAGAGTGGATCCGGTCCATTGGTGTCAATAATCCACATCAGAGAGGTGACAGTCCACTGGAGTCAAATAGTCCTCATCAGAGTGGAGCCAGTCCATTGGTGTCAAATAATCCTAATCAGTGAGGTGACAGTCCACTGGGGTCAAAAAGTCCTCATCAGTGTGGAGCCAGTCCATTGGTGTCAAATAATCTTCATCAGAGAGGTGACAGTCTACTGCAGTCAAATGGTCATCATCATAGTGGAGCCAGTCTACTGAAGTCAAATAGTCCTAATCGGTGTGAAGCCAGCCCTGGAGTCAAAAAGTGCTGATAAGAGTGGAGCCAGTCCGTTGGTGTCAAATATATAGTCCTCATCATAGTGGGGCCAGTCAAATGTGGTTAAATAAATATCATCATTGGGGAGCCAATTCACTGCAGTCTAATTATTTTATCGCTCATCATTGGGAAGCTAGTTCACTAAGTTTAAATAGTCCTCACAGTGACTAGCCAGTCCTCTGAAGTCAAATAGTCCTCATCCGTCCAGTGGAATAAAATATTTCTCATCATAGTGGAGCCAGTCCACTGGAGTCAAATAGTCCTCATCAGAGTGGAGCAAGTCCATTGGTGTCAATAATCCACATCAGAGAGGTGACAGTCACTGGATTCAAATAGTCTTCATCAGAGTGGAGCCAGTCCATTGGTGTCAATAATCCACATCGGAGAGATGACAGTCCACTGGAGTCAAATAGTCCTCATCAAAGTGGAACCAGTCCATTGGAGTCAAATAATCCTAATCATTGAGGTGACAGTCCACTGGGGTCAAAAAGTCCTCATCAGTGTGGAGCCAGTCCATTGGTGTCAAATGATCTTCATCAGAGAGGTGACAGTCTACTGCAGTCAAATAGTCATCATCATACTGGAGCCAGTCTACTGAAGTCAAATAGCCCTAACCAGTGTGAAGCCAGCCCTGGAGTCAAAAAGTGCTGATAAGAGTGGAGCCAGTCTGTTGGTGTCAAATATATAGTCCTCATCATAGTGGGGCCAGTCAAATGTGGTTAAATAAATATCATCAATGGGGAGCCAATTCACTGCAGTCTAATTATTTTATCGCTCATCGTTGGGAAGCTAGTTCACTAAGTTTAAATAGTCCTCATCAGTGGCTAGCCAGTCCTCTGAAGTCAAATAGTCCTCATCCGTCCAGTGGAATAAAATATTTCTCATCATAGTGGAGCCAGTCCACTGGAGTCAAATAGTCCTCATCAGAGTGGAGCAAGTCCATTGGTGTCAATAATCCACATCAGAGAGGTGACAGGCCACTGGAGTCAAATAGTCTTCATCAGAGTGGATCCGGTCATTGGTGTCAATAATCCACATCAGAGAGGTGACAGTCCACTGGAGTCAAATAGTCTTCATCAGAGTGGAGCCAGTCCATTGGTGTCAATAATCCACATCAGAGAGGTGACCGTCCACTCGAGTCAAATAGTCCTCATCAGAGTGGAGCCAGTCCATTGGTGTCAAATAATCCTAATCAGTGAGGTGACAGTCCACTGGGGTCAAAAAGTCCTCATCAGTGTGGAGCCAGTCCATTGGTGTCAAATAATCTTCATCAGAGAGGTGACAGTCTACTGCAGTCAAATGGTCATCATCATAGTGGAGCCAGTCTACTGAAGTCAAATAGTCCTAATCAGTGTGAAGCCAGCCCTGGAGTCAAAAAGTGCTGATAAGAGTGGAGCCAGTCCGTTGGTGTCCAATATATAGTCCTCATCATAGTGGGGCCAGTCCACTGGAGTCAAATAGTCCTCATCAGTGTGAAGCCAGTCCACTGGAGTCAAATAGCCCTCGTCAGTGTGAAGCCAGTCCACTGGCGTCACATAGTCCTCATCAGTGCGGAGCAACTCTACTGGAGTTAAATAGTTAATCAGAGTAAAGTCAATCCAATGGAGTCTAATAATTCTTATCATAGTGGAACCAGTCCACTGCATATAAATAGTCCTCATCAGAGTGCAGCCAGTCCATTGGAGTCAAAGAGAGCTCATCAGAATGAATCATATAGTCTTCATGAATGTGGAGCCAATCCACTGGAGTTGCGTAATTCTCATTAGTGTGGGGCCAGTCCACGGAAGTCAAATAGTCTTCATCAGAATGGAACCAGTAGACTGGAGTAAGATAGCCCTATAAGAGTGAAGCCAGTCCACTAGAGTCAAACTGTCATTGGCAGAGTGGAGCCAGTCCACTGGAGTTGAATAGTCTTCATCAGAGTGGAGCCAGTCCACTGGAGTCGAGTAATTCTCATTAGTGTGGAGCCAGTCCACTGAAGTCAAATAGTCCTCATCCGAGTGGAGATAGTCTTGTTGAGTCAATAGTCCCCATCAGAGTGGAGCCAGTCAAATGTGGTTAAATAAATATCATCATTGGGGAGCCAATTCACTGTAGTCTAATTATTTTATCGCTCATCGTTGGGAAGCTAGTTCACTAAGTTTAAATAGTCCTCATCAGTGGCTAGCCAGTCCTCTGAAGTCAAATAGTCCTCATCCGTCCAGTGGAATAAAATATTTCTCATCATAGTGGAGCCAGTCCACTGGAGTCAAATAGTCCTCATCAACGTGGAGCAAGTCCATTGGTGTCAATAATCCACATCAGAGAGGTGACAGTCACTGGAGTCAAATAGTCTTCATCAGAGTGGATCCGGTCCATTGGTGTCAATAATCCACATCAGAGAGGTGACAGTCCACTGGAGTCAAATAGTCCTCATCAGAGTGGAGCCAGTCCATTGGTGTCAAATAATCCTAATCAGTGAGGTGACAGTCCACTGGGGTCAAAAAGTCCTCATCAGTGTGGAGCCAGTCCATTGGTGTCAAATAATCTTCATCAGAGAGGTGACAGTCTACTGCAGTCAAATGGTCATCATCATAGTGGAGCCAGTCTACTGAAGTCAAATAGTCCTAATCGGTGTGAAGCCAGCCCTGGAGTCAAAAAGTGCTGATAAGAGTGGAGCCAGTCCGTTGGTGTCAAATATATAGTCCTCATCATAGTGGGGCCAGTCAAATGTGGTTAAATAAATATCATCATTGGGGAGCCAATTCACTGCAGTCTAATTATTTTATCGCTCATCATTGGGAAGCTAGTTCACTAAGTTTAAATAGTCCTCACAGTGGCTAGCCAGTCCTCTGAAGTCAAATAGTCCTCATCCGTCCAGTGGAATAAAATATTTCTCATCATAGTGGAGCCAGTCCACTGGAGTCAAATAGTCCTCATCAGAGTGGAGCAAGTCCATTGGTGTCAATAATCCACATCAGAGAGGTGACAGTCACTGGATTCAAATAGTCTTCATCGGAGTGGAGCCAGTCCATTGGTGTCAATAATCCACATCGGAGAGATGACAGTCCACTGGAGTCAAATAGTCCTCATCAAAGTGGAACCAGTCCATTGGAGTCAAATAATCCTAATCATTGAGGTGACAGTCCACTGGGGTCAAAAAGTCCTCATCAGTGTGGAGCCAGTCCATTGGTGTCAAATGATCTTCATCAGAGAGGTGACAGTCTACTGCAGTCAAATAGTCATCATCATACTGGAGCCAGTCTACTGAAGTCAAATAGCCCTAACCAGTGTGAAGCCAGCCCTGGAGTCAAAAAGTGCTGATAAGAGTGGAGCCAGTCTGTTGGTGTCAAATATATAGTCCTCATCATAGTGGGGCCAGTCAAATGTGGTTAAATAAATATCATCAATGGGGAGCCAATTCACTGCAGTCTAATTATTTTATCGCTCATCGTTGGGAAGCTAGTTCACTAAGTTTAAATAGTCCTCATCAGTGGCTAGCCAGTCCTCTGAAGTCAAATAGTCCTCATCCGTCCAGTGGAATAAAATATTTCTCATCATAGTGGAGCCAGTCCACTGGAGTCAAATAGTCCTCATCAGAGTGGAGCAAGTCCATTGGTGTCAATAATCCACATCAGAGAGGTGACAGGCCACTGGAGTCAAATAGTCTTCATCAGAGTGGATCCGGTCATTGGTGTCAATAATCCACATCAGAGAGGTGACAGTCCACTGGAGTCAAATAGTCTTCATCAGAGTGGAGCCAGTCCATTGGTGTCAATAATCCACATCAGAGAGGTGACCGTCCACTCGAGTCAAATAGTCCTCATCAGAGTGGAGCCAGTCCATTGGTGTCAAATAATCCTAATCAGTGAGGTGACAGTCCACTGGGGTCAAAAAGTCCTCATCAGTGTGGAGCCAGTCCATTGGTGTCAAATAATCTTCATCAGAGAGGTGACAGTCTACTGCAGTCAAATGGTCATCATCATAGTGGAGCCAGTCTACTGAAGTCAAATAGTCCTAATCAGTGTGAAGCCAGCCCTGGAGTCAAAAAGTGCTGATAAGAGTGGAGCCAGTCCGTTGGTGTCCAATATATAGTCCTCATCATAGTGGGGCCAGTCCACTGGAGTCAAATAGTCCTCATCAGTGTGAAGCCAGTCCACTGGAGTCAAATAGCCCTCGTCAGTGTGAAGCCAGTCCACTGGCGTCACATAGTCCTCATCAGTGCGGAGCAACTCTACTGGAGTTAAATAGTTAATCAGAGTAAAGTCAATCCAATGGAGTCTAATAATTCTTATCATAGTGGAACCAGTCCACTGCATATAAATAGTCCTCATCAGAGTGCAGCCAGTCCATTGGAGTCAAAGAGAGCTCATCAGAATGAATCATATAGTCTTCATGAATGTGGAGCCAATCCACTGGAGTTGCGTAATTCTCATTAGTGTGGGGCCAGTCCACGGAAGTCAAATAGTCTTCATCAGAATGGAACCAGTAGACTGGAGTAAGATAGCCCTATAAGAGTGAAGCCAGTCCACTAGAGTCAAACTGTCATTGGCAGAGTGGAGCCAGTCCACTGGAGTTGAATAGTCTTCATCAGAGTGGAGCCAGTCCACTGGAGTCGAGTAATTCTCATTAGTGTGGAGCCAGTCCACTGAAGTCAAATAGTCCTCATCCGAGTGGAGATAGTCTTGTTGAGTCAATAGTCCCCATCAGAGTGGAGCCAGTCAAATGTGGTTAAATAAATATCATCATTGGGGAGCCAATTCACTGTAGTCTAATTATTTTATCGCTCATCGTTGGGAAGCTAGTTCACTAAGTTTAAATAGTCCTCATCAGTGGCTAGCCAGTCCTCTGAAGTCAAATAGTCCTCATCCGTCCAGTGGAATAAAATATTTCTCATCATAGTGGAGCCAGTCCACTGGAGTCAAATAGTCCTCATCAACGTGGAGCAAGTCCATTGGTGTCAATAATCCACATCAGAGAGGTGACAGTCACTGGAGTCAAATAGTCTTCATCAGAGTGGATCCGGTCCATTGGTGTCAATAATCCACATCAGAGAGGTGACAGTCCACTGGAGTCAAATAGTCCTCATCAGAGTGGAGCCAGTCCATTGGTGTCAAATAATCCTAATCAGTGAGGTGACAGTCCACTGGGGTCAAAAAGTCCTCATCAGTGTGGAGCCAGTCCATTGGTGTCAAATAATCTTCATCAGAGAGGTGACAGTCTACTGCAGTCAAATGGTCATCATCATAGTGGAGCCAGTCTACTGAAGTCAAATAGTCCTAATCGGTGTGAAGCCAGCCCTGGAGTCAAAAAGTGCTGATAAGAGTGGAGCCAGTCCGTTGGTGTCAAATATATAGTCCTCATCATAGTGGGGCCAGTCAAATGTGGTTAAATAAATATCATCATTGGGGAGCCAATTCACTGCAGTCTAATTATTTTATCGCTCATCATTGGGAAGCTAGTTCACTAAGTTTAAATAGTCCTCACAGTGGCTAGCCAGTCCTCTGAAGTCAAATAGTCCTCATCCGTCCAGTGGAATAAAATATTTCTCATCATAGTGGAGCCAGTCCACTGGAGTCAAATAGTCCTCATCAGAGTGGAGCAAGTCCATTGGTGTCAATAATCCACATCAGAGAGGTGACAGTCACTGGATTCAAATAGTCTTCATCAGAGTGGAGCCAGTCCATTGGTGTCAATAATCCACATCGGAGAGATGACAGTCCACTGGAGTCAAATAGTCCTCATCAAAGTGGAACCAGTCCATTGGAGTCAAATAATCCTAATCATTGAGGTGACAGTCCACTGGGGTCAAAAAGTCCTCATCAGTGTGGAGCCAGTCCATTGGTGTCAAATGATCTTCATCAGAGAGGTGACAGTCTACTGCAGTCAAATAGTCATCATCATACTGGAGCCAGTCTACTGAAGTCAAATAGCCCTAACCAGTGTGAAGCCAGCCCTGGAGTCAAAAAGTGCTGATAAGAGTGGAGCCAGTCTGTTGGTGTCAAATATATAGTCCTCATCATAGTGGGGCCAGTCAAATGTGGTTAAATAAATATCATCAATGGGGAGCCAATTCACTGCAGTCTAATTATTTTATCGCTCATCGTTGGGAAGCTAGTTCACTAAGTTTAAATAGTCCTCATCAGTGGCTAGCCAGTCCTCTGAAGTCAAATAGTCCTCATCCGTCCAGTGGAATAAAATATTTCTCATCATAGTGGAGCCAGTCCACTGGAGTCAAATAGTCCTCATCAGAGTGGAGCAAGTCCATTGGTGTCAATAATCCACATCAGAGAGGTGACAGGCCACTGGAGTCAAATAGTCTTCATCAGAGTGGATCCGGTCATTGGTGTCAATAATCCACATCAGAGAGGTGACAGTCCACTGGAGTCAAATAGTCTTCATCAGAGTGGAGCCAGTCCATTGGTGTCAATAATCCACATCAGAGAGGTGACCGTCCACTCGAGTCAAATAGTCCTCATCAGAGTGGAGCCAGTCCATTGGTGTCAAATAATCCTAATCAGTGAGGTGACAGTCCACTGGGGTCAAAAAGTCCTCATCAGTGTGGAGCCAGTCCATTGGTGTCAAATAATCTTCATCAGAGAGGTGACAGTCTACTGCAGTCAAATGGTCATCATCATAGTGGAGCCAGTCTACTGAAGTCAAATAGTCCTAATCAGTGTGAAGCCAGCCCTGGAGTCAAAAAGTGCTGATAAGAGTGGAGCCAGTCCGTTGGTGTCCAATATATAGTCCTCATCATAGTGGGGCCAGTCCACTGGAGTCAAATAGTCCTCATCAGTGTGAAGCCAGTCCACTGGAGTCAAATAGCCCTCGTCAGTGTGAAGCCAGTCCACTGGCGTCACATAGTCCTCATCAGTGCGGAGCAACTCTACTGGAGTTAAATAGTTAATCAGAGTAAAGTCAATCCAATGGAGTCTAATAATTCTTATCATAGTGGAACCAGTCCACTGCATATAAATAGTCCTCATCAGAGTGCAGCCAGTCCATTGGAGTCAAAGAGAGCTCATCAGAATGAATCATATAGTCTTCATGAATGTGGAGCCAATCCACTGGAGTTGCGTAATTCTCATTAGTGTGGGGCCAGTCCACGGAAGTCAAATAGTCTTCATCAGAATGGAACCAGTAGACTGGAGTAAGATAGCCCTATAAGAGTGAAGCCAGTCCACTAGAGTCAAACTGTCATTGGCAGAGTGGAGCCAGTCCACTGGAGTTGAATAGTCTTCATCAGAGTGGAGCCAGTCCACTGGAGTCGAGTAATTCTCATTAGTGTGGAGCCAGTCCACTGAAGTCAAATAGTCCTCATCCGAGTGGAGATAGTCTTGTTGAGTCAATAGTCCCCATCAGAGTGGAGCCAGTCAAATGTGGTTAAATAAATATCATCATTGGGGAGCCAATTCACTGTAGTCTAATTATTTTATCGCTCATCGTTGGGAAGCTAGTTCACTAAGTTTAAATAGTCCTCATCAGTGGCTAGCCAGTCCTCTGAAGTCAAATAGTCCTCATCCGTCCAGTGGAATAAAATATTTCTCATCATAGTGGAGCCAGTCCACTGGAGTCAAATAGTCCTCATCAACGTGGAGCAAGTCCATTGGTGTCAATAATCCACATCAGAGAGGTGACAGTCACTGGAGTCAAATAGTCTTCATCAGAGTGGATCCGGTCCATTGGTGTCAATAATCCACATCAGAGAGGTGACAGTCCACTGGAGTCAAATAGTCCTCATCAGAGTGGAGCCAGTCCATTGGTGTCAAATAATCCTAATCAGTGAGGTGACAGTCCACTGGGGTCAAAAAGTCCTCATCAGTGTGGAGCCAGTCCATTGGTGTCAAATAATCTTCATCAGAGAGGTGACAGTCTACTGCAGTCAAATGGTCATCATCATAGTGGAGCCAGTCTACTGAAGTCAAATAGTCCTAATCGGTGTGAAGCCAGCCCTGGAGTCAAAAAGTGCTGATAAGAGTGGAGCCAGTCCGTTGGTGTCAAATATATAGTCCTCATCATAGTGGGGCCAGTCAAATGTGGTTAAATAAATATCATCATTGGGGAGCCAATTCACTGCAGTCTAATTATTTTATCGCTCATCATTGGGAAGCTAGTTCACTAAGTTTAAATAGTCCTCACAGTGGCTAGCCAGTCCTCTGAAGTCAAATAGTCCTCATCCGTCCAGTGGAATAAAATATTTCTCATCATAGTGGAGCCAGTCCACTGGAGTCAAATAGTCCTCATCAGAGTGGAGCAAGTCCATTGGTGTCAATAATCCACATCAGAGAGGTGACAGTCACTGGATTCAAATAGTCTTCATCGGAGTGGAGCCAGTCCATTGGTGTCAATAATCCACATCGGAGAGATGACAGTCCACTGGAGTCAAATAGTCCTCATCAAAGTGGAACCAGTCCATTGGAGTCAAATAATCCTAATCATTGAGGTGACAGTCCACTGGGGTCAAAAAGTCCTCATCAGTGTGGAGCCAGTCCATTGGTGTCAAATGATCTTCATCAGAGAGGTGACAGTCTACTGCAGTCAAATAGTCATCATCATACTGGAGCCAGTCTACTGAAGTCAAATAGCCCTAACCAGTGTGAAGCCAGCCCTGGAGTCAAAAAGTGCTGATAAGAGTGGAGCCAGTCTGTTGGTGTCAAATATATAGTCCTCATCATAGTGGGGCCAGTCAAATGTGGTTAAATAAATATCATCAATGGGGAGCCAATTCACTGCAGTCTAATTATTTTATCGCTCATCGTTGGGAAGCTAGTTCACTAAGTTTAAATAGTCCTCATCAGTGGCTAGCCAGTCCTCTGAAGTCAAATAGTCCTCATCCGTCCAGTGGAATAAAATATTTCTCATCATAGTGGAGCCAGTCCACTGGAGTCAAATAGTCCTCATCAGAGTGGAGCAAGTCCATTGGTGTCAATAATCCACATCAGAGAGGTGACAGGCCACTGGAGTCAAATAGTCTTCATCAGAGTGGATCCGGTCATTGGTGTCAATAATCCACATCAGAGAGGTGACAGTCCACTGGAGTCAAATAGTCTTCATCAGAGTGGAGCCAGTCCATTGGTGTCAATAATCCACATCAGAGAGGTGACCGTCCACTCGAGTCAAATAGTCCTCATCAGAGTGGAGCCAGTCCATTGGTGTCAAATAATCCTAATCAGTGAGGTGACAGTCCACTGGGGTCAAAAAGTCCTCATCAGTGTGGAGCCAGTCCATTGGTGTCAAATAATCTTCATCAGAGAGGTGACAGTCTACTGCAGTCAAATGGTCATCATCATAGTGGAGCCAGTCTACTGAAGTCAAATAGTCCTAATCAGTGTGAAGCCAGCCCTGGAGTCAAAAAGTGCTGATAAGAGTGGAGCCAGTCCGTTGGTGTCCAATATATAGTCCTCATCATAGTGGGGCCAGTCCACTGGAGTCAAATAGTCCTCATCAGTGTGAAGCCAGTCCACTGGAGTCAAATAGCCCTCGTCAGTGTGAAGCCAGTCCACTGGCGTCACATAGTCCTCATCAGTGCGGAGCAACTCTACTGGAGTTAAATAGTTAATCAGAGTAAAGTCAATCCAATGGAGTCTAATAATTCTTATCATAGTGGAACCAGTCCACTGCATATAAATAGTCCTCATCAGAGTGCAGCCAGTCCATTGGAGTCAAAGAGAGCTCATCAGAATGAATCATATAGTCTTCATGAATGTGGAGCCAATCCACTGGAGTTGCGTAATTCTCATTAGTGTGGGGCCAGTCCACGGAAGTCAAATAGTCTTCATCAGAATGGAACCAGTAGACTGGAGTAAGATAGCCCTATAAGAGTGAAGCCAGTCCACTAGAGTCAAACTGTCATTGGCAGAGTGGAGCCAGTCCACTGGAGTTGAATAGTCTTCATCAGAGTGGAGCCAGTCCACTGGAGTCGAGTAATTCTCATTAGTGTGGAGCCAGTCCACTGAAGTCAAATAGTCCTCATCCGAGTGGAGATAGTCTTGTTGAGTCAATAGTCCCCATCAGAGTGGAGCCAGTCAAATGTGGTTAAATAAATATCATCATTGGGGAGCCAATTCACTGTAGTCTAATTATTTTATCGCTCATCGTTGGGAAGCTAGTTCACTAAGTTTAAATAGTCCTCATCAGTGGCTAGCCAGTCCTCTGAAGTCAAATAGTCCTCATCCGTCCAGTGGAATAAAATATTTCTCATCATAGTGGAGCCAGTCCACTGGAGTCAAATAGTCCTCATCAACGTGGAGCAAGTCCATTGGTGTCAATAATCCACATCAGAGAGGTGACAGTCACTGGAGTCAAATAGTCTTCATCAGAGTGGATCCGGTCCATTGGTGTCAATAATCCACATCAGAGAGGTGACAGTCCACTGGAGTCAAATAGTCCTCATCAGAGTGGAGCCAGTCCATTGGTGTCAAATAATCCTAATCAGTGAGGTGACAGTCCACTGGGGTCAAAAAGTCCTCATCAGTGTGGAGCCAGTCCATTGGTGTCAAATAATCTTCATCAGAGAGGTGACAGTCTACTGCAGTCAAATGGTCATCATCATAGTGGAGCCAGTCTACTGAAGTCAAATAGTCCTAATCGGTGTGAAGCCAGCCCTGGAGTCAAAAAGTGCTGATAAGAGTGGAGCCAGTCCGTTGGTGTCAAATATATAGTCCTCATCATAGTGGGGCCAGTCAAATGTGGTTAAATAAATATCATCATTGGGGAGCCAATTCACTGCAGTCTAATTATTTTATCGCTCATCATTGGGAAGCTAGTTCACTAAGTTTAAATAGTCCTCACAGTGGCTAGCCAGTCCTCTGAAGTCAAATAGTCCTCATCCGTCCAGTGGAATAAAATATTTCTCATCATAGTGGAGCCAGTCCACTGGAGTCAAATAGTCCTCATCAGAGTGGAGCAAGTCCATTGGTGTCAATAATCCACATCAGAGAGGTGACAGTCACTGGATTCAAATAGTCTTCATCAGAGTGGAGCCAGTCCATTGGTGTCAATAATCCACATCGGAGAGATGACAGTCCACTGGAGTCAAATAGTCCTCATCAAAGTGGAACCAGTCCATTGGAGTCAAATAATCCTAATCATTGAGGTGACAGTCCACTGGGGTCAAAAAGTCCTCATCAGTGTGGAGCCAGTCCATTGGTGTCAAATGATCTTCATCAGAGAGGTGACAGTCTACTGCAGTCAAATAGTCATCATCATACTGGAGCCAGTCTACTGAAGTCAAATAGCCCTAACCAGTGTGAAGCCAGCCCTGGAGTCAAAAAGTGCTGATAAGAGTGGAGCCAGTCTGTTGGTGTCAAATATATAGTCCTCATCATAGTGGGGCCAGTCAAATGTGGTTAAATAAATATCATCAATGGGGAGCCAATTCACTGCAGTCTAATTATTTTATCGCTCATCGTTGGGAAGCTAGTTCACTAAGTTTAAATAGTCCTCATCAGTGGCTAGCCAGTCCTCTGAAGTCAAATAGTCCTCATCCGTCCAGTGGAATAAAATATTTCTCATCATAGTGGAGCCAGTCCACTGGAGTCAAATAGTCCTCATCAGAGTGGAGCAAGTCCATTGGTGTCAATAATCCACATCAGAGAGGTGACAGGCCACTGGAGTCAAATAGTCTTCATCAGAGTGGATCCGGTCATTGGTGTCAATAATCCACATCAGAGAGGTGACAGTCCACTGGAGTCAAATAGTCTTCATCAGAGTGGAGCCAGTCCATTGGTGTCAATAATCCACATCAGAGAGGTGACCGTCCACTCGAGTCAAATAGTCCTCATCAGAGTGGAGCCAGTCCATTGGTGTCAAATAATCCTAATCAGTGAGGTGACAGTCCACTGGGGTCAAAAAGTCCTCATCAGTGTGGAGCCAGTCCATTGGTGTCAAATAATCTTCATCAGAGAGGTGACAGTCTACTGCAGTCAAATGGTCATCATCATAGTGGAGCCAGTCTACTGAAGTCAAATAGTCCTAATCAGTGTGAAGCCAGCCCTGGAGTCAAAAAGTGCTGATAAGAGTGGAGCCAGTCCGTTGGTGTCCAATATATAGTCCTCATCATAGTGGGGCCAGTCCACTGGAGTCAAATAGTCCTCATCAGTGTGAAGCCAGTCCACTGGAGTCAAATAGCCCTCGTCAGTGTGAAGCCAGTCCACTGGCGTCACATAGTCCTCATCAGTGCGGAGCAACTCTACTGGAGTTAAATAGTTAATCAGAGTAAAGTCAATCCAATGGAGTCTAATAATTCTTATCATAGTGGAACCAGTCCACTGCATATAAATAGTCCTCATCAGAGTGCAGCCAGTCCATTGGAGTCAAAGAGAGCTCATCAGAATGAATCATATAGTCTTCATGAATGTGGAGCCAATCCACTGGAGTTGCGTAATTCTCATTAGTGTGGGGCCAGTCCACGGAAGTCAAATAGTCTTCATCAGAATGGAACCAGTAGACTGGAGTAAGATAGCCCTATAAGAGTGAAGCCAGTCCACTAGAGTCAAACTGTCATTGGCAGAGTGGAGCCAGTCCACTGGAGTTGAATAGTCTTCATCAGAGTGGAGCCAGTCCACTGGAGTCGAGTAATTCTCATTAGTGTGGAGCCAGTCCACTGAAGTCAAATAGTCCTCATCCGAGTGGAGATAGTCTTGTTGAGTCAATAGTCCCCATCAGAGTGGAGCCAGTTCACTGGAGTCGAATAGTCCTTATCAGAGTGGAGCCAGTCCACTGGAGTCGAGTTATTCTCATTAGTGTGGAGCCAGTCCACTAAAGTCAAATAGTCCTCATCAGAGTGCAGCCAATCAACTGGAGTCAAATAATCATCATCAGAGCGGAGCCAGTCCACGGGAGTCAAATAGTCCGCATCAATGTGAAGCAACTCCACTGGAGTTTAATAGTTTTCATCAGATTGAAGCCAGTCCAATGGAGTCAAATATTTCTCATCAACGTGGAGCCAGTCAACTGAAGTCAAATATTCTTAATCCGATTGGAGCGAGTCCTCTGGTGTTAAATAGTCCTGAATAGTTTGGAGCCGGTCACAAAACCCTATTATCTGCAAGGCGATAAAATTGGAAACGTTGGTTTCTTGCTATCGCGATAAATTATTCGGACTAATGTGTTATGCAATTTTCTTCAATGAATTTGTTATCCAACTTTTTTGATTAATGATTCCGAACACAGCCTCTATCAAGTTGTCTAGACTTGAATGTGGAAATGCCTGGGTAGTAGTGCATGACTGTTGAAGGAGCGGGGCGGGGAGTCGTCCAAGTTTAGGCGGGCCGTAAATTAGCGCTTGGTAACCTTTCTGAGAGACGGGCTTTTTACTTCGACTTCTACTGTCTGTCTGCGTAATCGCTTTTTGGTGTGTTATGTGTGTTTTAGGTCATTTATCTCGCAGATAATTACGTATAGGCTATGTGCCTTAGGCCCCTCGCCGCTCTCTAGTATCCCCATGAGTGCTGTGCCCCTGCCTCGTGGGCCTGTCTGGGATACACAGCGGGGTTGTCGTGCAAACATCAAAGGGACATAATGCTTTTCAACAAATCCTACTTGTTGACAAATAACAACGTAATTTCATAGCATTTTTTTCTGTTAAAGTTAAATTTCATCAGAAATTGATGTGACCTACATTGAAACAAACACTTGTAATAACATCAGAATATACGAGGTGAGAGCTTGATGCAGAGAAAAAACGCGTAATTTATACAAGCTTTCGAAAGAAGTTTTTTGGAAATAATCTTACGCAAATATCGATTTCCATGTTCATAGCTGCGGGCGAAATGTACAGCTGAATTTCTTGTCTGTCCCGTAACTTGGTTGTTGGCTTGTGTCGGCGTCGGCCACTCTCCTGGGCGACATCCGAACAGCGCGCTACCGCACCTCTCCGTCTCCTCCGCCCGTCGTCGCTGTTCGTTCAGTTGGCCGCAGCTAGCCGACTGATACACGCGGGTTATCAGTAAATCGTCGTCGTCTTCCCCGCGACAGCAACATAAAAACCACTTCCGAGCCCTCTCCAACGCTTTAAAAAAATTATTACATTTGTTTGTTTCTTTGATTCCATCTTTAATGTCGTCTGCTTACCACTGAGCGGCGGTTGCTAAGCACCGATGTACAATAACAACCACGTAACTAAACATACGACGTTAAGACGTCATATTTTTGAATCACTATATAAATAACGAATAAAAATGAAATAAAAAATATAACTGTGAATAGATAACCATCGAAGTAGATAAACAAACACATAATAAAATAAATAAATAAATAAATGAATGAATTTAAAATATGCTTATATGCCTTAGATTTTTTTGGCAGGGTAATTAAACATGAATTATTGTTAGTAATCTAATATTGTATTTGCCATTTTTCTCAGTGATCAAAAACTATGGAAATTACATCCAGAAATTAATCGTTCTACATGTGTGTTTCAGTGCGTATAAAGACTTCGCAATTTAACCGTGGTCCTGTCAGGGGTGCACAGCGGGGATGTCCTGAAAACAAATAGTTTCTTTGTTTTATCGTATTCGTGATCTAGTGGTAACAAACTGATTTCACAGCCCACAGGTCGCAGGCTCGAGCTTCCTCTACACCCTACTTTAACCTACTAACTCGTCTTTCGCATATGACGTTAAACGCCGTGTACTATGTGGTTTACACCGGGCACTAAAACACCCAGGGTCTCCTGTATCTTGCACTCTCCCTCGTAACTCAATTAAAAAGTATTTTGGTTGCAGTGGCCAGGTGGGAGAGAATCCCGGTGCATTGATAAAATGTACTACACACACACGTACTCACAGTGAGTTAATCTTCCGCGATTCAACCCATAATTTGATCTTACATTGAAAGAGGTGAATTATCCGACCATTTTAAGTTCACATTGCTAATCACAATGCTGTCACATTCCCATATAATTATATCGACCATTCATATCACCCTTATTTTTATATAAAGGCAAAATCACTCCTTTACTCCAAACGTCTAGACAAAAACTCCGGAATCTGAAATGACGTTGAATTACCTGCATACAAGCGCAACAACTA
This sequence comes from Congeria kusceri, assembly GCA_027627225.1. Lineage (NCBI taxonomy): Eukaryota > Metazoa > Mollusca > Bivalvia > Myida > Dreissenidae > Congeria > Congeria kusceri. The sequence continues at coordinate 1,322,031 of CM051027.1, read as the reverse complement.
AACATTAACATGTTTTTAATTATTCATTTAACGCATTATCAAATGGTGAAGAAGAATTGAACATTATTCTTCTGACAGGCGCGTATGAAGGTCACGGACATTGGGGCCGCGGATGGTGTTGGTGCGGCAGGGGTTTCCCCTCCAAGACAAGACAAGACAATACAACTTTTATTTATAGTCGGGGTATACAACAAGTAACATTAGCTATTTATAGCTATTTACTGACTTAAAAATACATAGTATGAGTGTAACATTCACAATCAAATAAAAAACAGTATACATGTAACAAATTAATATAAATAACGGTAGTGATTAAATAAATTAAACTGTTAACAATAAATATAAGACTAATTAAAATTGAAACAAAAGTTATTATGAAGACTGTCCTTTTAATATAGATGACTACATAAATATGTGTAGACAAATCAAACAATAGAATTGTATGACTTATGTTATTTTTAATGCCATAATCTTAGTAAATTAATAATTATACTATTGATGTAGACATCAAATTATGTGAAAGTTGCACTTAATAAATACTAAAAACAAAATCCATAAAAACTTACAAAAATAAAACTAATACAATAATAATAATATTACTAGCAACAATTACAATAACAAAATCCATCAGAAGTACTTATGTGGGTACATATGTTACAACACCATTTGAATCAATATTGTATGCATATTCATTAATATAGCAGTTGCAGTCCTATGTATTAAACAGAGTTTAAGTGAAAAAACAAAACAAAACAAAAAATTTCATGTAAAAATATGTAAAGTCATTTATATATAAAGTTATATTTACTGTACATAAACGAAATTCACACACATAAAAATGAAGATTTGCATAGATCTTAAATACAATACCATATTAAGGTTTAAACAGTAAATTAAACATTGACTATTTCAAAAATAAAATGGAAATTTCTTAAATTGCATACATTACATTAATGACAAGAACAAATCTTCAAAAATAGAATGTACTAATCTTATGCATCGTCGCAAAGAAAGTTTTATTAGTACTATAAAATACATTTGATAAAAAGAACAAGTTGTAGGCGTACTTGGAGGGACTGAGAGAATTAAGAATAAATTAAGCAAAATAAATGGTCACAGAGAAAATTTGGCCAATAAGATATAATGAACAGTCAGAAAGAAAAGGGCAAATTGAATGGAACGAACAAATAGTGTTATATGTTACAATGGTGGTGCTATTTACATCTTAGCTATTAGTTGTAGCACAAACAACATGGACGTTGACAGTGCTCACCATTCCAAAAGTTTACTAAACTACGGAATTGGTTTAAATTTCGTTCATCACGGAACTGTTGAGGGAGCGAGTTCCATAGTCTTGGTGCAGCTGAACGGAAAGAGTTCAGGCCATATTTTGTTGTTGTTACATGTGGTATAAACGCTGTATTACTACTATATTTGAAGGAGTAGCTATTTTTCATAAATACAACTAGGTCTTGAAGATAAGAAGGTGACTGTTTATGTAGTATTTTGAAAGTTTCAATAGCCATCGTTCTCAATCGTCTCACTTTTAAAGTATGAAGTTTTGACTTTTGTAGTAAAGTAGTGTTGTCTGATGTGTAGTCATTGTAAATAAATTGCAGGGCTCTTTTTTTGAATATTTTCAATTTTGTTTGTATTTATTTCTCCACAAAAATGCCATGCTAAGGGGCAGAAATTAAAATTAGACATGATAAAGGAGTAATATATGTTAAATCTTCCTAATATACAGATGTTTGACTAGAGTGAGATAAGGTGTTGTCATCAGCATAATTATACAATTTACATTTCTGAACAAAGTGAAATATATCATTAATAAAAATATTAAAGAGTACTGGTCCTAGGATAGAGCCTTGTGGCACTCCCTTATATGTGTTTTGAAATCCACTTGTGAAATGGCCTAGTTTGAAACATTGTTTTCGATTATTTAAATAGTCCTTTATTAACTGAAGAGCATTATTACCGACATTGTAATATTTTAACACCCCCCCCCCCCCCCCCCACCAAACGAGGAGAAGGTCATGTGGCAGGCAATCGAAGGCTTCAGACAGATCCATAAGGATGGCGGCAACATTTTTATTCTCATTTCCAGTCTTCTATAATACGAAGTAATGTGGTTTGGCAGCCACAATTTGGTCTGAACGCTGATAATGAATTATGGAAATGAGCCTCAAAGTATTGACCTATTTGTTTGTTCATGGCACGTTCAATTTTTTTTGAAATAATGGGAAGGATGCTGACTGGGCGGTAATTATTTTTATCAAGGTTGCTGTTCTTTTTGTGTATGGGTGTGATTTTAGCTATTTTAAGACTATTTGGAAAAGTTGATGTAGAGAATGACATATTGACTAATAATGTAATATGATTTGAAATCACAGGTTTAGCTATTTTCATTAGTTTTGAAGATATACAATGAACACCAGTTGCCTTTTTAATACTTAATGCATCAATTTGTTTGTTTATTAATGTAGAATCAACAGGTTGGAATTCCAATGTTTCCATGTTTGTTGTATTACTTTGTTTAATGGCAATTATGCTAGCATGTGTTGCAGTTACAGGAAGTGAATTACTACCAATTGTTTTGGCTACATTTACAAAGAAATCATTTAATAAGTTGCATACTTCTTTTTGGTCAATTATAATTTTATTATCTTCTAATAGAATAGTATATTTTTGTGTATTTTGGCCTTTGTTTGTTAGGAAAGGTTTTATGGTTGGCCAGAAAGAAGTTGATTTACAGTCACCTTTACATCTATCAATGAAATATTTGTTAAGTGATTTTCTTCTTAGATTTGTTACTTTATATCTTTGTTTTCTATAGTTTTCCCAGTTTTTTGTGGATGGATTGTGGTTATACTTGTAAAATAACATTCGTTCTTTTGTATATTTCATGTTTAAGGGCTTTATTCATAAATGGGGCAGGCTTTTTAGTTAACCTTTTTGTTTTTAAGGGGGCATGTCTGTTTGTGGTTTCAAAAAAAGTATTACTGAAGTCATTATATATATATCATTTATTTTTGAGTGGAACATCTCAAAATGTGAGAGGTTATCAGCAAGTTCTTGGTTAAATAGCTCAGTGTTAAAATGTTTAAAACTTCTGTAAGTGAATATTTTAGGGCATCTCTTTTGTATGTCATGTTTAAATTGAACACCTATAAAATTATGACAATCATTTAAACCACAGTCAAAGTTAATAGTGGTACCAAGCAGGTGTTTACTATTAGTTAAGATAACATCTAAAAGTGAAGGATGACAGTTCATTTGGTAACAAGTTGGTTCTGTAATAAGATTGTCAATGTCAAATGTGTCACATATGGTTGTCAGTGGTGTACTTAACTCTTTGACTTGCATATTGAAGTTTAAGTCACCTAATATAAGTAGGTTATCACATTTATGTAAAGTTTTTTCGATTATTTTTTCACAGTTGTCTTGAAAGGTGTTATTGTTTAGAGATGGAGGTTTGTATGTTCCAAATATATTCCATTCAGATTTGTTAATAATTATATGTATACAAAATGAATCAATGTAAGAAAATTCTATATCATTTTTCCGTTCACCTACGATATCAGACCTTAAATAAGCAATAATACCACCACCATTTGCATTTCTGTCAGCTCGCCACATGTGGTAGTCATCAACATCGAATTGGGAGTATGGAAAAGAGTTGTCTAATTTGGTCTCGAGGATGAAAAGTAAATCTACTGAGTTATCAGATAATATTTCCTGGATATCATAGAATTTGTTTCTAAGACTATTAATACTAAGACGGGCACAAATAAATCCATTCGGACGTTCATGACGTAAAATTGTTAAAGGCTCGAAATTGTTTACACTAGTATCTAAGAGAGTTTAGGATAATGAATTATCATCAGTTGATTGATCAAAAAAGCTGTCAGAAAATGGAAATTTAAACATTGACTGCATAACCATGGGTCAAGAGAGTGGCTTAATTGTTCATATTGTAGTGGACTAATATTACCATATTTAATGTGCCACCATGTGTAGCATGCATCGCAGTTGATTTCTCTATGGTTCTTTGAAACGTTCTTGCTGCATCCTCCATAGGGGAACTTGGCAGGTCCTGGGTTGATGGTAACATCTCCACAAAGCAGTAGTAGTTATATTCGAAGGCAGGTGATAGGGTGTATGGGTCTTGATTTTACTCGTCGGGTATATTTTAGCTGAAAGTGAATGCAACATTAATGTTTGGAACGTCAGTAAGGAGTAGAAATGAAGATCTTGAAGACAGTGAAGTGGGCGTAACTCTTGTAGTTGTAGTAGGTTCGCCGGTAGACAATGTACATTTAAATGGATATAGCAAATCAGTTTGTTGGAATATCCAATTATTTAGTGTAATATTGATGTAGTGGTCTTGGATATGTGATGTACCGGTAAATACTTTCTGAGAATGTCTAGAATAGACCGTTTTCACGACGAGGTATAATTTTACCGTAACACCGGTTGGCGGCCATATTGGTATTCCCCAGACTATCTAAATATAGTTATATGACTAAAAATAACCGATAGATATCCTACAATTGTGTTCATATTCTGACTGTGTATACACACGGTGATCAGAAAAACTATACAAGTTTTGATGCTGTGAATAAGGTTGAATGTGGATGGACATCTGGCGTTTAGTTGTGATCGACAAGAAACATGTGATTAGCCTCATTTAATAGGAAAACAGTAAGTTTGTGCCAATGAAATACCTATTTTGTTATTTTTTGGTAGTTGGTACTTAAATTTAAAACCAGTGTTTGTTGACAATGATATGTTTGTTTATGTAGCATTTGTAAATTGTATGTGAATTAGAATTACATGCTGGTAGTCAATGAGTCACTCCTTTCATGCTTGATTTAATACATTAAGGGACATGGTCAATGAGGTCTATAAATTATAATACAAAATGTTAAAACTATATATATTTAAAATGTACATGTAATATTGTTATTTTATTTAAGGTGATCCACTCCCAGCCTGACAAAACCATACAGCGCGGGTTCTTCGCAGAGAAGACGGGCACACTCTAATCCAGCCACTGCGACTGCAAGGTTGTGGCAAAACGTGTACCCATAAAGCAGCTTTGATGTGTTCGATGTTGGGCACCATTAAACCTTTATGATTACGTCTTGCTGTATTTAAAGTTATTAATGCATTTTGGAATATTTCATTTTGTTTAACTTTCAGATCAGCAACATCTCCAATGTTTTTATGCACAGTATCTTTAAATTTAAGATTTCTCAAAATATTGGTAGATCTATTCATTTTTTGAATGTGTATTATATTATTAATGAAATTTCAGAATCAGTAACCACAAAATCTCAATAATGTAGAGTACAGAGAAACATGCCATGATTTTAATGCAATATTTTTTTTATTGATATTAACCTGTATTTTTCTTTTAATATGTAGTGTTTCTATATAAAATAGTTGATCACTTTAGACTGCATGTCATTGTGTTTATATTTCCTTTTCTTGAATAGCAATAAAAAGTAGACACTTTTATAATGTGTAATTAATTTTATTTACCGTATTCCTCAATAAGCACTGAGAAAATACTTGATTTGTCTTTGTTCAGTAATAATATCATTACAATTACCAACTTATCTATATCAATGCCATATTTATCTATATCAAACAATCAAACAATTTATTTTTAATCACACAATCATTATCATTATCAATAACATCACACAGACACCTGAAATTTGGTATTCAATATTGAACAAAGTGGTGGTAAGTGCTGTTCATCAGGAAGAGGGGTCAAATCTGCATCAGTTGCGGCCTGTTTTCTGCAAACTTCACCGATGTATTGGCTGCTTCCAATTTCTCTGCATGCCATCGTACAATAAAACATGCTGGCTAGATTCTCGGTTTGTCCATCCGTCCGTCTATTCTCCTATTTATCAAAAGCGTGCGTCTGAATGGTCCCTGGCGAGTAATTTCGACTTCTTTCTGAAAACATAAAATGACACAATATATTAATAATTATGCAAACTGCATAAATGAAAAGATTTAATGATCACCATTTAAACTGCTATTTGTTAGGCTAGTGGAAAACATTCAAATATTCAGTAATTGTGAAGAAGGTAGTTAAATATTTATTAAGGCTAATTTTTAAATAGGGACACATTGTCCTGAAATTATCATCCACAATCACAGATTGACAATGACACTTCCGATTAAGAACTACATATTATTTATCATAACTGTCAACATACTTTAAATGAAGTGGTCAGAACATATTCCAATGATCTTTAAACGTTTGCCACTCAGGAGATGGAGATTGACACTGACAGCCATGCAAGCCTTTTCTCCCAACAATTTACGAGTTTTTCCACACTGGTAGTTATTATATCTGGTATTTTATATGATTGTCCCGTATTTCTCTGTATTTGAACGATTGTGGCCGCCAATTATAGGACGATAATTAGCTATTTTGTTGAATTTATCTGAAATCGGTAACTGTCGCTATTGTACACAGAGGAAGGAATACCTCCAATATGGCCGCCGCGCATGCTCGCTAAGCGTGAAAACGGTCTTTAAGTTTTTCCAATCGATAACAAAGGTAACTGTACACAGGATGAAGATTATTCCGATTAGTATAGTGCAACGATTTACGGAGATTTCGGTAAAAGACGAAATCGGTAAATTGATTTTATATAGTGATTGTTACGGAGAAATCGGTAAATTGATTGTGTATAGTAGATGTTCGCACCTACTATTGATTTTCGCACCTATGGCAGAAAGGTGTTAGTCAATTATTGTAACTTAAATGGGTAATGGTGAACATTATAAAATAACATATAATTCATGTTATTGCTTTATTTCAGGTCATAGAGAAGAATGGAAGAAATTGCCATTTTCATTTATAAATTAACGTAATAAACAGTAACACCAAAACGCACTTATTATTTAGACAAACAAATAACATGAAATAGTATAAACAATGAAAATACATCATTTTTACATGCGCACATTAAATTATTACTTACTTTTTTTTCCGAAAAACATGTAACAATAACACAAAAATGAAGACATGGCATAAGCACATCAATAGCACCATATAATTTACCTTTTTCCGGAACTTCATTATAATCATTATAATATTTAAAAAAAAAACACACTTAGCATATGAAATGGTATATACAGGAAAATACATCATATTAACATAAGCATATTTATGATTAACTTACCTTTCCCCATAACTTTATTTTGTAAAATACCATCAGCACAAAAATATCAAAATAATAATAATAATAATAATAAATTCATAATAATCGTAACACTTATTTAATAATTATAATAATTTTTAAAATAAATTTTTAGTGGGCTGTGACTTTATTTACTCAAAGTACACACTTCTTTAATTATGGCAAACTGAAAACTGAAACAATCACGGACAAGAGTTACTCAAATAACTAACAAGCCGAGAAGTCAATATTAATTTAATACATTTTAATTAATTAACAACATTCCATAGGTGTTATCAACACATTTAATTGACAATCTACTATACAAAATCAATTTACCGATTTCTCCATACCAATAACTATATAAAATTAATTTTCTCGATTTCGTCATTTACCGAAATCTCCGAAACCTCAGTGCAAGTAGCCATTTCCAATTCGATATAAAGGTCACTTGTTTCACTTTCCTAGCACATTGGAATTCCCGCAAAATATGACGTCATAGCGTATTCTTGGTATACTGATTTATAAGTCCATTTTCACATTTGATATGGTAAATTGGCTAATCCGAGATTGTAATAGAATATTTAATGTGTTGTAACTTACGTAAATTATGTTGTAATCTTTGTTTGAGTGTTCTTTATTTTCGCACTTCCGTTGTTTTTCTTTCGATGTTCTGTTCCGATACAACTTTGGAGAATAAATTAATTTTCTTGTTTTTGTTGAATTTGTTTTTGACAATTTTATGCACAATACATCTCAATTATCAGTTGTAGCACTTTTCATATATCTTCAGGAATTTATATGATTTATTTCATTTATAAATAATTATTTTTATTATATTTATCGGGAGTTTAAAAATAAACGTTTTACGCACATGCATTACAATTATTGATACGCTCAAGAATTCCTTCTTCTTTCTACAAACTGCAAGTAATTATAGTGAATCTTAATTAATAAATCGATTTAACGCATCATGTGAATTAAAACCACAGTCAGTTAACTAACTGACATTCAAGGAACATGTCCTGTCATTCCCGACGAGAATTAAAAAAAACAATGTCGATGTTTTTTCTGCATTTTTTTCTGCTAAAAGTGTTGATTCAAGATACACAGTTTGATCAATTTTTCAGTATTTCAATGTCAGGTAAATTCTCAATTGGAAGAAAGACGCATGGTTCAACAATAGTATTTATTTAGATATCTTATAGCATGTATCAAAAATTAAAAAAACATCCGTTATCTAATAGCAACGTAACAAGGATAGGTATCAAACCAATGAAAATTAATTTATCTCTGCACGGGGTTTTTGATGCCAAACGATCGTTTAGGAAATTTAAATGTTTTTGGTTGGTTTGGGACATCCATTTTAATGAACCCCCATTGCTTTGCATTGACCGTTCCAAGGCGGTGACCCCAGTTTTATTCATGTGTGTTTTGTGTTTGTTATGTGTTTTTGTGATGTCCTGTATATTGTTTTTGGCAACTGGTCACTTGCCATAAATAAAAGACCTCGGGCTGCTGAAACGAGTTCTCTCCCGCTGTCGCAGCTGGAGTTTCGCTTTGTTTATATTTAAGAAAGAAACAGTAACATAGCTGCATGTTAATTTCAGAAAAAATAAATTAATTAAATTTTTTATTTATCGGAAAGTCCATGATCAGTATTTCGGGAAGACCTTTACATGTAAGTTTTGTATGTATGAAAGTTTTCAAGCCGTTTTTACTTGCTTAATTATCTTTATTCCCCAAACATTTAATGGTTATTATTTTGATAAATAATGGGTAGTCATCTTTAGGTTCAATGCATAACTGTGGTAATTACCTCGTGTTTCAATTAGAGTTAGAGCAGTTATCCGACAAAATCCCAATACATAACTGTCGTAAATTACCCCGTGTTTCAATAAGACTTCAAGCAGTTATCCGCCGATTGTCGAATTAAGGCTTCCTGACACTGTGTGTACTGGTTTATTGATCCAGATTGCGGCCCCATGTCTTTTGCAGCCGCAGGCCTATTTTCTTAAAAGCCGCAGACCAGTAAAAAATCTTGTTAAAGTAATGATGAGTTTCGAAAATAATATTTTATGTTCCCCAAAATATTGGACCGCGGCTTCATCGTCCCTGCTCCTACGCGCACTTCGCATTTCAAAATCAGAAAAAAACTCATTCAATACACCATTATAATAACTAATTTTATTAAAGTATATCTCAGCGACAGCAATATTGTCATAAGCAATATTTTCATTGAATTTACTAAAATGGTAATGACAAACTTTGGGATTCCGCCGTTGTGTCTACACCGGTCTAACAGACGTGTGACGTCATCCTCTGTGTATAGAATGCGATTCCACAACCTCCGCGCAGAGATTTGACTGGTATCGAGCATAGCTCTAATCAATTACCGTTAACCGAAAGGGGAGGTAACCGCTGCGAGGAGTTTGGCAATTCCGCTGTAAGGGGGCACTATACAGTTTCTCGGGTTTCGGACTCGGCCTGGTGGGGTCTGGGTTCGAGCCGTCTTGCACACACCGATAATGTCAACACCTGAAAACAAACCAAACATCATTTCAATATTGTTGTGGCTGTGGCTTCACAAAAATGTAGGGAAAAGAATTATGCACACAGTTCCACTATAATTTTAAAATGCATGATCAGCCAATTTTGGGGTTCAAATGTCACCAGTTTTCGCGACCATTTCGGTGATTTTCAACATCAATTTGCAACTTTCCTGCGAATGCGAGCACCTCAAACACTGCATGCCTGTCTGCGTAACTTACCAGGTACATGATTGCAGCTGAGCAAACTGGGGGCCAACCATTCTGATTTTCCAATAAATTCCTATGTATGTACGCCCTTTTAAATATCTAGCCAAAATGGCGATCAGAGCTAGGAATCCTCATTTACGAATTTTATGCGCAAGGTGGCTCAACACATACACTGGCTTTACATAGGTCATATTGTCGAATTCACTAAGCATGCAATTAAAAACTCCAGCCCTTAAATGTGATACTTACAACTTCTAAAGCACTCAAAATGCTGCTCAGTTTCACTGTATCCCTATTTATTAGAATTTTCTCCCCTGCCAATTCGCATTTTTGGCTGAAACTGTATAGTGCCGTCTAAGTCGTACAATGATTTAGTGGTGTGTTCCCTTTACATGCAAAAATACCTCACCGCATAGTAATCGGAAGTTGCAAACAAAGGTGGTACCCGGCATAGTTAACACTTGGATTGGACAGCTGAAAACAATACAGGTAAAAAGTTGTTTTGTTGCATTGCAAGTGGGGGGTGAAATCGGAAGATCAAACTCAAAGTCTGTATTTACATCGTACACGTGATAAAGGTTAAATGTTGATATAATCTATATTTATCCACTGTAATCTTGTACTCAGAATGCCGACAAATACCGAGTCTAGTTTCACAGAGGACGAACTGCAAAGTTGGACCGCTGCGAAACTTCGGTCACGTCTGAAAGAGCGAAAACTCGGTACAAATGGAAAGAAGCAGGATTTGGTGAGAAAGTCACGATTGCTGTTGCCAGATCTGGGGTGTTTGGCACAATATATTGTCCATGATTCCCTCAGTTTTAATTTTAGCTGTTACACAATCTAGATTTTGTTAGTTAACTTATGGATGCTTTTGTATTTCGCAGTTGTTTTCATGCTTGAGATCTTTCAGTTTAGTCACTGTTTACAACTTTACTAGCTATAACCAACACTTTTTTAAGGAAAGGATTTCATTAAAAAGTGTAATCCATCAAACAAGACACTCATTCACAAGTTCAAAACAGTTTTTTTTTCAGAATATGTCAAAAGGTGTAATTTTCATATTTTCTTTTAAATGACCCTGAAGAAGACAAAATGGGCATTGAACAAAACATGTCCAAAAACTGGTTCCAAGTGTTCAACTACGATACTTGCAAGAACTGGTGGTCTTTAATGAATTTTGGAAGTTTCTACAATATAAGAAATTATTTAAAGTATCAGAAACACATTTTTACACAGAAACAACAACATTAATAGCTGTTAATTTGTACTTGAACATGGCACATATCGGTCAATTTCCCTGTTTATATTCTGTACAGTAGCGATAACGATAACCACCTATTTTATGATAGGTAGATGAAATTTTGCTTTTTTTCAAAAATTGTACTGTCACGATTTTTTTTCAGAAAATGTCCAAAAAATGGTTTAATAATGATGTTAAAATATATATAAACATTTGAAGCTGAACGTTGAGCTATTTTAATTTAAACAGTACAACATATAATATTAATTGAGGCATGTCATGGGAAAATCAGGCTTAATTCAATTGCGTTAAGTGTCATCCCGGACAGGCTAATCCGGAATGACACTCCGCTTTTCTTGTATTTTCTGGTTCAATGATGAAGACTTTTCTAAACATAAATCCACTGTAGGCGGAAAGTGTCATCCGTGATTAGCCTGTGCGGACTGCACAGGCTAATCCGGGATGAGACTGCGCATATGCATTAAGCTTGGTTTTCCCTTGACACGCTTCAATTATATTATAAATGAAAAACAACTCAATTAATTGAAATATTTATCCATTTGAATGTGATGATTTGGATGGCGTTTATTGTAGATTTGTTTGTTGAATTGTCAGCAACGTTACATTTAAGTCAGTTTTCTTTAGTTAACTTAAGTTTGTTTTTTTTGTTCTTTGTAATGATCTTTTAACTCTGCAACATCTTAAATTCAACATTTAAGTAAACTTAAGTCGGTATTTAATACAACATAGTGGCTATATAAAAATATTGGCAATGCCATATTGTAGAACCTTCAAGTTATTTAAATATCTATATAAAATATAACTATAATCATCTAGATGTGTTTGTTTTTATGCCAGTAGTAAAAGAAAAACCTTATAAATTTACTTGTTAAAAAAATTACATAAATTTGTCAATATTTTTAACTTTATGTAACAATAAATCTATTATGAATTTGAAGATCACCTTCACTGAGACTCAGAATGTTATTGAAACATTTATAGTCATTTTCATCAAGCAGGCAAATATTGTTAAGAAAGAAAGAAAGAATATTTTTTTTATGCGTGTATTATTTATTATTGGTTATAAACTATTTATGAATAATGATATAGAAGTAATGTTGAAAGTCATTAATTTGTAAGCTTAATATACGTATGTGCATGCAGTATATTGTCTTCTTGTTGTAATCTAAGAAGGTGTTTTATATTATACACATATTATATTGAGTAATTATTGTATGTTTTAAAAATGCAAGCCTTATTCTTGGGTATTTTAATAGATTTTACTTTTTAATCAGCCCACGACAAGAAACAACAATTTTAGATGCTTTTTTATCAACATGAAATATGTAGTTTTCTTTAACTCTCCAATTAACATTGTCAAGTAATCCATCAATTAAACAAAATTTATAATGTTTGTCTCAGGAAATGCACATAAATAATAAGTTATTACAGTAATGAACAATACCAACATGGGTGCCACCATCTTGGATATACATGTAAAATTATTACCTCATTTAGTTATCTATGATTTTTTGATAGATTAGGCTAAACAAATTAACGACTTGTTTCTCAGGCACTTTTTAAAAAAGATCAGGAGGGAGGGCGATTATTTTAAATACAATTTTAAGTTTAAATAACAACATAAGCATAAAATTCTAAATAAAGATTTATTAATCACATAGATTTATTAATCACAAACAGTCATTTATGCAACTGACTTAAAAAGACAATCAATTTGAATGTTCATAATTAACATAAGTGCCTTCAAATTGATATACCATCAGCATAAAATTACTTCTGTTTATAGAATTCAACTTTTCATAATTCATATTTTTATAAGTGTCAAAAATAGGAATTATTTTTGTAAAGGAAAATCAACACTTGTCCATGCAGCTGGCATTTTTGTTTGTTTCCATCGACACAAACAGTCATTTATGCAAGCTGACTTAAAAAGACAATCAATTTGAATGTTCATAATTAACATAAGTGCCTTCAAATTGATATACCATCAGCATAAAATTACTTCTGTTTATAGAATTCAACTTTTCATAATTCATATTTTTATAAGTGTCAAAAATAGGAATTATTTTTGTAAAGGAAAATCAACACTTGTCCATGCAGCTGGCATTTTTGTTTGTTTCCATCGACACAGATTTTCTTAAAAAAATATGGAATGCTATCACACAAGCAAAAGCATCTACGAAACAAAATTTTAAATAAACAAATACAATATTTATAAAGGTTCCCAATCGAATATGACTTTTATTTTTAAAATTTACACAGTATTTCACAATTTGTGTATATCCCATTTATATAATGAAATCAGACAGGAAGAAAGTTGCTGGAAATACCGAAATCTCCACCAGGTTAATCTTCTTCTAAAATGCGGATTCGTTTAATTATAAGCCTCTGTCCATGGGATCTAATTCAATACATCGTAATTTAAGTAATAGTTCTTTTGAACGTTTATGGTGTTTATTCTTCTGAAATCTGTTTCTTATTTATGAAAGGCATTATTCAAAACCACTTGGTACGAACGAAATATACTATAAATTATAATGTACATGCTTGTTTAGTCCAGAGTCATCACCAGTTATCGCATACAGAAAATAGACGATAGCCAAGTTACCAAAATGTTAATAATTCGCAGAAACTTAAATGTAACGTTGCTGACAATTTTTGTGTTTTGTTCAGTTACATGTCCATTAGAAACACTTTCTGCAAAGTTTTTATTTTTATTAACATTTCTGGACTGCTCCTTTAAAACCTGGGCATGATCGTCAAAAATAGTTAATAAAAAAATGTGTGGTGGGCCATAAAAAAAACGTTGCGGCACTGCCTGAGAAACAAATCATTAATTTTTTTAGCCTTACAGCTTTTCATTGTTTTGAAACAAATTGCATCATAAAGACACATAGCTTGCCATTTAAATAATACCAAATTTGGAATGGTGCACAACATTTTGATGGGGAAAAAAGTTAAATTAATTTTTCTTCTAAAATTTCTATGTTTTACATTCAAATTTTCTGGAAAAAAACAGGTGCACCACAGCTTTAACACGGATCTCACTAGGATTTTAAAACAGGAGTCCCACTTTCAGTTAAAGGAGTCCCGATTATCATAGAGCGCGGCATTACATTTTTAGCTGATAAATAACAATTGAATAACAACAATACATAAATATATTTTTATATTTTATTTATTTATAACCCATATTACTGTAATAGTCTTCATTGGAATGCACACAGAAACGTCAATCTGTGGTCATAATACATAAATACATTTTTTATAATAAATAATATGGTATCCATCCTAATGAATAAATAAAGATGTAATTTGGAATGAATGAATAAATAAAGATGTATTTGGAATGAATGAATAAATAAAGATGTATGTGGAATGAATGAATAAATAAAGATGTATGTGGAATGAATGAATAAATAAAGATGTATGTGGAATGAATGAATAAATAAAGATGTATGTGGAATGAATGAATAAATAAAGATGTATTTGGAATGACTGAATAAATAAAGATGTATGTGGAATGAATGAATAAATAAAGATGTATGTGGAATGAATGAATAAATAAAGATGTATGTGGAATGAATGAATAAATAAAGATGTATGTGGAATGAATGAATAACTAAAGATGTATGTGGAATGAATGAATAAATGAAGATGTATTTGGAATGAATTATGAATTAACCAGTATGCATATTCATTACATTACATGTACATTTTAATCCCTTTAGTCTACAAGCCTCTCACTTTCTTCGCTTTCTTTTGTCACAAAACTTCCGAATACTACTCGTCACTTCAAATTCTTCCACATCTGGGCCATCTTCCTTAATACGCATCAGCATTTTCATATTGTCATAGCCAAGACGAGATCGGCCTTTGGTTTTGATGTGGTTATGAACGCTGAAACCACGTTCACATGCCACAGATGTCAGAGGCGATACCAGGACAATGGTTGCAAACACTGCAAAGTCAGGATAGATTTCGTTGTAGTTCTCTAGAATGTGAGTGCACGTGCCACTCAAGTCCAGAGTTAGAGATTTCAGCAGGACCTTCACATCAGTGCAATCGTCTCTAACACGATCATCATCTATCAGGCCATCTTTGTTGCCTTACAGTTTTGTCAGAGTCTCAATTTCACTAAGACCATGTTTATCCAAGTCCACTGTGTTTTTAGCTCACCTGAGCACAAAGTGCTCATGGTGAGCTTTTGTGATCGCCCGTTGTCCGTCGTGCGTGTGTGCGTGCGTGCGTCGTCAACTTTTCATTCAAACAACATCTCCTCAACCGCTTGGCAGATTTTCACCAAACTTCACAGGAATGATCCTTGGGTGGACTTCTTTCAAAGTTGTTCAAATCTTTCCGGTCCGCTGCATATGTTGGTCACCAGAGCTAAAAATAGATTTAAAAAGTGAAAACTTTAAAAATCTTCTCCTATGAAACCGCAAGGCTCAGAGCTATCATATTTGATGTGTGACATCCTCTAGTGGTCCTCTACTACGATTGTTCAAATAATGCCCTTGGGGGCAAAAGTGGCCAAACCCCAGGGGTCACATGGTTGATATAGACTTAAATAGCAAAATGACTTTAAAAAGGACCTTAAAAATTGTCCTCTGAAAGCGCAAGGCCCAGAGGTTTCATATTTGGTATGTAGCATTGCATAGTGGTCCTCTACAAAAAGTGTTGAAATGATGCCCCTGGGGTCAAAACTGGCCACAATCCGGGGGCACATGGTTTATACAGACTGAAATAGCCAAATGACTTTAAAAATCTTCTCCTCTGAAACTGCAAGGCCTAGAGAGTTCATATTCGATTGGTAACATTGCATAATGGTCCTCTTCAAAGATTGTTCAAATGATGCCCCTGGGGTCAAAATTGGCCACACCCCGGGGATGACATGGTTTATATAGACTGAAATAGCAAAATGACTTTTAAATTCTTCTCCTCTGAAATCTCTAGGCCGAGGGGTTTCATAAGTAACATTGTGTAGTGGTCCTCTACAAAGATTGTTAAATTATGCTGCTTGGGTCAAAACTGACTACACCCCGGTGGTCACATTGTTTATACTGCAGCACTATAATTTCAATAAGCCTCCAACACTCAAAAATCAACACAGCAGACAACATTCCAGCCAGGTGTATACAGTGTGCTATTTTTAGATCTTATAAAACCAGCTAGCAAGTTACACATTGTTGTGGGGGTGCTTTAGAGAATCGTTGGAGATGACTATTGAAATGCATAGAAAATGTTACCCACCAGCATGGTCAATCATGTTGTTGTGTAAGTAAATTAGCTGGATGTAATGTTTAGGCACTGTGTAAGAAATGTAGTCAATCAGTCTTAGTATATAAGACCGTCTTATATCATATATTTTCACTTAGATCTACTACATTGAATTTGTTTACAGGCGAAGTGTAAATTTCTAATTTAATAATGAAATGCCAAATATGAAATGATAGCATTAGATCTATAAGTAGTCTAACTTAGGTGGAACTGCACAATTTTTTGTTAGACAAAATGAATCAGCAATTGAGTCTGTGGCTCTGACACTGCAGTCTGTTTCACCAGCATGTACATGTAGCATAGAGCCTAAAGTCTAGTCATCTACTTTAAACCTTTCATTTGTATAGTTTCATTAAATGTGTGCAGCACACAAAAAACTAAACACAGATCATGTCTCTCCAACAAAGTTCTTAATGCTTTGTTGGCAGCCTCCACCCAAGGACCTCTTCTCAGAAGAACAACTTTTTAGTACCAGATATTGGACAGGGCTTTCATATTTGATATGTGACATCCTGTAGTGGTCCTCTACTAAGATTGTTCAAATGATACCCCTGGGGTAAAAACTGGCCACGCCCCAGGGGTCACATGGTTTATATAGACTTATATAGCAGAATGACTTTAAAAATCTTCTCCTCTGAAACCGCAAGGCCCAGATGTTTCATATATGGTATGTAACATTGCATAGTGGTCCTTTACAAAGATTGTTCATTTGATGCCCCTGGGGTCAAAACTGTCCACATCCCAGGGCTCACATGGTTAATATAAATGTAAATAGCAAAATGACTTAAAAAAACTTCTCCTCTGAAACCACAAGGCCCAGAGGTTTCATATTTGGTTGGAAACATTGTATAAAGACTGTTCAAATGATGTCCCTGGGGTCAAAACTGGGCACACCCTAGGGGTCACCAGGTTTATGTAGACTTAAATAGCAAAATGGCTTTAAAAATCTTCTCTGAAACTGCAAGGCCCAGAGGTTTCATATTTGGTATGTAACATTGTATAGTGATCCTCTACAAAGACTGCTCAAATGATGCCCCTGGGGTCAAAACTGGCCACACCCCAGGGCTCACATGGTTGATATGGACTTAAATAGCAAGATGACTTTAAAAATCTTCTCCTCTGAAACTGCAAGGCCTAGAGGTTTCATATGTGGTATGTGACATTTTGTAGTGGTCCTCTGCAAAGATTGTTTAAATGATGTCCCATTGGTCAAAACTGGCCCTGCCCTGGGGGTCACATTGTTTATATAGACTTAAATAGCCAAATTATTTTAAAATCTCCTGAAATCGCAGTTTTTTTCATATGTGATATGTAACATTGTATAGTGGTCCTCTACAAAGATTTTTCAAATTATGCCCCTTGGGTAAAAAGTGGCCATGACCCGGGGCGTCACATGATTTATATAGACTTATATGGCAAGTGGGCCTTAAAAATCTTCCTTGTTGAAACCGTAAGGCCCAGAGGTTTTATATTTTGCGTAAAACATTGTGGAGTGGTCATCTACAAAGATTGTTCAAGTGATGTCCCTGGGGTTAAAATTGGCCACCCCCTGGGGGTCACATGGTTTATATACATTTAAATAGCAAAATGACTTGAAAAATCTCTGATGCCGCAAGGCCCAGTGTTATCATATTGGGTATGTAACATTGAAAAGTGGTCCACTACAAATATTGTTCAAATTATGCCCCTGGGGTACAAGGTGGCCATGCCCTGTGGGTAACATGGTTTATATAGACTAAAAAAATATCTGAAATTGCAAGGCCCAGATCTTTATACTCAGGTAAGGCATTTAGTGCCATTTTTCCCTCTTGTTATTAGCCATTATGCCTTAAACTCAGGTGAGCGACCTAGGGCTATCATGGCCCTCTTGTTTGGAATAAGTGATGGGTTGTGAACTTTTGTTCAGCAGTTGGAGAGTTGCCATCCACTGTTCGTCAAATCTGTTGTCAATGTTTTCTTGTAACTGTGAGATAGTCATTGGCGTTATTTTGAAACTGTATACGCAGTTGCTCTCGGTCAATCAGTTTACATCCACGATATTCACTGGACTGCAGGTTGTCGTAGATCTTTTGAAGCTCTATTCCATTGGCTGACTGGAGTTTGTCTAGTTTGTGTTTAGTAATTTCTATTTGAGTGTTCACAACACTTATATCTATATGGTCCTTTTGAAGCTGGACACTAAGGTTATTTAGCTGCTTCAGAACATCCTTCATAAATCCAGTCAGCAAAACAAATGTCACACTTTTTATTTTAGTGAAAAGTCCTTTTGCTTCTGGACTGCCTTTGGTGGCCTCATGCTCTAATGTTTGGTATACGGCTGGCTGGCAGTCATGGATGGCATCAACAGCACTTCCCAGAGATAACCATCGGAAGCTGGCAGGTTCTTTCAGTGTAATGTACCGAAAGTTTTCATCATCTAGAATTGCCATCATTGAGTGCAGTTCATTATATCTGACAGCTGAATTAGCAAAATGTCTGTACACCATTTTCAGTGTTTGCTGGTATTCATTCAACAGACGGACATTTACACAGGCTTGACCGGCAGCTAATGCCAACCTATGGGCCACACAATGCACTTGCAGCATTCTTGGAGAGCGCTCCTTCAACCTTACACCTACGCCATTGTGTCTACCAACCATAACACTAGCACCATCACTTGCCAAAGAAATCAGTTTAGAGAAGGGGATTTGTTTCTTTTCAAAGAGTTTAACTATTTCACACACAATAGTTTCTGCCTTCCCATCTACTACAGTCACACAATCAAGAAAACGCACCACTGGCTTGTTTTTGTCACCAAGGCACTTTACGTACACGTTGAATTTTTTGTGTACAGCTATGTCGGTGCTTTTGTCCACAATAAGTCCTATGTACTCGGACTGCTGTATCCGTGCATCCGTCTGCTCTTTTATGGCAGAATTTATAGCCTCCAGCATCTCTGATCGTGCCTCCTCGCTGGTGTATAACTTTGACGAATCCTGCAGATCTGGACATTTGTTCTTGATCTGAAGATATACAGAAAAGATTATTACTGTATGCCATATATGGAAACTCATTTCAGCAGATGCCTTGTCATTTGTTTGTTATTGTCATAGATTTGTGCTATGTGTATATATATGTGCTAAGAAACGTAGGGAATAAACTTACACAATAATCATTTATTCCAACAAAGTGTAAACCGTAGCACACTACTGAATATTCTCAACCCGCTATATGTCTAACCATGTTTACACACAAGTAAATGACGTCATAGCGCGTGCGAATTAAAATATGTGCCCTACTGTCATTTAATTTAGACTAAAATATGTACGACTGGGTCATCTTGACACGTGCGTGCTGTATTTGGTTTTGACGTATTTTGAGTTACACACAAGACGTAAACTATACGAATAAGCATCGGTAGCATTTTCAATCACTATTTCAACAACATACCTGTAACTTAAGGACTTTGTTGTACTGGGCGAGAGGCTGGCTTTCTTTTGCGATGTAATACATGGTGTTGAACTGTGCGATTTTGGATGAATTGCCCTCTGCATTATCCCGAATATTTAATGTCTCAACCACATGTGTGACTGTGGTCTTCTTTATTTTTGCAGTGTGGGCCTGGGCAGCCAGTAGATGGTCACGAGTGCTCTCGTGGCGACTAAAGGTAGAACTCGGGAGGTTAGGTGTTCCAGTCGATGCCATAGCTGTTTTACGATTTGCTTGTTTACACCAAGTACACACAGCTCTAACTGATCCATCAACAACACTCTTTTCAATCCAAGGAAATGTCTTAACCCATGCATCACACCACTCGATCTTTTTTCGTCTGCTCTTTACACTGATCACTCTCACTTGCAACTGCCTCACAACTATCACTCACAGTCACTAACACAGCAACCTTGTCGCTGTCAGTTTCCTCGTGCTTCCGTTTTATTCCGAGTGTAAATAGAGTCCTTTGCGTCTACATGTTCACTTGTAAAATAATGTAATCCACGAGATGCACAATTTTAAACAATACTATCAACACTATTGTAAAAACGTATATGGTGATTACAGCACAATACAGCCCTATTTATACCACAAGATTCAGTTGTTGTTTTAAGAATTAACGAATTTGTGGCAGGTCAAGTGTCAACGGAGAAGCCATGTTACCCTCTTCCTGTGGTCTCACGGTCCTATTATGGGATCTTGGAGCCCTAACTTGACACCAGAGGCACTTTCCGTGACAGGTTTATACAGGTGGGAAAATGTGTCAATTAGCGGATTATCGAAGCAGTGAAATATATAGACTGAATTTTATTGTATTTTACATTTTACAGTTACTTACCTGAACTAACATAAAGAAATAATTAAATATGTTGTTCATTAAAAGTACCATGATGTAGATCAATGACAAAACGAAACGTTACCGGGCCGGCTAGCTCAGTTGGACGAGCACTGGACTACAAATCCGAGGATCGCGGGTTCGATTCCCAGCCTGCCACATAACTTGTGTGTGGATTGGTCATGACATTATTTCTACGGCCATTCTCCCCCTACTTCTCATTCAAGTAGGTCAGTTGTCAGTTACTGGCATACGTATGTGCAACTTAGTACTGGTAACCAGCTTACCCAGGAAAAGTGTGAGTAGGTTAACTGACCGCCGTTATATGACTGAAATACTGTTGAATACGGCGAAAACTCCAAACAAACAAACAAACAAAACTAAACGTGTTTACCATTGTCGATTCGAAGATGATTCTAAGCAATTAGTAAAAGGCGATAAAATCATAAATAATAGTTTATTTTTACTATTACTAGGGACTGCTCACAAATGCAACAAAATTATCAATATTTATGCTGTCCGTCATCCGAAAAGGACCATTCCGTTCACTAATCTATAATGGAATAATTTGCTGATATAAACAAAAAATGATAAAATAAAGAAAATGATTATGTTTGTGTACAAATGAGTTTTAATTAAGAAACAAATCTATGTATTTATCGTAATTATTGCCGACTTGTTATTCACAAGTACCATTTAAGTGTTATATATTCATGGCAAACAAAAGGCCGACGTTAATTTTAATTCATAACCGGCGATTTAACGCCATTTATCTTGAAACTGTCAATCTAAAGAACGCCCATTTTGATTTCCGATTGAAACTATATTCTAATTGGTTACAGCTACAAGGTAACTCAACCAATCAAAACATGGTATGCGTCCCAGTAGACAGTAGGCGGAGTTTACATGTCGCTATTGTAGATTGGGGTAATTACTGACTGTCACAGCCAAATGCCTCGAGTGGGTAAGTGTACTTGGCACACAGCATTGTTTATTGCGTAATACGCGGGCATGAGAAACGCGTGCGTCCCGGGGAGTCTTGATTGGTTTGCGATAAGCATCCTTTGTCAAATGTATGCGTCCAAATACACTTAATTATGCGTTTGGGAGATCCCTGTTTAATGTATTAACTTGTATTATTGATTAACAAGAATTACTTTAGTCAATGAATAAGTCTCTAAAATCGCTGTAAAAAAACACTATAAAACGACCAGCAACTGTGACAACTATTCTGCCGAGCAGTAAACAGTGTCAAATGCAGTTACATCCCTTGTGGTTATACCTAACTTTACATTATCAAACATATGAACTCATTTTTCAAGGTGCAGTTTCAGATGATAATTGCCAAAGTGGTGGCTTTGACAACAGATTTTTGTTATTAAAATGTTATGTATATATTAAGTGTAACAGTATGATTTTCACATTTTTTCAAAGTGACTGAAGACTTTGAACTTTATTTGTGGCACGTCGTGAAAAAACCGGTCTTAATGCATGTGCGTAAAGTGTCGTCCCAGATTAGCCTGTGCAGTCCGCACAGGCTTGTCCAGGTTGGCACTTTCCGCTTTTGTGGTATTTTCTGTTTCAAGGAAGTCTCTTCTAAAAATAAATTCACTGTAGGCGGAAAGTGCCATCATGGATTAGCCTGTGCGGACTGCACAGGCTAATTCGGGACAACACTTTACGCAAATGCATTAAGACCGATTTTCCAATGATGCAACACATTTGATTTTTATAATTTGTCAATAATACCAACACATTTATTCAACTTTGTTGGTCTTTGGTCATTTTACCCAGTGACCCCATCTTTTAATCCTATTTCTCTGCGCCTCTAGTGTTTTTGCGTTTTGAACGTTTTGCCCTCTTATTTGACAATGTTGGACATCAGCTTGACATGTAATTATGATGTATGGTGGATGCCAATTTTGGCCCATGTACATTGAAAAATATATTAGTTTTGTTTATTCTGTACATTTGAGAAAATCTCATTATTGTGTTTGAAGATAGACATCCAACTGCTATGATTGCCACAAGTTTTAGCATATTACACAAACTTTGCCCTCTCAGTTTACATGAACTATACTGTGATGCACCATGATAGTAGTTTAATTTTATAATCCCCAACTTGACTGCTGCATTCTGCAGCAGTGTCACAAGTCGCAGTATTACTATTGTTTCCAGGAATTGCTGTCATTGACTAGATTCAGTAAACACTAACAGTGTTTGACCATTTTTTAAATGTTAAAATCTTACAAAATTGCTAAAACTGTCACTAAACCATGTGTACTTTTGTTTGTTTGTCCAAGGAGTGTAATTAAAACTAAACAAGGTGCATGCGAACAGATAATTTTCATTAGTAATTCGAATATTGAGTTTCTAATTGCCAGCATTGTTTATACATAATGCCTCAATCATGCAATACCTTTGTGTGTGAACAAGTAACTGTAAGTAATAATATTTGTTAAAGTAACTTTGTTTAACTTTACTGGAAGCATGCTTATACAGGGCTTGCATTAAGTCTGTGAGATTACTCCTAGTTTTGGTCACAGGACTTTCAAGCTTGCAACCATGGAAGTTCTGTGTAAGGATTCAAGTCAGAAAAAATACCTAAATTTACCTGTTTACCTAAATGTTTACCTCTTTAAGTTAATTAATTGGCATATTATGAGCTAATTATCAGAAATGGCCTTAAACATAGCTGGAATTTTATACTTCATTTCATGTTCTAAATGCTCACAACTTCCAAAATCCATAATCCAACACCTCAGGACTTTCAAGCAAAAAACGTTTATCTTAGTGCAATCCCTGCTTATATTATATACATGTATGCTTATTAGTTATAAGTCACTAAGTTTTATATTCTTAAGTTTTATATTATATCTTTGTAAATTTACTTTATTAGGGAAAGGTCTAAGATCAGGAAAGGTACAGAGTGCTTCCCAAAAGAAACAGGTGGGAATGGCAGACAGATTCTCTGACATGTTGGTAAATCCAGAGGTTTTTAGCTCAACTATTCGAAGAATAGGTGAGCTATCTTACTACCGGCATCGGCGTCCGCATCTGAATTAGTTAAAGGTTTTATTTAAAAGTCTTGTACATAAGTTATTCACTTGAAACTTGGAATATACCTTTGTCATCAACTCCAGTATCAGGGGTAACATTCCCCATAACTCTGTTTTGTATATTGACAGAGTTATGCTCAGTTTTCGCTTAGATTTTCTGGTTAAAGTTTATATTAAAAAGTGGTGTAACTTCAAAACTACATAAGTTATTCACTTGAAACTTGGAACTAACCTTTGTCATCAACTCCAGTATCAGGGGCAACATTCACCATAACTCTTTTTGTATTTTGACAGAGTAATGTCCCTTTTTCACATAGATTTTCTGGTTAAAGTTTATATTCCAAAGTTTTGTAACTTCAATACTACATAACATTTTCACTTGAAACTTGGAATTAACCTTTGTCATCAATTCTAGTATAAGGAGCAACATTACCCATAACTCTATTTTGTATTTTGACAGAGTTATGCTTCCTCTTCACTTAGATTGTCTGTTTAAAGTTTATATTCAAAAGCTATTCATCTGAAACTTGGAACTAACCTTTGTCATCAACTTAAGTATCAGGGGCAACATTACCCATAACTCTGTTTTGTATTTTGACAGAGTTATGCTCCGTTTTCACCTAGATTTTCTGTTTAAAGTTTATATTCAACAGTTTTGTAACTTCAAAACTACATAAGTTATTAACTTGGAACTAACCTTTGTCATCAATTCTAGTATCAGGGGCAACATTACCCATAACTCTGTTATGTATTTTGACAGAGTTATGCACACTTTTTACATAGATTTTGTGGTCAAGTTTTTGTTCCAAAAATGTATAAACTATACAAGGCGTCACTTAAAAGTTGTGTAGTTTAACAAATTTATGCCCCTTCCACTATCCAAAATATCTACCAACTGAATACTTCGAATAGTCGAGCATGCTGTCCTCTGACAGCTCTTGTTATTTTTATGCTTTTAGTAAAAGGGGGTTTAACATGGCCTCTTCAGTTGTCAGTGAATATTTGCTAAAATTGCTAAAGATCTGTTTTGGGCAGCAAGTGGGATTCCAAAAAGTAGCTTGGCACGGCACCCTGCTATCATGTTCCGGATCTTTCTCTATTTATTTTTTATGCCCCTGGCATCTTGATGCAGGAGGCATATAGTGCTTGTCCCGTTCGTCCGTGACAAGCTTAAGTATATGTTACAGTTTCGTCTAGCACCAACACCACTTACTACAATACTGGGATAGTTACACATTTATTGCTTATGACCATTCCCTATCCACCCATATCACCCAACCTCGCTTTGACCTTGACCTAATTTGCACTTAGAAAAATTCAAATGGGCCGATTTGTCTTTGTTAACTAGATTTTACCGTTTTTTATCCCATCTTCATAGTGACATTGACGTAATAACACCCCGTGGGATAAACTTAGCAGTATTCCACACTGTTGAATACAGCAAACACGCGCAGTATAATGATGTCATTTTGTTGTTTATCATGATGTCATTTTATGTTTTTCGTGTTATTTAGTGTGTTTTTCTTTAGTATATTTTCAAAAGAAAGGTAGAAAATGACATAAATGATGGGATAAATAGAATACTATGATTAGTGTTCAATATAGAGAATTTTATCTTGCTCGGCTCGAACATCAGAAGCGGTTCCGGTGTTCTAAGCGTCGCAAGATAAACTTCCCTATATTCAACACTAACCTAGTATTCTCTATGTCTAGCATGAACAACGCATGCTAAAACAATTGGATACTTACACAGTTATTGCTTATGACCATCCCTAATCCACCGATATCACCCAACCTCACTTTGACCTTGACCTAATTTGGACTTATAATAATTCAAAAGTGCCATTTCTTGGTTTGCTAGATTTTACTGTTTCGTCTAGCACCAACACCGCTTACTACAACACTTGGATATTTACACAGTTGTTACTCGTGACCGTTTCCAATCCACCCATACCACCCAACCTCACTTTGACCTTGACCTAATTTGGACTTAGAATAATTCAAATGAGCCATTTCTTTGTTAACTAGACTTCATCTGTTCGTCTAGCATCAGCACCGCTTACTACTGCACTTGGATACTTACACAGTTGTTGCTTATGACCATTCCTAATCCACCCATATCACCCAGCCATACTTTGACCTTGACCAAATTTGGACTTAGAATAATTCAAATGGGCTGTCAAGCACTAACCAGGGGCATGTGTTTTCGAACACAGTGTCTTGTTAGAGCTTAAGAGGCATAATAAGCCATAACTTGATTGTATTTGATTTTGATTTGAAATATTATTCAGTTGAATATTTTGGTCCCTTTTAACAGGCTTGGTTTTGCATATGATGAAAGACAAGGTGACTAGTAGACAGCTTGCACATTGTTTATTGGTCATATTTTATTATAACATTGTGACAGTTATACCAAGCAGGATGTTGAGTTTTACTAGTTAACTGTCATTAAAGGGAAGGACCAAACTATAAGAAGAAATGAAATGATATTTATTTAATGATAACTCAATGAAATATATCAAGTCTTAGTTTTGTTGAAAAACTTTTTTACCTAGTATAGTTCAATATAACAGGAACCACGATGGCATGATTGATTTTTTCTTGATAAATCGACCCAAAAATCAAAATTTTCATTAAAATCTAACAAATAATCTGTTAATAAACAAAGATACTGTGGATCCATTTAAATTTGCGGGGTACAAATTTTGCACAAAATGTGATTGCGGACACTTTTGCGCGGTCTTAAATTCGTGCAAAAGCGATTTTGGCAAAGCATGTTGTGTTTAAAAAACAAAAACATATCGATTGATCGGTGTAACAGCCAACTGGCCAGAATGACAATATAGGATCCTATTATGACAGCTTGTTTATTGTAATAAACATGTATATTGGTAATGGATATGGCTTTAAATTGATAACAGGGGTCCACTTCTCCACTTCTGGAATATAGCGGCCGCATCATTAGACAAGACGATAGATTATTTTTATCACGCTGTGTCAAACTGCCAACTTTTTGTTAATTGAATGCCGTCTTGAATTAGAGGCTGCACATTGGGGGTGCTTATTCTTTACTCAATATGTCATCTTGTGAAAACAAACTGTCAACTTGTGAACATTACATGTTTTATACAAAATTTAATTTCTGATAGCAATCAATGCGTCATTTATTTAAACAGATCATTCTAATAAATGTTCTTATTTAAACAAGGAAAATTATTTATAAAACATTAAAATCACAACATTCTCATATATCTGCATTTGTTTATGAACGACTACCTACGTACATGTGAAAGAACGTGTTATCTCCACAAGTGTTTTTACTTATTAATTTGGTAAATATTCTTGTAGTCGTAATTTCGTGCCAAATTTGCGAAAATTAGCCCTCTGCGAAAATTTGTGATTCCACAGTAATCAAATTGAAATGTGCGGGTTTAGTGTCAACAATAAAATCAGGTCATTTATAATCGTTAATAGATGCCTCAAAGTAATCACTGCAGTTCTAAAATTTTCGCAAATGGTAATGTCAACATACCATTGCACTTATAAATGTTACAGGACATGTAGCAATGTGGTAATACATGATATGACTGTTATCTATTTTTCATTGTACAAACATATGTCAGATGATTTTATACATCCATAATATGAGGCGCGTCGTTGCAAACCGGACTTAATGCATGTTCGTAAAGTGCCGTCCCGGATTAGCCTGTGCAGTCCGCACAGGCTAATGCAGGACGGCACTTTCCGCCTACAGTGGATTTATGTTTAGAAGAGACTTCCCTGAAACAGAAAATACCATACAAGCGGAAAGTGCGATCCCAGATTAGCTTGTGCGGGCTGCAGTGGCTGATCCGGGACAACACTTTACGCACATGCATTAAGCCCGGTTTTTCAACAACACGCCTCATATGTTTTTGCTGGTGTTGGTTTCTTTTTATGTTTGTTGGCTACTTTTCAGAAGCATATACATGTATGAAGCATTTGCATAAAATTCTCTGGAATGGTTGGAAATGGACCAATGAACCAATGAGGCGCGTCGTGGGAAAACTGGGCTTAATGCATGTGAGTAAAGTGTTGTCCCGGATCAGCCTGTGTAGTCCGCACTGGCTTATTCAGTACTGCACTTTCCGCTTTTGGGTATTTTTTTGTTTCAAGGAAGTCTCTTCTAAACAGAAATCCACAGCAGGCGGAAAGTGCTGTCCCGGATCAGCCTGTGCTGACTGCATAGGCTGATCCAAGACGACACTTTACGCACATGCATTAAGCCTGGTTTTCCCACGACACGCCTCAAATGGTTTTGGTGGTGATCAGATCACTGTGCGAATCCAGGAACTTATTAATGGGTTCTTTATTACTTGGAGATTGGGCATATTAAAAAAAAAAAAACATGTATGAAAATATCTGCCTGTATGATGCAGATTGTCTAATGATAAGATCATGAACCTTAGTCCTGTTGGTGAGTGTCAGCTGTAGGAAACAATAAATCCTGACCATTTATCATTCACAATGTAAACACTGTATAAGAAAAAAAGCAGAAATATTTATGTACATGCCTATCGTGGAGTTTGGTGAACTTCACCGCTTATTGTCACCATTAGTGTGCAGATTTAAATGTGGTTTCATTAAAATTTTCTTATCAAATCAAGTTCAAGTCAACATTCTTATAAATAACTGTCCCTGGATTACAAATACTTATTGTTATATAGTAAGTTATATTATATATATTATATGTGTTTGAAGAAGTTACTGTCATAAGTCAGTATTATATGTAAATATTAATAAACACCACACACAACGTCATGATAATTTTGAAGTTAAAGATAAAATCTGTTTTTACTTAAGAAATTGATGTTTTTCTTTTCCTTCTCTTATTTGATATTCAACTGAACTTTCATTGCAGGTTAACAGACTCCTTGGAACCAAAAAGAAAATGAATAAAAAGACAAAAGCTAGACAGCGAAAACAAGCTGCAGCCACTGAAGAACTAAGCAGTAAAGATTCAGGTGCTAATGGTCGAGTCGAGGTTACAAAAGAGACGTTACAACAGCAGCGGGAGATGGAGAGAATCGAGCGGGAATCTATAGTGCTGTGGCGTTCCCCAGTGCGGACATTGAAATATTTTGTATTGGAAGCTAGTGTTCTTTTATGCATGCTAGGACATAGGTGAGTGGTTTTACAATTATTTGGTTTCTGTATGGATGAATCTTGTTGTTTGAAAGACTAAAAGCCTGCATTCAGCATGCAATGTAGTCTTGTTGAGTGCTAACGAGTGGTACTTTGTCAAATTGTCTTAAATAAATAAACTCTTCCTTATTGTAAACTGTCATAACAGGGCTTTCATTAACTTTTGAAATCTGGAAGTTTGAACTTCCTAGCCTCTGATTTTGGAAGTGTTGCTCATAATGTTTGGAAGTTTTGACAGTATTGCGCGACAGAAGTCCTGAGGATTTCAGACATGTAAGTATTAAGTATAAAATTCAAGTTTTTTTTTTAAGGTAATTTCTTTGTCATCAGGTGTTTATAATATGCCAATTTATTCAGTTAAAGAGGTATACATTGAGATGAATCACTTTATTTTTCTTCTAACTTGTTCATTCTTACATGATGAAACTTCCATGGCTGCAATTTTGGAAGTCCTGTGATAAAAACTGGGAGTAAATTACTCCTAAACTTCCCTGAATACAAGCCTTGTCATGAATAAAAAAAACAACAAGCACATCTTTATTAACCAATTTATTAATTCAAATGAATAATACACATATTAAGTACTAGAAGTCGTGACCAGAGCATGAATTAAGTCTGAGTATATGCTGACTGCACTGGCTGATCCGGGACGACACTTTACGCACATGCATTAAGCCCGGTTTTTCCACGACGTGCCTCAAGTCAAGATACTAGTAATCAATATAATTACATTGGAGGCATTTTCTTACACTGTTACACTTTAGGCTTTCTTTGCATATTCAAAGCTCTATGGTGTGTCAGACATGACGTTGGTTATTGTCTCTTAAGCTTTAAAGCTTAGATGTTACACTTTGCATTAAATTTTTATACCACCACTTTCAGGGGGGTTCTTATAGGTTTGCCTTCGTCCGTCACTCGGATTTTTTTGTAGCGCATACCTCAATAAGGATAACTGATAGATTGATGAAACTTTATATACATCAGCATGTGAACACGTGCACATGGGTATTTTGGTGCAGTTTGTTTGAAATCATGGGGAGTTATGGCCATTTTTTTAGAAAAAAGGGAAATTGTTGGACTTATGTTGCATGTAACTCAAAAGTGTAACAGCTAGATTGATGAAATTTAATAAACATATTCATCAGCATATGAACACAGGGCCTTTCCCAGGATTCTTTCCGCGCGTCCCGGTCCCGAGAGGGTTGGCTTAGGGAGGGGTATCCCTCTCTACGTGGATTTTTTTTTCGCGGCATTTGTCAAATGACGTTATCTGGTGCGTTTTAGCTCTTAAAATTTCGGCAAACAACTTTTCATTTTTTGTAAACGTTTAACCGAAATGAAATAAACGAAACATCACCGTTAAAACGGTATACCTCGAGCCTTTTAGAAGCATCAGGCGTCAATTTTGTTGCGAAACTGAAAGTAGCTAATAATGTTTTCCAGATGTTTATATCCAGTGCGCATCCCTTTCGCACAGTGACGTCATGATCAAACCAACTATTCTCGTCATTCTCGAATATTTAGGTTACACTCGATCTACTTACGGAGCCTTTGTTTGTTAGATTAATTATGTTCATATGGGCATACATTTAGTGTTTTAACACTGTTTTAATCGTTACAACTGTTGAACATAGTACTGATTGGATAATTGGTGAATTGTACAGATCTTAAAATTATACATGTATATAATACATGCTTTGTTCGTGCAAAAATAGGAAAATTTCCACGTGCACGTTGTGCCTACGCGCGTCAAATGTTATTATAGCACATGGTCCGTACATGCACGCTTTCCATGCTTGGAACGTGACGTCGTGGTTGTCAGCAGACATTTCGCGCTCTCTTGTAGAAAACACGGGTTTTACATGGCATGCATGTAAAACAAGACAACTTATGTTACGAAACTACAACAGTAACACTGGATATGCTTTTCCGATTACGATTTCATATTAGTGTATTTTAGGCTGATTTTCGCAGTTAATTTTTTTATTGAGTTATTAAATTTAGCAAATAACTAAGTGTGGATATTATAAAATACGAAAGGGCGAGCGTTTGTTTTGACGCGAATATGAGGTTACTTGTGTGTGGATACATGCCGATTGCGCCGATTCGTCAATGATAACGTGGTTCCATAGCAAAAATAACCTGAGCGTTTTTATTGGCTTATATCGATTTTACTGTGTAATGAAACTCCCCCTACAGGGGCGAGGCTTCACGGTGATTGATTGCGGCTTAGGAATAACTGCAAATTATTAAAATTTTCGGCGAAGTGACACTCGCTTTGATCATTCACCGACTTGGTTGAGTGGGTGTACATATTTATACAGTGAAAAACTGCCTTTATGACGCAAGAGATTAGCTTTCACATCAGGTACTGTCGGTCTACTTTAGTCAACATAGCTGATTAATTGATAAAATACAGGCGCCCCGGGCGATGTTTATAAGTGCAACACTAATTTAAGGCGCCCCGGGAATGTTAAAGTTAAAATTTCAAGCGCTCCGGTCCCAGGGCACTAAAACGGCCTGGGGAAGTCCCTGGAACATGTGCACCTGGGTATAGTAATTGCATAGGTATTTTGTGACATCCAGTGGAATGTGGGGCACTTGTGTCCTTTGCACTAACTATTAGAACGATAAAATATGTAGGCATCTTGCTAATTCAGTGTTTCATTTAGTGATTGTTACACTGGTAGGTTGTACAACAGAAAGAAGACGATGTTGCTGTGTGTGGTATTTTCTATGGTGTTACTGGCAATCTACAATATTGAGGGTGCACACCAAGAGGTGAGTGGAGTAGGCCGCTTGTACTTGCAATACCCTTCTGTGTTGTTTAAATGGTTATTTCAAAGAAAACGCTTGTTTTGGTTTTCGACAATTGCAAACGACACAATTGTTGCAAAGAATCAGCTACTCATTTACAAATGAGGCATGTGGTGGAAAAACTGGGCTTAATTCATGTGCGTAAAGTTTTGTCCCGGATCAGCCAGTGCAGTCCGCACAAGCTAATCCGGGACGGCACTTTCCGCCTAGACTGGATTTATGTTTGGGAGAGACTTCCTTAAAACAGAAAATATCATAAAAGTGCCGTTCTGGATCAGCCTGTGCGGACAGCACAGGCTGATCCGGGACGACACTACGCACATGCATTAAGCCCGGTTTTACCACGAAATGCCTCAAATGTAAAATTTAAATTAAATTCCTTTCTGTGGTTGACCCCTAGTCTACAATTGTCCACCCATATTGTGGTATTGACAGACTGGATTCCTTCGTCATGTTTTATGATTTACTGTAATGCTCCACTCATGTATTGTGATTGACACGCTGTTTACAATTGTGTGCCTATGTATTGTGATTGACACGCTGTTTACAATTGTGTGCCTATGTATTGTGATTGACATGCTGTTTACAATTGTGTGCCTATGTTGTGTGATTGACACGCTGTTTACCATTCTCCACCCTTGTATCATGATTGACACACTGTTTACCATTCTCCACCCATGTATTATGATTGACACACTGTTTACCATTCTCCACCCATGTATTATGATTGACACACTGTTTACCATTCTCCACCCATGTATTATGATTGACACACTGTTGACCATTCTCCACTCATGTATTATGATTGACACACTGTTTACCATTCTCCACCCATGTATCATGATTGACACACTGTTTACCATTCTCTACCCATGTATTATGATTGACACACTGTTTACCATTCTCCACCCATGTATCATGATTGACACACTGTTTACCATTCTCCACCCATGTATTATGATTGACACACTGTTTACCATTCTCCACCCATGTATTATGATTGACACACTGTTTACCATTCTCCACCCATGTATTATGATTGACACACTGTTTTCCATTCTCCACCCATGTATTATGATTGACACGCTGTTGACCATTCTCCACTCATGTATTATGATTGACACACTGTTTACCATTCTCCACTCATGTATTATGATTGACACGCTGTTTACCATTCTCCACCCATGTATTATGATTGACACGCTGTTTACCATTCTCCACCCATGTATTATGATTGACAGACGGTGGGCAGTGTGGAGAAGACGGTGCTGTGGTGTGCCTACTGGGTGGGACTGGGCATCCTGTCGTCTGTTGGACTGGGCACCGGCCTGCACACCTTCCTCCTCTATCTGGTACGTAAATACTGATTTGTTGCATCTCTGTTAGTGCCACCAGTAGCGAAAATTGCCAAGTTTGTTACATGGTTTCTCTGATACTGCTCACGCCTATGTGTATGTATTTACTACACTGGTGCTATACAAGTTGATTGATTCTGAGTTTTCTTTAGAAACCTTTTTTTTCAGTAAAACAGATAGTTAGCAACTTTTTTTGAATTTATTTTTGACTGTATTGCATATTCTACAAAAAAAAAGCTTTTTGAACTTTATAAAATTATGGGTAAATATAATAATGTATAGGCACTTTATATACTTTATAACTTTTACGTACATTTTCTCAAGGGTCCACACATAGCCGCTGTGACATTGGCAGCATATGAGTGCATGTCTACAGATTTTCCAGAGCCACCGTATCCAACACAGTATGTACTAAACAGAAAACTACAATAGTAATTATATTATTAATATAGAACTTTGAGCATGCTTATTGAAATAACATTGTGGGTCGTGTTTATTCTTAGATATTGTGCTATTATAGTGAGTCTTAGATCACTTAGTATAGGGATAGTTTTGAATGTTAGATCTCTAAGTATAGGGATAGTTTTGAATGTTAGATCATTAAGTATAGGGATAGTTTTGAATGTTAGATCACTAAGTATAGGGATAGTTTTGAATGTTAGATCACTAAGTATAGGGATAGTTTGGAATGTTAGATCACTAAGTTAGGGATAGTTTGGAATGTTAGATCACTTAGTATAGGGATAGTTTGGAATGTAAGATCACTTAGTATAGGGATAGTTTGGAATGTTAGATCACTAAGTATAGGGATAGCTTTGAATGTTAGATCACTAAGTATAGGGATAGTTTGGAATGTTAGATCACTAAGTATAGAGATAGCTTTGAATGTTAGATCACTAAGTATAGGGATAGTTTGGAATGTTATATCACTAAGTATAGGGATAGTTTGGAATGTTAGATCACTTAGTATAGGGATAGTTTGGAATGTAAGATCACTTAGTATAGGGATAGTTTGGAATGTTAGATCACTAAGTATAGGGATAGTTTGGAATGTTAGATCACTAAGTATAGAGATAGCTTTGAATGTTAGATCACTAAGTATAGGGATAGTTTGGAGTGTTAGATCACTAAATATAGGGATAGTTTGGAATGTCAGATCACTTAGTATAGGGATAGTTTGGAATGTTATATCACTAAGTATAGGGATTGTTTGGAATGTTAGATCACTAAGTATAGGGATAGTTTGGAATGTTTGTATATTATAGTGAGTCTTAGATCACTAAGTATAGGGATAGTTTTGAATGTTTGTATATTATTCGATCTTCATCTATGGAAAGTTATATTTCAAAGTATGTAAAATTTAATGTTTTAGGATAAATCTTATACTAAAAATCAGAAATTTCTATAGAATCCTGATTTTTGATGAACACAAATTGCAGTTTACTCATTTTTTACTCCAGCAAATAATCTGCTTTGCGTGATTTTTATGCACTTGTATTCCATTTGACAACTTCAAAAGCACTAGAAAATAATATTGTATGATACCAGTAGTGTTTGTTTTGCCAAGTTCTTAATCTTTATTAAAGCCAATTACCACTTGAAGAGCATTTAACAACTAAGCAGAAACAAAATTCCTGTGACTTAAGTATTTTAACTCCTAAATTTTACATTTTGACCCCTTGATATTTCAAGCCAGGGGCCATTTGACTCCTGTTTTTCAAAATCTACTGCAGTCCCTTAAAGGATATGTTCCATATGGAAATGTAACTAGGCAAGTTCAAACAAAATTGACATTTGAATGTACTAAGATTCAGTTGCTGCACACTTGAGCATGCTTAGCAGCGGTTGAATGTAGCAGAAGCCCATAAGCTGTGCACTGTATAATAATCAGGCTTAAAACATTTTCTTGCTCTCATGTAATAATATAAGAATTTAGGCTTGTTGGCCAAACTGCTCATTTTGACGACCAATTAAACTATCAGTAGGTTTCATTTTTGTTACAAAATCACTCCCCTTCCAGAATAGTGTGCCCAGAGGAGGAAGGCAAGCAGTACATCTCCATGTGGACGATCATCAGCAAGGTGCGACTGGAGGCGTTCATGTGGGGCGCAGGCACCGCCATAGGGGAGCTGCCACCTTACTTCATGGCGCGTGCGGCGCGGCTCTCTGGCGCCGACCTGGACGAGGACGAGTTTGAGGAGATTGAAGAGCTCCTGCATGAGAAGAATGCGAACCCTGATGAAATGGTAGGGGGGAGAACTCTGGTTTCATCACTAGCTATGATTACTGATTCTTTTTAATAACCCCATCAAGGCTGTTATTTAAAAACGCTCCATAGGAAAAAACTTTAACTTCGGTTGAAATAAATTGAAATTTCAGATCAAATGTTCTCTGTGAAAAGCGGTTTCCCCTCAATAACTTGAGAACGCATTGAGATATTTAATGAAACTTTATACATAGATACCTTACATCGAGACCTTGCTTGGGATTGCATATGGGGTGGGTGGGGTCAAGAACAAGGTCACCGTTACTAAAAATAGAAAAACTGTAGACCATTTCGTTTCCGCACGATATCTTGAGAACACTGACCTATGATCATGAAAGTTGGTTTGCTGGTTACTTGGGAGGAAAGGAAAAACCCTATAAATTTTGAGGTCAACAGGTCAAAGGTCAAGGTCACCGTTGCTAAAAATAGAAAAACGGTTTCCCATCAATAACTTGAGAACGCATTGAGATATTAAAAAAAAACTTGATACATATATACCCTACATCAAAACCTCCCTTGGGATTGCATATGGAGTGGGTGGGGTCAAGGTCAAGGTCACAGTTACTAAAAATAGAAAAACGGTTTCCGCTCAATAACTTGAGAACGCATAAAGATATTTTAATGAAACTTCATATATAGATACCTTATATTGAGACCTCGCTTGGGATTGCATATGGAGTGGGTGGGGTCAAGGTCAAGGTCACTGTTACTAAAAATAGAAAAACTGTTTCCGCTCAATAACTTGAGAACACATAGAGATATTTTAAAGAAACTACATACATAGATACCTTATATTGAGGCCTCGCTTGGGATTGCATATGGGGTGGGTGGGGTCAAGGTCAAGGTCACCATTACTAAAAATAGAAAAAAGGTCTCCGCTCAATAACTTGAGAATGCATCGAGATATTTTAATGAAACTTCATACATAGATACCTTATATTCAGACCTCTTTTGTGTAGGTCAAATTTCACAATACAGTAAACTCCGCTTAGAACGATATTGAGCGTACCACAGGATTTGTATCGTTACATCCGAATATCGTTATATCCGAAAATAGGCAACCAAGAGCATGGACATTCAAGAACATAACAGGGACGCAAGATCGAGTTTTTATATAAATACATTTAATGTAGAACTATTATAATCGAAGAACATCAAGAAATTGAATAAATACATGAAAATTAAATAAATATTCTGAATGATTATCAAAAATTACTACAATGATTTCGTTTTCACAATTGTCATGATCAGAGTAATCGTGTTGAATGTGCGTGACGTCATTTAAATACTGTCTATTTTAAGAAGTCGATCTTTTTTTGTTTAGCCCAATTTTTCAAAGAAAAATCTCGGCTTATAGATAAACGAAAACCGTTAGGTTGGGCGGGCGGGAGGTTTGGCGGGAGTTGCGATGTCGATAACATTTTGCGTTAAATATTCATATTCCTGTAATATTTTTTAAAGTTCTTGGTCAATTTTCATGAAACTTTACAGAAATGTTCCTTAGATGATCCTCTACCAAACCTGTGAAAATGGTTCCGCTTCACTGCACAAGATGGCCGACAGAGCTAAAAATAGAATTATGTCTCAACGCCATTTTCTTCTAAACCTATGGCTAGATTTTCAATTAATTTCACACCAATGTTGGTTTAGTGGTCCTCTATCAAACTTATTCAAATGGTTCTGCCTCACTGCACAAAATGGCCACTAGAGCTAAAATAGAATTTGCTTTAAAGTTTTGTATTCCTGTCATATTTAAAGTTCTTGATCAAGCTTGATGAAACTTTACTGCATATCGTTTAGATCATTGACATGAAACTTCCATTCTTCTCCACCAACATTGACTTGTAGATGTACCCCCATCGGCAAAATAAAACATCCGGCTTAAATGCGGTTTCTGCATTTTTCTCTTGTCTCAAATAAGTTTAATAATTATTATAATTTTGGTCCATCAATCGCAACATCTTGAGAGCGCATCATTTTAAACCATTCCAACAATGCCGACTCAATGTGACTGACTCGCATGTCGCATACGTTTTCTAGCCGGACTAAAGCTGCTTGTTTCGTAAGCACTGATGATATATTTCTTGTGTTTAATAATGGTACGAAGTGAGTTTTGTTTCATTCTGTAGTCCGCCGCAATATCTTTTTTTTCTTTTTCCCTCATTTACTTTTTGTATAATTTTGTATTTAGTTTCAATATCCAAATTTTTCTCTTGTTGACAGACATGTTTCTAACAAACTTAAATTGAGAATGAACATGAAGGGTAATGGGATAACAAACAACTTAATTTTAATAGATATCAAACTTTATTCACGATTTTTCTCCGAACAGTTTTAACAAGGCAATTATAGGATCAGTCACCCCCAACACCAGTTTTAATCGATTACCACAACGCTGATCGATTATTGAATCAAGCCAACCTGATAACTGTTTACCTGTTTACCTAGATCACTGTTTTTCACACCTGTTACAGACTCAAATATCGTAATAAAAGGGGAATATTTTCGCCTGGGACATGAAAACAACATCGTTATTACCGAATCTTCGTTACATGCGGTATCGTTACAACCGATGTTATGTCAATTGAAATATATAGGGATCTGGCCGGGACCTTGAAATTGGCTTCGTTATATGCGATATATTGCTATAAGAGATATCGTTATAAGTGGAGTTTACTGTATTTATGAGAGGTATTGACTTGAAACTCAAAGTACATGATGACAGAGATGAAGTTATTCTGTAGACAAGAGGAGGTAACTATATCAAGGATTTTGGTGGAGTAATTGCCCTTTTTTTTCAAATTTTTTTGCTTTAGGTCAAATTTTTCAATATCTAGGTATTGACTTGAACTTCAAAATACTTCATGACAGTGATAAACTTATTCTATAAACAAAAGCCCAGTGTACTTACTATCAGGATAAAATATGAGAAAGTTGAGCGTCCAGCACCCGTAGGCGGTGCTCTTGTTCTCTATCTTAGAGTAGTTGTGAGAATGTAATCTGAAGTATGTGCTATTTCATCGCATAGATTTACGTGTGTACGATAATTGTAAGTCATTTTAGTCAGAATTGAGCCTTACTGTAAGTAGTTAGCTTTGTCATCAAATGGAAGTGGTACAGGGAATACTAGTGGGGGCTTATTGCATATGAGTACATGACTATATGGGCAAAACTGTGCATAATGTGCATGTGCATGAAGTGTCATCCTGGATCAGTCCGCAGTCCTCATATGAGGCGTGCTGTGGGAAAACTGGGCATAATGCATGTGCGTCAAGTGTCATCCTGGATCAGTCCGCAGTCCTCATATGAGGCGTGCTGTGCGAAAACTGTGCTTAATGTGCATGTGCGTAAAGTGTCATCCTGAATCAGTCCGCAGTCCTCGTATGAGGCGTGCTGTGGGAAAACTGGGCATAATGCATGTGCATGAAGTGTCATCCTGGATCAGTCCGCAGTCCTCATATGAGGCGTGCTGTGGGAAAACTGGGCTTAATGTGCATGTGCGTGAAGTGTCATCCTGGATCAGTCCGCAGTCCTCATATGAGGCGTGCTGTGGGAAAACTGGGCTTAATGTGCATGTCCGTAAAGTGTCATCCTGGATCAGTCCGCAGTCCTCATATGAGGCGTGCTGTGGGAAAACTGGGCATAATGTGCATGTGCGTGAAGTGTCATCCTGGATCAGTCCGCAGTCCTCATATGAGGCGTGCTGTGGGAAAACTGGGCATAATGCATGTGCGTAAAATGTTGTCCGGGATTGGCAGTCCGCACAGGCTAATCCTGGATGGCACTTTTATGTCCGCTTTTATGGTATATTCTGTTTCAAGGAAGTCTCTTATAAACATAAATCCACTGTAGGCGGAAAGTGCCGTCCTGGATTAGCCTGTGCGGACTGCACAGGATGATCCGGGACGACACTTTACGTACTTGCATTAAGCCCGGTTTTCCCACCACCACCTCATATATACCTCTGGGATAGTTTGGGTGGTAGTTAATTACATTAGGCGTGCTTCATATTCATTTTCATCTCCACTTATGTTACTTGTAAACTGAAATATGCATTTTTCAACTGGATTTTTTTGATAAAGTTGTTTTCTGAATTCTTCCAAGAGTACATGTATGATATTTACTATTAATCATGCCCAAGGTACCTTTCTTGTTATTTCATTAATAATTTCATTAATAATACATAAAACCAGATTGATCACTGTTGGTATTTTACAGTTTTAATACTGTATAAAAATGCTACAAGACAATTTCCAGTAATATGTAAGTTTGTTTTTTTTACATTTGTTTTAAATAAAGACAGCTGCTTTGTACATGTATTTCATTGCCCTCATTTGACATCTCGGGTCCAGTTAGCTCAGTAGGTAGAGCGCTGGACTCTCAATCCAGGGTTCGTGAGTTCGAGCCCCAGCCTGGCCACTTAACTTGTATTGGGATTGGTCATGAAATAATTTCTACGGCCATTCTCCCCCTACCTCTGATTCAAATAGGGCAGTTGTCAGTTATTGGCAGAAGTATGTGGTTAGTACTGGTTAGATGCTTAAATCGGCTAAGCTTGCCCAGGAAAAGTGTGAGTAGGTTAACTGACCGGGGAGCCGGCGCAGCGTGCGTTTCCCGGCCCCAGCCCAGTCGGCCATTGCACTCAACCGGCGGGTGAAAAACTATTTTGTGTATGAGTATCATCCTCCATCGTAATTGTACTATCTCGGGCCCTGTTAGCTCAATAGGTAGAGCGCTGGACTCTCAATCCAGGGTTCGTGAGTTTGAGCCCCAGCCCGGCCACTTAACTTGTATTGGGATTGATCATGAAATAATTTCTACGGCCATTCTCCCCCTACCTCTGATTCAAATAGGGCAGTTGTCAGTTATTGGCAGAAGTATGCGGTTAGTACTGGTTAGACGCTTAAATCGGCTAAGCTTGCCCAGGAAAAGTGTAACCGCCGTTTTATGACTTAGATACTGTAAAATACGGCAAAAAATCCAAACAAACAAAACTGTTTGGCAAGATTTCTGTTCTTGAGTATTTCTGTAAAGCATACAACATTTTAACATTTCGGGCAGTCTCATAATGACACCATGGATATATTGAGGATATTTGTCTGTTTTCGGGTGATAAGGCATTATTTCATCACTCGAAAGGGAGACCATTAATATTTTCATTAGCGCTTGGGCAAACGAAAATATGTAAATTTTCTCCCTTTCCGGTGATGATGTAACGCATTATCATGCCGAAAAAAAAAAAAAATTCTTATAATTTTATTCTAAGACGTAAAATAAATTATGTTTGTTTCAGGTAACCCAACATACCCTAAAAAAAGCCCCGACCCTAGAACATTTTATTGAGTGGGTCAGATATTTTTTTGTTTATTACTTTTTTTCCAATAATTAAATTTTTTTTTGGATAAATAAGTGTTTTGTTTTGGTAGCATCCACTTCAAAACAATGTTTTATGATATTAGAGACATGTTTTGAATATTCATTCAGTTTTAGAATCTTCAAGTTGACCATTTATCAAATAAATAAAAAAATATAAAAAATATAATTCCCTACCTACATTTGTACCTACCCTAATTGTTTGGGGCATGTAACCTGAAACAAACATAATTTGTTTTACGCCTAATGAATATTCTTTACATTTGATTTTTTTGAAGGGGATTTTCAACACGATGTTTTCAGTTTTATGTCAGTACTATTTTCTCTATAATGCATTGTAATCAGGCTTAGTATTAAACGTAGTTATTCTTGCGACAGGTTGAATTACAAGAAAAATGTGCTGTGGATTAGTTAAGCAATTTAAACCGAAATATATTTGATATAATTGCGATAGTTATTCTTAACCTTTACTGCTATTAATCTGTACTACTCTTCTTTTCGGTAATTTGGTTTGATAAATGGTGACAACACATAAATTGTAATATTGTTAAAATCAAAGAAAATTTAAAAATGTAGTCCAGAACAGTGAATCATATAAGGATTTATATCACTGAAAGTTTTCTATCTATTAATACTTACAGGGCTTGCAAATGGAAGTTTGGGAGTAATTTACTCCCAGTTTTTGTCACAGGACTTCCAAAATTGCTGCCATGGAAGTACCA
Organism: Congeria kusceri; assembly: GCA_027627225.1. NCBI lineage: Eukaryota > Metazoa > Mollusca > Bivalvia > Myida > Dreissenidae > Congeria > Congeria kusceri. Next base: position 1,280,435 of record CM051027.1, on the reverse strand, counting down.
AAAAGTCAAAATAGAATGCTTAACCTCCAATATCCAACACTTGGAAGTGAGAACTTTCAACATGTTCACCTATGTGCAAGCCCTGATTATAGTTCAAGGTTTACAATAGGTCTAAAAAACAACAACCTGAAGTGAAAAACATGACTGAAGTACAATAATAGCTATACTAAGAGTAGTGATAGGTGCTGTGAAAATTGTAATGTACATATAATATTTATGTCATACAATACTGTCAAAATTTCCAAATATGAGCAAAACTTCCAAAATCAGAGGCAAGGAAGTTCAAACTTCCAGTTTTCAGAAGTTAATGAAAGCCCTGTACTTAGTATAAAGAAAAAATTGTTTGCCATAGAGTGCTCCATGCTTCAGAGCTAGTTGAGTGCTCCATGCTTCAGAGCCAGTTGGATTGCTTGACAGAGAGTGCTCCATGTTTGCCATAGAGTGCTCCATGCTTCAGAGCTAGTTGGATTGTTTGCCATAGAGTGCTCCATGCTTCAGAGCTAGTTGGATTGTTTGCCATAGAGTGCTGCATGCTTCTGAGCTAGTTGGATTGTTTGCCATAGAGTGCTCCATGCTTCAGAGCTAGTTGGATTGTTTGCCATAGAGTGCTCCATGCTTCAGAGCTAGTTGGATGCTTAGTTTACTCTGTCTTGTGAAGATGTTGGAATGAATATCCTAAATTTCCAAAATATTTGGAAAATTCATTTTAAACACATATTGGATCTGACACGCGTTGTCATTTCATACCATATTTTATTAAACGAGTTCAGGAATTTTGTTAGCAAACGAGCCTTTGGCGAGCTTACTAACCAATTTCCTGAGTTTAATAAAATATGGTATAAAATGACAACGAGTGTTAGATCTTTTTTATCACATGCTTTTTAACGAAAAAAACTTCTAATTTTACCAATATATGCTAATAAAATCTAAAAACGTGTGTACTGACGTGACGTCATTTTATGTTGACTTCATGCGATTGGTCAGTTACAGAATATGTAGCCAATGAAAACGCTCAAAATGTTATATTACACATGTGTAAGATAAAAATATTCGTAATGGTTGTATTACATAGAAAACAAGATATAGCGTGTGATAAAGTGTTTTTCTGCATATTATGGCCTAGCAGTGTGATGCACAAAAGGTTGGGTAATGTCATTATATAAAAGGCAGTTGTACAACCATTTGAATAACAAATCACTCTGCTTTCCATATGTCTAAAATGAGAAAACATCCAACATCATCAAATAACCTAGAGGAAATTCTATACATGTTTTCAAGAATAGCAACCAGAATGAAGAAGAAGAAGAAAACAACGAGCGAGATAATCACTTCATAACCGTTGTTATTAAACATATTTTGTACTATGAACAATTAGTTTACCAGTGCTTTTAAATTAAGCTGCCTTATCAAAAATACAAGTACATATTTTGTTTGTTTAAATTCTGGTAATTCTGTCAAAAGTTGATTCGTCAAAATTAAACTATCTGAGGCGTGTCGTGGGAAAACGAGACTTAATGCATGTGCGTAAAATGTCGTCCCGGATTAGCCTGTGCAGTCTGCACAGGCTAATCTGGGGTGGCACTTTCTGCTTGTATGATATTTTCTGTTTCAAGGTAGTCTCTTCTAAACATTAATCCACTGTAGTTAGAAAGTGTCGTCCCGGATTAGCCTGTGTGGACTGCACAGGCTAATCTGGGACGACACTTTACACACATGCATTAAGACTGGTTTTCCCACGACACGGCTCATTTTAGCATTTGCATGTGTATTGTTTTTCAGAGTTTCCTGGAGAAGGCCAAGCTATTTGTTCATAATCTCGTGCAGCGGGTTGGATTCTTCGGCATCTTGCTGTGTGCATCGGTAGGTACTCTTTAAGACATAACCCATTTGTGAATGTTTAAACTTTTATTGAGTTGTTCACACATGTACCGTAGCTGCATGTGACTAATGTTTTAAACTTGTATTGAGTTGTTCAGACGTACCGTAGCTGCATGTGACTAATGTTTTAACTTATATTGAGTTGTTCACATGTACCGTAGCTGCATGTGACTAATGTTTTAACTTGTATTGAGTTGTTCACATGTACCGTAGCTGCATGTGACTAATGTTTTTTACTTTTATGTACAGTTTTTTCTTTGCTAAAAGTAAAACAATTGTTCGAACACAGTATTGTACATGTAAAGTAACATTTCTACAGGTTATTTTTTTGTCAATATTTACAATGTAAAATAAACAATTGTTGTGAAAGATCTTAATTCACTTACTTGTTTAATTGAAGTTAGGATGAAACGATGGTTGTCAGGTCGATTAACCAATCAGATTGCAGCACTGATAAGCATGTGTTTTATTAACCAATCAGATCGCAGCACTGATAAGCATGTGTTTTATTAACCAATCAGATCGCAGCACTGATAAGCATGTGTTTTATTAACCAATCAGATCGCAGCACTGATAAGCATGTGTTTTATTAACCAATCAGATCGCAGCACTGATAAGCATGTATTTTATTAACCAATCAGATCGCAGCACTGATAAGCATGTGTTTTATTAACCAATCAGATTGCAGCACTGATAAGCATGTGTTTTATTAACCTATCAGATCGCAGCAGTGATAAGCGTGTTTTATCTGCCATTTTGTCCGTCAAACTTACCAACATGTCGGACATTCCAATAATTGTTATATTTTTGTAGTCACCCTTTGGTGGCGTGTAACCTTTAGAAAAAGTAAAAGTGAAAGTCCGTGCAATTCTACGAATTTCCCTGATTCTAAAAATAACGTGCATACGCGTAATGATGACGTAGATTTAGTTTACACAGTCACATGATTTAATCGTACAAGTGGTGTAGGAGAATTCGAGATAAATGAACTCGTAGATCTGCGTTAAAATGTCAAACTATCGAAAATGTACTGTGAAATAATGTTCAAAAAGGGATTACTTTTACGTGAGTGTTTTTCTATTTTGGTTTAACACGGATTTATTGTCAAATTTTGATGAAAAGTTTACATTTTTTCGGGAGCATCTTGATTCGATCTACAGCTCTCTCTATAAAATTGACATCAACTTTAAGACTGACAGAAGAAGATTCCAATCTTGGACGGACATTCATAAATGGGCCAGTCGGACACAAAACGACCAACCAAGAATAAAAAAGTGACAGTAATGTGTAGGTGTACGAAAAACGATTGAAAACAAACGTTCACATTTCGGTCATCAATACAAAATGGCGTCCAGGGAAAAGATAAAGAACGCTGTACACCTCATTAATTCTGAAAAACTTTAGGCCTAGTGTGATTACTGGATCTAAATACTTAGTTACATGTAAAAACGTGTTTAATAAACAAAGCAATTAAATATTTGAGTGTAAAATGGGTTTTGTTTGCAATTAGAATTTAGAGAACCGGCAAAGACAGCAATAAAACGTATAAACAAAGGGAGACTAAGCATGCTTTGCATCATTAAGAAGTGAAAGTATCGACCTAATGTGTGGAACCAATATAAAAGTAAAGGATAAATCAATATTTAGGATGATAAAATGCGGTGTGGACCAAGATGACCAGCTCCAATGCCTTGTGGATTAAACTTGTACCCGCAGACATTGTCTGTTAGTCGTCTTGGTCAAATGCAACTGTGCAATTAATAGTCTGTTTTATATTTTAGATTCCAAACCCGTTGTTTGATCTGGCTGGTATTACCTGCGGTCATTTCCTCATTCCATTCTGGACGTTCTTTGGTGCTACACTCATCGGCAAGGCCATCATTAAAATGCATATACAGGTAGGGTGACAGTCGCAATTTCTCGAAAATCTTGTTCTAGTGTATGTGAATGGAATTGCCAGAGTGTGATATATGATTGCCAGAGTGTGATATATGATTGCCAGAGTGTGATATATGATTGCCAGAGTGTGATATATGGACTTTTTATAACAGCGTGCCGAGACGAGCATTACTCTGGTTGAGAAGATTTTTTTGGCCAATTTTATAGCATTGTATTAAAAAATTGTTCATTAAACAATATTTGTTTCATTCAACATACCGAGCATATTGGGATTTTAAGCCAATCCCGTGTTTGGCCAACGACATTGTCATAAATTAATTCAATTGTACTAGAATTAAAAACTTGAAACTTGAATAAGATAAGGAATTGAACAAAGAAGATGTTTATTTTCTTTCTTTATATGTGCTTGACTGCCACATTCATTTCTGTGCTCGATGTCTGGCGCATTGTAAAGCTACTTGTAGTGGTTTCCTAAGATTGAGTTAAATATGTGTCTAAAGAATTAACTTGGCATTCCACAAAGACATGCTATATTGTTCTTGATGACATAAGAGACCTTTTTATGATTTCTTGTATTATATCTTTTTTCAAACAATACTTGTATATTGATGTATGTATTTTCAGAAACTGTTTGTGATATTCCTGTTCAGTGAACACCATGTGGAAACAGTAGTGAGTTTGATAGGGTAAGAAAACAGTAGTCAGCTTGATAGGATAAGAAACCCATAGTCAACTTGATAGGGTAAGAAAACAGTTGTCAGTTGATAGGGTAAGAACACAGTAGTTAACTTGATAGGGTTAAAAAACAGTAGTCAACTTGATATGGTAGGAAAACAGTAGTCAACTTGATAGGGTAAGAAACAGTGGTCAACTTGATAGGATAAGAAAACAGTAGTGAACTTGATACGGTAAGAAAACAGTAGTCAACTTGGTATGGTAAGAAAACAGTAGTCAACTTGATACGGTAAGAAAACAGTAGTCAACTTGATAGGGTAAGAAAACAGTAGTCAACTTGATAGGGTAAGAAACAGTAGTCAGCTTGAAAGATCAATAAAACACTAGTCAACTTGATAGATCATTAAAACAGTAGTCAACTTGATAGGGTAAAAAAAACTTCAATCAACTTGAAAGGGTAAGAAAACAGTAGTCAGCTTGATAGGGTAAAAAACAGTAGTCAACTTGATAGGGTAAGAATCAGTAGTCAGCTTGATAGGGTAAGAAAACAGTATTGACAACTTGATAGGGTAAGAAAACAGTAGTCACCTTGATAGGATACGATAACAGCAGTCAACTTGATAGGGTAAGAAAACATTAGTCACTTGATAGGGTAAGAAAACAGTAGTCACTTGATAGGGTAAGAAAACAGTAGTCACTTGATCGGGTAAGAAAACATTAGTCACTTGATAGGGTAAGAAAACAGTCACTTGATAGGGTAAGAAAACAATAGTCAACTGATAGGGTAAGAAAACATTAGTCACTTAATAGGGTAAGAAAACATTAGTCAACTTGATAGAAAGCCTTGTTTCAGTGGCCCACTTTTTTGGCTTGGAGATTGAGTTCAACAGCCAACAAGTCCATTTATTGCTTGAAAATCAAGAGATTTTGAAAGCCTTTGAGTTTTACAATACTGAAAACTGTTGTACAGGCAATTTAAACTGTTATTAATTGCTTTTGAGTTATGTTAAATATTAATTTGCTGTTTGAACAGTAAATAAGATTGTGTCCTCAAGTTTTATGGAAAAATTAAGTTGCAGTTGTGTAATGGCTATTGTTTCTGCCTTGCTATCAGGAGACTGCGAGTTTGAATGATCTTTCTCGAAAACACCAACTACTGGTTCTACACAGGAAATTGACTCGAAAATGTTTCATTAGGCTTAAGGCTTTAGGCTTTTCAAACAATAAAGCTAAAATAAATAGGTTTATTCTAAAATAAATTGTGTTTTAATTAAATATCATAAATGGTTTGTAGAAAGTATTTTAAACAGTATGTAGCACATACAATAAATTATTAATTTATTTCATTTTCCGAACAGAAAGCTGCCAAAGTATGGGAAGGTTTTGCAAACACCTTTCAAGGAGTACCTCCGTCTTCAGAAACAGAAGTTGCATCATAAACCTGGTACTGCAACTTCCGGGGTAGGTGGAGTCTTCACTTTTTATCCAATCTTAACCAAACATGCACAGTTTGTGTATGACCATAAAATCTCAGACAGGATTGTTATTGGACCAGATCACACCAGAAACACTAGAGTTATTGCCCCTTTTTTACGCAAAGAAAGTGCAAAAATGCCTTTTTCCAATGTATAGACTTTATTTTCCATCCAATCTTAACCAAAGTTTTACATTTTGTGTGTGACCATCAGATCTCAGCAGACGCCAAAAATGGGCCAGACCGTGTTTCATACACCACAGTTATTGCCCTTTGTTAATGAACAAATGTACAAAAATGGACAATATTCAGGATATTGACTTCATTTTTTATCCCATCTTCACCAATCTTGCACAGTTTGTCTATGACCATGAGATTACAGCTGAAGTCAAATATAAACAAAATCCGGGCCAGAAACACCAGAGGTATTGCCCTTTGTTTGTGAGAAAAATGAGCAAAAATGGACATAATTCAGGATAGAGACTTCAATTTTCATTGAATCTTCACCAATGTTGACAGTTTGTCTATGACCATAAAATTAAAGGTGAAGTCGAATATAAGCAAAATCAGGCCACAAACACCGGATTTATAGCCATTTGCTTGTGAAAAAAATATACAAAAATGGACATTATTCAGGATGGAGACTTCATTTTTCATCCAATCGTCACCAATTGTGCAAAGTTTGTCTATGAACGTAAGATAACAGGTGAAGTGGAATATAAACATTTTCTGGCCAGAAACACCTGAATTTTTGCCCTTTGTGTGTGAAAAAAACATCAACAAGTTATCAATGATTGGCTTGCACACACGCTTTTTTATTCAATGTTGACCAATCTTACACAGTTTGCATATGACAATAAAACTTTATTGATAAAATTGATTTTCAACAGTTGCAAACCTTGCATGCAGTTATTTGTACATGCAACAGTAATGGCTTCAGAGCCTGCATGAACATCATTTATCATCATTGGACAGAAAATTATCAAAGAAAAAGCAAAACTTGACCTTGTAGCACAGCCATTACAATTATTGCATTGCAACTAGTTCTCCAAAACTGTCTGCGAAAAATACATCAAAATATACTGTTTCTGCATTTTCCAGAATTGTCACTGACCCAACTTATACTTTAGTTAGCCCATTGCACTAACCGATTTTTAAATCAAATCGATCCCCTTGGCATATTGTTCAGATACATTAATTTTCAAACCTGTCACAACAATATGGTCTTCATCTGTACCAGTTCTCAGGTGAGTGCTGTGGGTCATCATGACCCTCTTGTTTATCATCATGGATGGAACATATTTATTGTTTTAACCAACTATTAGGTGTTTTATATTATATATATGTTTTTTTTTTGTATGCTGGTGGTATTAATAGTTTTTGATTTAATTGTATAAAAGTGTAATATCATAAAAATGAAAGCAAAGAATGAATACCGGTTATAAAGTCAATATCATTATGTTTAGTCAAAAGGTGAATGCATTGAAGAAGTAGTGTCGTCTCTGATTAGCCTGTGCTGTCCACACAGGCTAATACGGGGCGACATTTTCTGCCTACAGTGGATTTATGTTTCGAAGAGACTTCATTGAAACAGAAAATACCATAAAAGCGGAAAGTGTCGTCCCAGATTAGCCTGTGCGGACAGCACAGGCTAATCCGGGACGCCACCGCACATGCATTAAGCCCGATTTTCCCATGACACGCCTTATTTGTTTTTCCATTGCAGGATTCTGGCAATATTTTAGCACGGATATTTGAAAAGGTAGTCATAGTCATGGTCGCATATTTCCTGCTCTCTATTATCAACTCAATGGCTCAGAGCTACCACAAGCGACAGTGCAAAACCAAGCGTCTGCTGCAATGATCGGGTCATCTAGGCGATTGAATTGACGATCAGGATCATGCGGGAGATGTCTTATTTTCTGTGGGCGACGATGCATTTTAAATGCTCATTTTTATATATAAACCATATTTGAAGCATAAAGAATGATGTATTTGTCATATTACCAGTTAATATTTGTTTGCAAAAATGTAACTGATCTTTTTGTGTTTTATTTAGGAATCATTGTATTCATTTCAGCAACCAATAGTAATTAAAAAAAAAATGTTTATTAACAGAGAAGTATCGTAATTTAACATACTACATGTATTTCTTGATTTATGGGAACCGTTTTGTTGATGCAAGCAGCGAAGTTGTGGTTACGCTTCTGCAATATGTCATATTTGTGTGTTCATGTAATAACCAGCATTTGTTTTGCGTTTTAATGTTGTGGATCATAGTTAAGAACGATATTGTAGGGAAAGAGCTAGAATAAGAAAAGATACAGGGTGCTGCTCGGGAGCTAGGTGGAAAAACCGAAACCCTGATTTGAATTTACAAATATTTTAATAATTTCAATGATTGTTATCACTTTATGCTTCTATTGAAAGGATGTTACAATGGCCTATTTCGACCAGCCCATAGCAGCACCTTGCTCATTTTTCCCAGTATCTTTCTTTAATTATACCTCCACAAACAAAGTTTAGGGGGGGGTATATAGGAGTGAGCTTGTCGGTCCGTCTGTCTGTTGGTTTCTGGTTTCCGGATGATAACTCAAGAAAGGCTTGACATATTCAAACAATTTTTGCTACACATGTGTAACATCATAGAATACAGGTCAAGTTCGATGTTGGTTACAAACCACTAAATTTTGACAGAATTATGGCCCCTTTTCGACTTAAAATTCCCTAAAAACATGGTTTCCGGATGATAACTCAAGAAAGGCTTGACATATTCAAATAATTTGTGTTCACATGTGTAACATCATAGAATACAGGTCAAGTTCGATGTTGGTTACAAACCACTAAATTTTGACAGAGTTATGGCCCCTTTTAGTCTTAAAATTCCCTAAAAACATTATTTTCGGATGATAAATCAAGAATGGCTTGACATATTCAAATAATTCTTGGTATACATATGTAGCATCGTAAAATACGGGTCACGTTCGACTTTGGATACAAACCACTAAATTTTTACAGAGTTAAGGCCCTCTTAACTTTGACCTAAATTCCCTAAAATCATTGTTTCATGACGATAAGGCCATTCTGTGTTATAACTTTGTTAAGCGTCCGCGTGCGCGTAGGTTTTGAGCTCTGTCAGCCAAAAAAAACACATTTTGATGAGAGTTAAAAGCGCTAAAGAACGAGCGTCTAGTCACTCTGGTTATTGATATTTACTTTGCTACCACCACAATTGTTTTTTCCTGATGTTTTATGTGCCATTTTAATCGACAAAAGATAGTGCCAATAGTATTGGTGTTGTTTAACCGTTTGTATACAGTAGTTGTCGCCCTTTGTTCCAACATTGCCATGATATAGTTTTGTCATTAAAACACATTTTACAAAGTTTGCCGGAGCTTTCCTTCCTTACTGGCGTAGTGGCAGTGGTGTTAACGAATCAACCACTCATATTCAAGACTCGAAAATCAGTATATAAGGCAATACTACCATACATGTTCGGAAAGGAACTTTTCTCAGCCTGAGAACGACGAGACAGTTCTTGTCCAGTAGCTTAATCTTTGCATCTTTATTGAACACATAAACCACCCGGTCATTCAGTATCTCAATGGCTACTCAACGAGCAAATAAGCAGTGGCGTATCACTGAGAAGGAAACTACCGTAAAACATTGTTTGAGTTATGGCTTGAAAACCTACAAAAGGCTACAGTACACTCCTTGGACATAACTTTTCTTAGTAAAGGGGTTAGATGGACAATAAGGTTAGCACAAACCCTATGCATGGTTTCACCAACAATGGACAGGACGTTCCACAGACTAGTCGCCGCACGGCTGCACAGAAAGTTACTCATCTTTAGTTAATAAAAGACAAAATAGCTAACTTTTGCACTGTGATATCAAGAAATCCCATAAATTCCACAGAATTGAAGGACATCTGGCAAGCAATACTTTCTCCCTGACTGGCCTAGCAGTTAAAGCTGGCAAGGAGCCTTGAAAGGACTAATTATTATCACTGCAAAGCGGTGCCACCAGGCATACATTGGAGACGCATCGTTTTGAAGGAAAATACATAGAATGGGAATGTCATATAAGGGCAAGTAACTGCCTCTGTTTTTGTTAGCCACATCATGAAAAAATTACCTCCTTTGTCGTGATTAATGTGTAAACATCGATTCTCTTCAAAGTTAACTGTCTGAAAAATAGTTTGCAAGTATTTCTAAAGATGAAAAAAGATTTGGGCATTTTTCAATCATGATGGGCAGAATTAAGCATGTGTTTACCATTTTTACTCAATTTGTGTTCGGTATAATAAAATTAATATCATATGGCAGCGTGTGTAACAGTGATATTGTCAACCCTCAAAACAGAATGTCACCACTCATCATTCGCCTCTAGTGACATTCTGCCCTCGGGTTGACAATATCAAGGTCACACACGGTGCCATATGATATTTATATAATATTATAACGTATTGCAAGATGCATTTTCCAAGTTGTTTTGCAATATGATATTTGTCATGGCAATATTTTGGCACAAATTACATAATTGAAAATATTTACATGTAGTCGTTATTATAAATGTTACATAACAATCGGATAATATGACCCTGGATAAAGTAGATATGCTGAGTTTTCTTAAAAAAATGCATATAATGACAGTGTGCAAACTGTTTATATACGTTTCTCAAAGTGTGCAAACTGTTTATATATGGCTTTCAATATATTGCAATATGGGTTTTTCGGATTCCAATATATTGCAATATGGGTTTTTCAATTTCCATATGAGTTTTTCAGTTTGACAGTATATTGCAATATTGGTTTTACAATTTCCAATATATTGCAATATCAATTTCCAATATATTGCAATATGGGTTTTTCCATTTCCATATGGGGTTTTCAATTTTCAACATATTGCAATATTGGTTTTTCAATTTCCAATATATTGCAATATGGGTTTTTCAATTTCCAATATATTGCAATATGGGTTTTCCATTCCAACATATTGTGTATTGGTTTTTCGATTTCCAATATATTACAATATGGGGTTTTCAATTTCCGATATATTGCAATATGGGTTTTTCAATATGGGTTTTAATTTCCAATATATTGCAATAAGGGTTTTCCATTTCTAACATATTGCATATTGGTTTTTCGATTTCCAATATATTACAATATGGGTTTTTCAATTTTCAATATATTGCAATATGGGTTTTTCAATTTCCTATATATTGCAATATGGGTTTTCCATTCTCCAATATATTGCAATACGGTTTTTGCCATATTGTTGCAGCCCTAATATTTGAAGCCTGATTGCGAACGGGTTTACATGGGCTCTTGTGCATTTCCTGCAGTGATTATATGAGGCGTGTCGTGGGAAAACCAGACTTAATGCTAGTGCGGAAAGTGCCGTCTTGGATTAGCCTGTGCGGACTGCACAGGCTAATCTGGGACGACACTACACACATGCATTATGACCGGTTTTCCCACAACACGCCTCATAATTATTTGTTCGTAGTTTCTTAATTTTAATACCTATGTTCTGCAAATTATTATGCCGCCCTTCGAAGAAGTGGGGTATATTGCTTTGCACCTGTCCGTCCGTCGGTCGGTCGGTCAGATGGTCGGTCTGTCCATAGAACATTTCGTTTCCGCACGATATCTAGAGAACGCTTTGACCTACAATCATGAAAGTTGGTATGCTGGTTACTTGGGAGGAAAGGAAGACGCCTATACATTTTGAGGTAAACAGGTGTTAAGTCAAGGTCAACATTGCTAAAAATACAAAAACGGTTTCTGCTCAATAACTTCAGAACGCATCGAGAAATTGTAATGAAATTTTATACAAAGATACCTTATAAATTTATATCGACACCTCGCTTGGGATTGCATCTGGGGTGGGTGGGGTCAAGGTCACCATTACTAAAAATAGAAAAACGGTTTCCGCGCAATAACTTGAGAACGCATCCAGATATTTTAATGAAACTTCATACATAGATATCTTATATTGAGACCTCGCTTGGGATTGCTTATGGGGTGGGTGGGATCAAGGTCAAGGTCACCGTTACTAAAAATAGAAAAACGGTCTCCGCTCAATAACTTAAGAACGCATCAAGATATTTTAATGAAACTTCATACATAGACACCTTATATTAAGACCTAGCTTGGGATGCATAAGGGGTGGGTGGGGTCAAGGTCAAGGTCACCGTTACTAAAAAAATAGAAAAAACGGTTTCAGCACAATAACTTGAGAACGCATTGAGATATTTTAATGAAACTTCATACATATATACCTTATATAGAGACCTCGCTTGGGATTGCATATGGGGTGGGTGGGGTCAAGGTCATCGTTGCTAAAAATAGAAAAACGTTTTCTGCTCAATAACTTAACAATGCATCGAGATATTTTAATGAAATTTCATACATAGATACCTTATATTGAGACCTCTCTTGGGATTTCATATGGGGTGGGTGGGGGTCAAGGTCAAGGTCACCATGACTAAAAATAGAAAAACGGTTTTCGCTCAGTAACTTGAGAACGCATCGATATATTTTAATGAAACTTCATACATAGATACTATATATCGAGACCTCGTTTGGGATTGCATATTAAAAATTTTTCTTAACAATTGCACATATTCACAACTTGGCTGAAAGTTGGGGGGCATACATGTTTTACAAACATTTCTTGTTTTTTTTATATTCATAACACCTCGCCTACAAGCCTTTTAATTTTCACTGTTTGCAAATATCTTGTTTACATTGTAAATTCTTCTAGGCTTTTTTGCTTTAAATATTTAATGCAACGCACACTAGATGTGTGACAAGGAACCTATATGATGTGATTTACAATATTTTGTGTACATAAACTACATAATTATATTCTATTTATTGTATTAAAATGCCTACTTAACTCAATCTTCGCTAATTCTGTTGTAGAAAACGCTTGCTTTTGTCCCAAAGACCGAGCAAAAAAGTAATAACTATCTGAATGGCCAGGGCCCATATCAGTGGGGGGGGGTTTCTACTGAATGGCCAGGGCCCATATCAGTGGGGGGGTTTTCTACTGAATGGCCAGGGCCCATATCATATCAGGGGGGGTTTTCTAGTCAATTTGGGGCCAAAATAGGGCCCCATTCACAAAGCCAAAAAAAATAAATCATTTTTTCAAAAATTTCGCACCAAAGTTCACAATTTTACATCTGAGTTTTTCTGAGCTTTATTTTCATTCCATGCATAGGTTTTTTCTAGACTGATTAAAATATTTTTATCAAAATGCATGTATATTGTTTACATTCAATTAAAATTGGTAACAAAATTGTGTAATTTAACCCTGATAGAATATAGAGGCTATTTGTTAGTTTTCGGTGTGAAAATGCGTGATATCGTCACTGGAAAGGAAGACAATTAATATTTTCATGAGCGCTTGCGCAAGTAAAAATATGTAAATTGTATCCCTTTCCAGAGATGATATAACGTTTATCACACCGAAAACAAGCACATTTTCTTTTTACTTAATGCTATGGAGTATTTTTTTATATTAAAAAGAAAGTAGTCCCGCACAGAGAGAAAAGGATTTATCTCACTGATATTTTTCTATATTTCACCACTTAGCATAAAATAAAACTTCATACATAATGGGTCAAAATGGTATTTTCACAAACAATGAAATTACGGCGCTAATTTTGACAATTCGAAGGGTCCCGGCCCCATTCACAAAGGCCTGAAAAAAAAACTGCTGATATTCACAAAGCTCAGTGAAAACTTAAATAAATCATAAAATATCTTAAGACTGTGGCTGGGTGCTGCTTATTTTACCATATCTCAAGTATAAAATATTGTTTTTCACAAGGAAAATTGTATTTGAATCTTTCCATTAAATAAGACTTTAGTCAAGATTTTCCCAATCTCATTAAAAATCATCTCCAACCTGACGCTACTATATTATCCGCTGACTGGATCTGATGAAATCGCATTAGGGGTCACGTTCAGATGACCTTTTCCGGAGCCAATTAAATTGTTGCCTTCCAAATGTGGATGTATAACATATATAAAACACAAAAACTAAGGTACGACTATATCGATTGTTATTCACACAAAAAGTAACTGTAAATGATTTATTCCCGAGGATCAGTTGGAAAGGCATTACTTTTTTAAAACCGTGGTCAAACTTTGCTGTGCAAAAATCAATTTTATTGGGCGCAGCAGGGCTGAGATTTGTATTGTTGGGAAGGTCATTTGAACATGACCTGTTGTACGATGCCTTCAGATCCAAACAACGTTAGGATTTGATTTTAATGAGATTGAGATTTTCCTTATTAGATATATGGATATGGCCCAAGGCAGTTTGTCAATCACACCTTATTGATTTATCCAGTTAGCTGGTTTATTCTATTTAGGTCATGTAAGTCATATGTCATAAAAGTGTCACTTTGAAATGTGTTTAAATGTGTATTTGTTTAAACTATTTATGTTGTTTCTATTCCTTAACATTCCTTTTTTATGTTGCTATTCTGCTCAGTGTTTATTTCTTGAACTCATTTCATACTTTTTTAAATTCAATGTGATGTGACAGATACAATGCATGAAACTTGTTTACTGGTATCTTCAGATTATACCTTGTTGATGTAACATGTTAACCCATGCTTAATGCTTCTGCACAGGCTAATCCAGGACGACACAGCTTTAATGGTATTTTATATTTCAAAGAAGTCTCTTCTAAACATTAATCCACTGTAGGCGGAAAGTGTCATCCTGGATTAGCATGTGCGGACTGCACAGGCGGATCCATGACGACACTTTACGCAGATGCATTAAGCCTGGGTTTCCCACGACATGCCTCATATAATTTTCTGAAACATGTTAATGCTCGTCTTGCCTAGCTAGAAATGTACTGTTTTGTTAGCTGGATTATTTAGCAAAACAATTGGATTAAAAGTAAAATATGACTGAATGTAACATTTCATACATGTGTTGGTTAATTTGATCGGTTTTGTTTTTGTGTGAACTATGTTAAATTATACTATATAACATGATAGTTACTGTAACACAGAAGACCTGCAGTTTTAATGCAGTCATGCCTAAGATCCTTGTTGTATCTGTGAAACAGGCCTTTGTTTCATATTGTGCACCCATACAACTGTTTCTACACAATTTGATGCATGTACATGTCATGTGGTCCACAATAAATTTGAATTGAAAGAAAGTCATAATTTATATTGATTATGTTGTTGTTTTATACAATGAAAATCAAGCTGAAAATGATTCCAGCTTATTTACATCTGTTTACCAGTAATGTATATAATTTATACCATATTTAGTCTCAACAAGTAGCTAAGTTTTTGCTAATGTTGGTTTGTCTGTGTTCTGGTTGATTAGCAAATTTATTCCAAAAGTGAGTAGATATTTGCATAATTTTGCTGGAAATGTTGGAAATGGGCTCATGGACAGTGATGGTTTGGATACAAGAATTCTTGAAAGGTTGGTTTGTTAGTCAAATTGCCACATGCTGTATAATTCATTATGATTAGTTGGGGAGAGGGGGGTGCAAGTTGCCTTAGTGGTGTAGGGGGGGGGCACGCTGACTTCGTGGAAAGGGGGGGGGGGTGCAAGCTACCTTAGTGGAGTGGGGGGTGCAAGCTGCCCTAGTGGATTGGAAGGGGGCAAGCTGTTTACGTGGAGTGGGGCGGGGGGGGGGGGCAAGCTGCCTTAGTGGAAAGGGGGGGAGCTGCCTTAGTAGTGGAGGGGGGGGGGGGGGGCAAGCTTTGCACTTGCTTGCACTTCAAGTGCTTTCTTGTTCTATAATACAAATGACCTGTATAACAGTTTAATGCTTGTTACTGTTAGGACTGATCATACGCAAAAGAAAGCATATATTGTGTTAAAATTATATCACAGGGACTAAAATAACATATTGTTTGTATCCCCTCCCGCGACCGACCCAGCAAAATCGCCGCGACCCAACAAAATTTAAAACACAAAGAAAGCATTATTTTATTTTATTTGTGTGTAAAAATGCGGGGTACGAATCATTAAAAAGAATCCAATAGCGTGTACAAATCTTACTTTCAAAAGACTATAATATGACTTTAAACAGGCAGTTCTCAGTAACGCGTAATTCGGCGTATTTTGACGCATGCTTTTACGAAAAGGACGCCATAACATTCAGTGTCAGATTCTAGGGCGCAACAATTTCCGCTCGCCTATGCAAGACAAAGACCGCCAACCGGCAATTAACAAACACGCCTTTATGCACCAAGTGTATCGATAAAACCTTGACGCAGGAGGAGTCAGCTTAACAAGAGCCAAACAGTCAGCCAATGAAAACGCATAAAATTTCCACCATGCCAATGAGCGTCGTCGTTGGAAAGTGTATTACGCCTGCAATCTAATTTTAATTTGTAAAGGTGCAAGTCATTTGTAACACATTTGCGTTAGGTATGTGTTTTGTTATAGATATGCGTGTTTTTAACAGCCGCGTTTGTAATAGATTACTACAAATTAAAATAGTAAATTAATAAATGATACATAAATATCATAATTTTGGTGAATTTTGATAAAAGGAACCGTTTACTAAGAATATGAATTACGACGTCATGTAACTCTATAAACTGATCGCGTCAAACGTCTTATTTTGTTAAAAAAATACAATTACTAGATCTAGTAATAATTAACGAAAGTGTTATTCAAACTCATCAATGCACACGGATTAGAATTAAGCAAAAACTTTGGCTGAGGCAACATTTAAATGAAAGTTAGCGGAACTAAAGTCCTTGTCAAAAATGAAAGTTAATAACCTTCAGCGCCTTTTCTTTTTATTTTAATTTATCAAAAATGTGCTGTTGCTTTCTTTTTATTAATGAACAAAGTCCTATTTGTTTTCATTTCCATAGAATGCTAATTCATTTATGCTCTAGCATTTGCGTTGTTCAGGTACAGTATTACAGATTGATGCTTTTAAACACTATCCACATGCTTAGCGTGTAACACGCTTTTCAGCTACAAACTGCTAGCCGCAGTTTGACAGTCACCGTTGCTATGGCTGTTGCTAACAGCGTTCTGTTTTGGATGCCCGGCAAAGTGCAACGTCACGTTATTACTCCTTAGTTTTAACATGTGTTTATTATTAACGCTCTTGCGTTTAACTTATGTTATTGTTTGTTCAATTTTGATAAATTATTGTAAGGTAATTAGAACATAGTATTACGTAATTAATCTACTAGAACGATAATATTAAGAATTTATACTATAACATAACATTTCGAACATAAGGAAAACATGATTGAAAATGACTTATTGTGTATACAAGTAAAATAGTTTTCCGACCTACCGACCCACCCTTTATTAGCATGGGTCGCGGGAGGGGAAAGAAACAATATTTTATTTTCGGCCCAGGCCAGTTCTTATAATATATTTGTGAGTGTTATCAACATAATATCATTTATATTATTAATTGCACTATAGAAATGACCTTGATCATGTTATTGTGCTGCTGTTCAAATCTGTTTTTTGCTAAATATACTCTTCATATCACTGACCCAGTTCATTGGCCACATCATAACTGCTGGCTTTAATACCTTAATAGCCGTAATAAACATAAACAAGAAATGTCTTTAAAAAGACAATCGGCGTTGAAATTAATATTGTGATGTCATTTTTTGTCCTAAATATAAAACAAGCTAGAGGATCAAGATGATTGGTTACGTGACTTCTCGGACCCCAGATTTTTCGGTCCCTACTAAGGAGACTTCTCGGACCCCAGATTGTTCGGTCCCTACTAAGGAGACTTCTCGGACACTAGATTTTTCGGACACCATAAGAAAACGTATCGGCCCCAAAATTAATTTGAGATAAACTCGATCATTATTAATATCTGTACCGTGAATAAACCGATCATATGCCGCCCCATGTTTTCACCAGTGATACATGAATATCCTAAATACTAGTAATCTACGTAAACATAATTGATAAATACATATGTCAGGCAAATTTAGCAAATTAACATTGTCAGAAAATAAGAGCGGGAACGAACGAACACTATTATATATATCATACAAGTGTACATAGTTATGTTAAATAATATACTACATGTATCATTAGTATTGCGTATAGTGTATTCATGAAGTTAAAGTAACATGAATAACTTTTCGACGTATTTACGAGACTTCTTTCGCCACATTTTATTTATATAAAGATACTTGAATAACATCGACTGGAGAAGTTGATAGAAAGGTGCAATTATAAATAATTCTTAATAAAACGCAACCACAATTCAAATATAAAATAACATGCACAGTAAGTTTATCAATATAAATTCACCATTTATTGAAATTATATGGTTTAGGATTCTCCGGACGCTAATAGATGCGTGTGTATTAACACAGCTTTTCCGCGCGCCATTTTCAGAATGATTCACTCGCCTGCTGGAGTGTGTTGTACTCGCTAGAATTAATTCACGGGCACGAGTCGACAGTCGGTCACAACGTACAATAATATTTTTAAACAATGAGCTCCATCAAATTTGCTAAAAATGTTTTGCTTATTTATCAGAAAAAAGAAGACATTTACCACTTTATATTTTGTGCTTGTCACAAGAAACCTTAACACTATTGACAGTCAGACGTGACGCAAGCTCAATAGGCAAAACATTGTACGTTGTGACAGACTGTCGTGCCCGTGAATTGTACCATTGTAATAGCTATTTATAGAGCGCACCGATTATGTAGGCTAAACTAAATAGTTATTTCATTATGCGAATTAATATAACATTCTGGAGAAATGTTTTTGCTATTTAAGTCTATATAAACCATGTGACCCCCGGGCTGTGGCCAGTTTTGACCCCAGGGGCATCACTTGAACAATCTTTGTAGAGGATCACTATACATTGTTACATACCAAATATGAAACCTCTGGGCCTTGCGGTTTCAGAGAAGATTTTAAAAGTCATTTTGCTATTCAAGTCTATAACAACCATGTGACCCCCGGGATGTGGCCAGTTTTGACCCCAGGGGCATCATTTGAACAATCTTCGAAGAGCACCACTATACAATATTACATACCAAATATGAAACCTATAGGCCTTGCAATTTCAGAGAAGATTTTAAAAGTCATTTTGTTATTAAGTCTATAGAAACCATGTGAGCCACAGGGTGTGGCCAGTTTTGACCACAGGGGTATCATTTGAACAATCTTTGTAGGGGACCACTATATAATATTACATACGAAATATGAGACCTCTGGGCCTTGCAGTTCAGAGGAGAAGATTTTTAAAGTCATTTTGCTATTCAAGTCTATATAAACCATGTGACCCCCGGGGTGTGGCCAGTTTTCACCCCAGGGGCATCATTTGAACAATCTTTGTAGAGGACCACTATACAATTTTACATACCAAATATGAAACCTCTGGGCCTTTCGGTTTCAGAGGAGAAGATTTTAAAAGTCATTGTGCTTTTCTATATAGACTATGTGATCCCCGGGTGTTGCCAGTTTTGACCCCAGGGGCATCATTTGAACACTCTTTGTAGAGGACCACTATACAATGTTACATACCAAATATGAAACCTGTAGGCCTTGCGGTTTCAGAGAAGGTTTTTTTAAGTCATTTTGCTATACAAGTCTATATAAACTATGTGACCACCGGGGCGTGACCAGTTTAGACCCCAGGGAAATCATTTGAACAATCTTTGTAGAGGACCACTAGAGGATGTCACATATCAAATATGAAAGCTCCAAGCCTTGTGGTTTCATAGAAGAAGATTTTTAAAGTTTTCAGTTTTTAAATCTATTTTTAGCTCTGGTGACCTACATATGCAACGGACCGGAACGATTTGAACAATTTTGAAAGAGGGTCACCCAAGGATCATTCCTGTGAAGTTTGGTGAAAATCTGTCTAGTGGTTTAGGAGACGTTCTTTGAATGAAAATGTTGACGCACGATGCACGACAGACAAAAGGCGATCTTAAAAGCTTACCATGAGCATGTTGTGCTCAGATGAGCTAAAAACCAACAGACCGTTAGACCAACAAGCTCACTCCCATATACCCCCCCCCCCTAAACTTCATTTGTGGGGGTATAACAATCCAATTTACAAAACTCACTGAAACTCTGAAGTAAATATGAATTGATTATGTGACTGGCATAAACTTAAAGTATTGTGTAATGTATGTTTAATATTAAATTATATTTAATTTATTCATGTATTTAATTATTAAAGAAAAATTAATTAAAAATATAAATCTATTTATGGAAATATTTTATATTTGTGTATGTTGCAGTCTTTTGGAAAATGAATTAAACACTATGATAATAAAACTAAAATAAAATAAATGCATTGTAAGTTTAATTTTGTCAACAATAGTTCAAAGGACAAGGTCCGTAAAGAGCCGAATTTTACCTCATTTCGAAAATTGACGAAATTTTTATCATTGAATATGTATTTTTTTTTTCTCTATTTCTATGATTTAACATTTAAAAACTTTTACATCAACACATATGTTTAAGCCACAACGTCAAAGAAACTATTGTAAAAGCCTTCTGACGTAATTTGACGTTGCTTTTTGAGTTGACATCGTTGCGTATTATTTGACAACATTGTTTGATGTGTATCACTTCAATAGACACCGACATATGTCATCGAAGTCCCATCATGTCACAAGAAGCAAATCGTAAAAATATATTGCAATTAAAATAATATTTTGTGTTACTGCATTATGTAAAGTCGATTATTTCAGCACTGTCCGACAATTCCGCTCTTCAGAAATAATAATACGTTGTTTTTCTTTCTTGCCAGGCCATAACTGAAAGGGGGAACGATATAGTTTTATCTAATAAAATGTTAGTTGACTGCTAGTTGTACGTAACAATTCAATAAAAACAGAGAGAAGACGCAACAGCAGTTAATATTATGCGGAGCGTAGCGAGTGTTTTGGCTTCCGATAACTCTTTCTTGTTATGTGAAGCAATACACTGTTGATACTGTCACTGTCAGTGGTTATGTAAAGAAGTATTTACTGTCAAATAGGAGACAACTACTCGACGACTCATTTATAAAAACAGTACCTAACAAACAGAACCATCTACAGAAGGGACGCAAATATAAACATAATACATAATCGCCATATTGCACTTCATTCCTCATGCACACTCCCGTCACAGTCGCTATCCTCAGATTCTGAAGAGTCTATCGGGTGGAATCTCGGCATACTGACTATTGATTTGTATGTACAGTGCCAAATCAATTTGGCGCTGGACGGAACATTCTGTGATCAATTTAGAGCCGAACGGGTTAAACTAGAATTGTCACATGAGTGACAGATATACCCCAACAATATAGCCTTGTCATAAAACTATGGCATCCATTTCAAAGAAGAAATAGACACAGAGAGAATGCTTTAATTTGTGAATGTTTAGCAGTGTATTTGGAAAAATTTAATTTAAATAGGAGCCATAACTTTGTCAACATTTAGTAGTTTGTAACTGAAGTTGAACTTGATCTGTATTTTAAGATGTTACACCTATGTACCAAACATAATTTAACAAGAAATGTGGAAATTCCACGAAAACCAAATTTTTCAAATGAAATGCACAAGTCAGCACAATAATGAAAGAAAGTTCTGTGTGCAAGGTGAAGGTCATACACCTATGGATAGGAAATGTTGACCTTGACCTTGCACTCCAAAGCGAGGTCTCAATATAACATATCTACATATGAAGTTTCAGTAATCTATCTAAATAAGTTCTTAAGTTATTGAGTGCAAACCGTTTTTTTAATTTTTTAGTAAAGGTGACCTTGACCCCATCCACGCCATATGCAGTCACAAGCAAGGTCTCAATATGAGGTATCTACATATGAAGTTTCGATAAAATATCTCAATGCGTTTTCAATTTATTGAGCGGAACCTGTTTTTCTATTTTAAGTATTGGTGATCTTGACCCTGACACCACCCATATGCAATCCCAAGCAAGGTCTCAATATAAGGTATCTATGTATAAAGTTTCATTAAAATATCTTAATGTGTTCTCAAGTTATTGAGTGGAAACTGTTTTTCTATTTTTAGTAATAATGACCTTGACCCCACACATCCCATATGCAATCCCAAGCGAAGTCTCGATATAACGTATCTATGTATGAAGTTTCATTAAAATATCTCAATTCGTTCTCGTGTTAGAGAGCAGAAACAAAAAGTTGACACTGCCACCCCTCTGTAAAAATTAAGTGGTTTGTAACCTAAGTCGAACTTTACCCATATTTTATGATGCTAAACATGTATACCAATAATTATTTGAATATGTCAAGCCATTGTTGAGTTATCATCAGGAAACCATAATTTTAGGGAATTTAAGTCGAAAAGGAGCCATAACTCTGTCAAAATTGAGTGGCTTGTAACCAAAATGGAACTTGACCCGTATTTTATGATGATACACATGTATACCAAAAATTATTTGAATATGTCAAGCCATTCTTGAGTTATCGTCCGGAAACCATGTTTTTAGGGAATTTAAATCGAACAAAGGGCCATAACACTGTCAAGATTTAGTGGTTTGTAACCAAAGTCAAACATTACCTGTATTTTATGATGTTTCACATGTGTACCCAAAATTTGTTGAATATGTCAAGCTCTTCTTGTGTTATAATCCGGAAACAAAAAAAACCAACAGACCGACAGACCGACAAGCTCACTCCTGAATACCACCCACCCACCCCCCAAACTTCGTTTGTGGGGCTATAATAAGCGTAGATGTATACGAATTGCACGTCGGAATCCCTTAAATCTGAATCGTCCTTAAGTGTTTTCTTCACAGACTTTTATGATCACAAAAAATCAGCATCAGCATAATCACAGGACTTACGAAGGGACTTGACAAAGGCATTATAACAAATATGAGGGGGAAACCGGTCTTAATGCATGTGTGTAAAGTGTCATCCCGGATTAGCCTGTGCGGACTGCACAGGCTAATCCGGGACGACACTTTCCGCCGACAGAGGATTTAATGTTTAGAAGAGACTTCCTTGAAACAGAAAATACCATAAAAGCGGAAAGTGCCGTCCTGGATTAGCCTGTGCTGACTGCACAGGCTAATCCGGGACGACACTTTACGCACATGCATTAAGACCGGTTTTCTCACAACGCACCACATATTAATAAATTCACTCTGATTAAAACGTTTTATACGGAGAGTGTGATTATACAGACCAAGTCCTTTAATTATCTTTCAAAGTATGTTTAACATATTGTAAAGTACGCCATTGTTCTTAATTCTAATTTGTTTGAACTACAGATTTGGAGTTCAATAATATATGATGCGATTCGTCAATAATCCAGTCCCGGCATTTTCTTTTCTGGTAAAAGAACTGGAAAATATGGCACACAAATGTATCACCTGTTCCGTGATAATGTGATTTATTATAGAAACAACGTATTTATTACTGAAAACAACAGATAACTAACGAGACTGTTTAGCGTTTAGACGTTTTTGTTGTATAGAATCCGGTGCCTGTTCGTATAGAAGCCTTTCTAACGCATATTTGTTCATATAGAATCCGTTTGGCTTATCCACCGTGAGCTGACTATATACCCCTCCCCCTAAACATCGTTTGTAGGGGTATAACTACATTTGTCATAAATTAGTTGCTAACGTATTTTAAAACACAATTTTTGGAACCAGAAAGCTCTATATATTGCAAAAAATGCCCAATTTTGTAACAAGAGGGCCACGATGGCCCTAGGTTGCTAACCTGAAATTAAGGCATCCCAGTTTTGACCCCAGGGACATCATTTCAACAATCTTTGTAGAAGACCAGTATGCAATGTTACATACCAAATATAAAACCACTGGGCCTTGCAGATTCAGAGGAGGATTCTTGAAGTAATTTTCCTATTTAAGTCTATACAAACAATGTGACCCCCGGGGCGTGGCCAGTATCGACCCCAGGGGCATCATTTGAACAATTTTTATAGAGGAACCCTAAACAATGTTGCCAACCAAATACTAAACCTATGGGCCTTGCGGTTAGTCATTTAGCTATTTAACTCTATATCAACCATGTGACCCCCGGGCGGGGCCAGTTTGACCCAAGAGGCATCATTTGAACAATCTTTGTAGAGGACCACTATGCAATATTACATTCGAAATATGAAACCTCTGGTCATTGCGTTTTCAGAGAAGATTTTTAAAGTCATTTTGCTATTTAAGTCTATATAAACCATGTGACCCCACAGGGCGTCGCAAGTTTTGACCCCAGGGGCATCATTTGACCAACATTTGTAGAGGACCACTAGAGGATGCCACATACTAAATATAAAACCACTAGCCCTTGCAGATTCAGAGGAAAAGATTTTTGAAGTAATTTTGCTATTTAAGTCTATATGAACAATGTGACCCCCGGGGCGTGGCCAGTTTTGACCCCAGGGACATAATTTGAAATTGTTTGTAGACGACCACCATACAATGTAACCAACCAAATACCAAACCTCTGAGCCTTGCGGTTTCATAGAAGATTCTCAAAGTCATTTAGCTATTTAAGTCTATATAAACCATGTGATCCCCGAGGCGTGTCCAGTTTTGACCCCAGGGACATCATTTGAACAATCTTTGTAGAGGACCACTATGCAATGTTACAAACCAAATATTAAACCTCTGGGCTTTGCGGTTTCAGAGAAAGAAGATTTTAAAAGTCAATTTGCTATTTCAGTCAATATAAACAATGTGACCCCGGGACGTGGTCCGTTTTGACGCCAGGGGCATCATTTAAACAATCTTTGTAGAGGACCGCTAGAGGATGCCACATACCAAATATGAAACCACTGGGTCTTGGGGTTTCAGAGGAGAAGGTTTTTGAAGTAATTTTGCTATTTAAGTCTATATAAACAATATGACCCCCGGGCGTGGCCAGTTTTGACCACAGGGGCATCATTTGAACAATCTTTGTAGAGGACCCCTACACAATGTTACATACCAAATAGTAAACCCATGGGCCTTGCGGTTTTAGAGAAGAAGATTTTCAAAGTCATTTAGCTATTTAACTCTATATAAACCATGTGACCCCCGGGGCGGGGCCAGTTTGACCAAGTGGCATCATTTGAACAATCTTTGTAGCGGACCACTATGCAATAATGCATGCGAAATATGAAACCTCTGGTCATTGCGTTTTCAGAGAAGATTTTTAAAGTCATTTTGCTATTTACGTCTATATAAACCATGTGACCCCAGGGCGTGGCTAGTTTTGACCCCAGGGGCATCATTTGAACAACCTTTATAGAGGACCACTAGAGGATGCCACATACTAAATATAAAACCAATAGCCCTTGCAGATTCAGAGGAGAAGAGTTTTGTAGTAATTTTGCTATTTAAGTCTATATGAACAATGTGACCCCCGGGGCGTGGCCAGTTTTGACTCCAAGGGCATCATTTGAAATTCTTTGTAGAGGTCCACATACAATGTAACCAACCAAATACCAAACCTCTGGGCCTTGCGGTTTCATAGAAGATTTTCGGTTTCATAGAAGATTTTCAAAGTCATTTAGCTATTTAAGTCTATATAAACCATGTGACCCCCGAGGCGTGGCCAGTTTTGACCCCAGGGGCATCATTTGAACAATCTTTGTAGAGGACCACTATGCAATGTTACAAACCAAATATGAAACCTCTGGGCCTTGCGGTTTCAGAGGAGAAGATTTTTAAAGTCATTTTGCTATTTCAGTCAATATAAACAATGTGACCCCGGGGCATTTAAGTTTTGACTCCAGGGGCATCATTTAAACAATCTTTGTAGAGGACCACTAGAGGATGCCACATACCAAATATGAAACCACTGGGTCTTGGGGTTCCGGATGAGAAGATTTTTGAAGTAAATTTGCTATTGAAGTCTATATAAACAATATGACCCCCGGGCGTGGCCAGTTTTGACCCCAGGGGCATCATTTGAACAATATTTGTGGAGAACCCTTACACAATGTTACCAATCAAAGACCAACTTCTGGGCCTTGCGGATTCAAAGAAGATTTTCAAAGTCATTTAGCTATTTAAGTCAATATAAACCATGTGACCCTCGGGGCGTAGCCAATTTTGACCCCAGGGGCATCATTTGAACACTCTTTGTAGAGGACCACTATGCAATGTTACATACTAAATATGAAACTTCTTGGCCTTGCGGTTTCAGAGGAGAAGATTTTTAAAGTCATTTTGCTATTTAAGTCTTTATAAACCATGTGACCCCCGGGGCGTGGCCAGTTTTAACTCCAGGGGCATCATTTGAACAATCTTTATAGAGGAACACTAGAGGATGCCACATACCAAATATGAAAACTCCCAGCCATGCAGTTTCATAGATTTTATTAAGTTTTCAATTGTTAAATCTATTTTTAGTTCTGGTGACCAACATATGCAGTGGACCGAAACGAGGGTCACCCAAGGATCATTCCTGTGAAGTTTGGTGAAAATCTGTCCAGCGGTTTAGGAGGAGTTTGAATGAAATGTTGACGCACGACGGACGATGCACGACGGACGAAAGGTCATCACAAAACTCACAATGAGCACGTTGAAATGTGTGAAATGTTGTTCAAAATCATAATATGACTTAAATGTTTATCGATAAAAAAAAACATTTAAACACAATTTTAACCAAATTTTCCAAAAGTTACATAAGGATAATCAAAAATCAAAATGTTAACATAAATTGGTTGACAATTACTGAGACGTCATGATGTTAAATGCTCATTTATGGAAACTGGATAAATTCCCAAATCTAAAAAAAAAAATCCTGCAAGTAATACAATGTCCAAGTCACAAATAACTGGCCATGTATCGGTCCTCATAACCAGTAACATGTGTGGGCTTTGAAGCAAATGCAGTACATGCTGCAGCTATAGGCAAAACAAACATTTGCGGCGTGAAGTGGGAACACCAGGCTTAATGCACGCGCGTAAAGTGTCGTCCTCAATTAGCCTGTGCAGTCCGCACAGGCTAATCCAGTCCGCAGTGGCTAATCCAGAACAGCACTTCACGATTTTATGGTATTTTCTGTTTTAAGGAAGTCTCTTCTGAACATAGATCCCTGTATGCGGAAAGTGCCATCCTGGATTAGCCTGTGCAGACTGCACAGGCCTCTTCCGGGACGACACTTTATGAACATGCATTAAGCCTGGGTTTCCCACAACACGCCTCATTTCATTTGTCACACAAATAAATATCAAAATTCTTTTTTTTTTTTACAAAGACACAGTCACAAAGACAGATAATGAAACTCCTACGTGCAGCAGGAGAAGTGCAGGCGTCTGAAGTCCTGATTCTTGATCTGCTTGCCTATAAACCCTCCAGACTCATTTTTCCACTCAGTGGTCGTCAGGTACATGATAAAATACAAAAACTGGTTTTGAAAATATAAACTTGACAACAAGTTGATGCTTTATAAAAACAAACTGTTTCATATTTTGGGGAAGGCTTTTAGAATGTATTTTGCTAATTGCCTTGTGTTATTGCTCACAAGAAATGCTATTTTTTCAATGTCAGATAGGTTGATAAAAATATCATTTGTTTGCACATCATCAAAACAGGTGCTTCTTATTTCATTGTATAAAGTACAGTATATATTATATCATTATTGTATCAGGGTTGGCATAAAACCCGGGTTTTATGGTATTGACCAGCCCGGGCGGGTAATACTGTGAAAAACCGTGTTTTACAGGGTTTTACTGGGCAATAGTGGGCAATACTGGGGAAAAAAGATATTGCACAATTATGTTTACATTACATACTAATACTGAGTTTCTACATTATAAACACATAGCTATTAACAATTATATACTGCAAGTTACATGGCTTATTTCTACTTCATGTGCAAACATATTGATAATTTCTTTTCTTTTTCACAAAATTTAAGTTGGATGTTTTTGTCAGTCTGGACAATACTGAGTATTACTTGGCATCTGTGGTTTTACTCACATTCATTGTTATTTTTCTCAGTATATACTAGTGTATAATGTAACAAAATTATGTTTATGAAAGAAAAAGAAGAAATGAATATAAAAGAGAAATTTGACAATACTAACATATTTTTATGTAATAAAGTATTTTAGTCAATATTATGTTGCAACAAGACCCTATTGCAGCCCCATACAGCACATTAAATTAATGACATAATATCGTGATATCATTTATGGCCCATCCACAATATGTACACCCTCTTAAACAAACACAAACATTGATTGAATTGACAGATGCAAGTGCTATAAAGCTGAACCCCTTGAATAAACATTAGACCTATCTCAATGAGGGGTCAGGCAAAGGCCCATGCCAAGTAGGGACGTTTTTCAAACTGTGAAAACATGAATTGATTGGCACCTTAAATGACTGATTCCTGCTGTTAATTGTGCATCAGTATAAAAATAATTATTTTCATTCTTTGCTCCATCATTATCATTATCCTGCTTTTAAAGAGAAAAAAAGTGAACGTAAGTCATGAATATAGAAGATAAGTGATTTGTCAAGTAATCCCTGGTATTGCCCAATATCAGATTATAATAATATTGACCAGGCTGGCGTTATTGTCCAGACAGAGACCTCCCTAAGTTTTATTGTTTACACAAAGAAAGAATAGTTCAATGCAAGAAAAAAAAGAAGGATGAATAACTTAAATAAGTGTAGACATATTTTAATATCAAGCAGAATCATTTCACAAACATTATAGAAAATACATGAAAAGCGTTGCCATAAAAAATGAATGAGTGAACCAGTGGATATGTGCAGGCACTTACAAAAATACTGTATCTATGCATATACTGGATCTGCAAAACTAAACAAGTCATTTTCTTAATGACAAAACAGGCCTTTCCCCAGGATTTTGCTAAGGTGCAGGGGCAAAAGGGGACGGGTGTGGGAGGGGGGTGACCCCTTCCACGTTCGATTTTTTTTTTACTATTGTAAAATTGTTCATAAGTATGTTCAGTTCTAGAGTGTATGTCGAATATATGTCTATAACTTAATTGTAACCGCTTATGTAAACAATTATGTAAATTTTAATCCTCAAAAGTATGCAACAGTTATTGGTATACATTAAACCATTGTTGTAAGTTTGCATTCCCTAAAATTAAAAGAATTGCCCAATTCTATTGGCATTCAATTTTCCCGCTGCATAATTATCTCAAGAAATCTAGGTCAAAATGGATCTTAGACAGCTACGCCGAAACACTTATGTACATGTATATACACTATAATATATTTGCTACTTCATTCATTGACCATATTGTCTATATCAGGTGATTGTGTGTAGAACCATATAGCAATCAGCTTGCTTTTATTAAAAATGGTGTTCAGTCTTGTGCGATAAATATATACTCAGCAAGTAAAAAAGTATCCACTAATATATTTTATTGCTTTTTCGACACCTGTATGTAATACTTAAACAAAAGATAATGTTAATGCAACTTTACTAATCTTTCAATAAATTGCTATCAGCTTTTTCTGAATCAGTTTCCATAATTATGGTTAAACACAAACGTAACAGGTGTAACAAGGATATTAGTGAATGCTGCCCAATGCACTTTGCCAAATAATGGGAATGCAATCAGAAGAGAAGAGTTTATACAATTGTGCACTAACTATTAGTTTCAGCAATCATTCAAGTCCCATAACTGTACGGACAAGAAACTCGGGAATTCCACGAAAACCTATTTTTTTCGAACGAAATGCAGTAAGTCAGCACACAAATACAATTTCTAGTAACTAATGGTGACCTTGACCTTGACCCCACCACTCCATATGCGATCCCAAGCGAGGTCTAGATATAAGATATCTACATATGAAGTTTCATTAAAATATCTCAATGTCTTCTCAAGCTATTGAACGGAAACTGTCAATTTTTTGTAAGTGTGACCTTGTCCCCACCACCCCATATGTAATCCCAAGCGAGGTCTAGATATAAAATATTTATGTATGAAGTTTCAGTGAAACATCTCAATGTGTTCTCAAGCTATTGAGCGGAAACAGTTTTTTTTGTAATGGTGACCTCGACCGTGACACCACACACACCATAAACACTCCCAAGCGAGGTCTTGATATAAGGTATCTATGTATAAAGTTTCATTGTAATATCTCAATTCGTTCTCAAGTTATTGAGGGGAAACCGTTTATCTGTTTTTAGTTACAATGACACTGACCTTGACCCCGCCCACTCTGTACGCAATCCCAAGCCAGGTCTCAATGTAAGGTATCTATGTATTAAGTTTCATTAAAATATCTCAATGACAAGAATTGCGCACTATACACTAATTTCAGCAACCTTCGAAGTCCCATAACTCAAAGGAAAATCACTGAAAGGGAACATCCTGTACTGTGCACACCTCATTTGGATAATGAAGCATCACATACAGTTTCATTGTATGTTAACCATTGGTTGCGGAGAAATAGCTCGGACAAGAATTGTGCACTATTTTATAATTTCAGAAATCTTTAAATTCCCACAAATCTTAGAAAAATCATTGAAGCGGAACGTACTGGTTCAGTGCACACCTCCGTTAGGTAATAACGTTTCCCATAAAGTTTAATTGAAATATGGCCAGTAGTTGTGTAGAAATAGATAGGACAAACATGGTGCACTATATACTTATTTCAGAAATCTTCTAAGTCCCATAACTCGAAGAAAAATTATTGCAGCAGAATGTCCTGGTTCAGTGCACACCTCCTCTGGGTAATGAAGATTGTATAAATTTTCATTTAATTCTGGCTAGTAGTTGCGTTTAAATAGACCGGACAAGAATTGTGCACTAAATGCTTATTTCAAAAATCTTAAAAGTCCCATGACTCTGAGAAAAATCATTGAAACGGAACGCCCTAGTTTAGTGCACACCTCTTCTTGGTTATGAAGCTTCCTATAAAGTTTCATTGAATTCAAACCAGTAGTTGCGAAGAAATAGACCGGACAAGAAAAAGGGGACGGGCGGACGGAAGGACGGACAGACGGAAGGACGGACAAAGCGGCAACTATTTGCTCCCCCGAAAATTTTTCGGAGAGCATAAAAATTAAAATCACAAAACAGGAACGTGTGAGTAGACAATTAATTATCGCTCCTGTGCCATTAAACGTTCGACGGGGGTCGCGGTGGCGTAGTGGATATGGTGTCCGCCTAGCGATCGGGAGGTCCCGGGTTCGAACCTTACTGGGAGCGTTCTCAAGATCTCCCCCAAAGACACCAAGTACTGGTTCTACCCAGGAAACGGACTCGAGAATGTCTCTATAAGCCTTCGGCTTTCGATGCAATCGAGCTAAAATAAATAGGTTTAAACTAAACTAAACGTTCGACTTTTGTCAGTTAAAATCCGCCCTGCTTGCAGGATACCAAGAGTCTGGTTTCGCTCGTCCATTTTTAAACATGCCATGGGAATTTCACGGGATTTGGATGATTTTATGAGCCGACTATCCACACATAATCGATTATCTTATTTTATAAACCGACTATCGATATCAATGACAACTTGCACACAACTTGTGCACATGTTCGTTACACAACATGTAATCGAGTTTTGGTGGGCTATTTGGTATTAAATGATGCGGTTTAATAGTAAAATTCACATGATATTGAATGTGGAAGAAAATGCTCTTTAAATCGATGGTCATAAATAAAAAATCTGATATAAAATTATGTTTTTTTTAAGATACAGATATTTTAAAAGTGGATATTTTCTTTTTTTGTTTTGTCTGTGTTCTGTGTGATTTTCGTGTTTACATCTGTTACGTTTGTGTAGTGTGTTTGACCATAAATATGGAATTGATTCAGAAAAAAATGATAGCATTTTAGCGAAAGATGATTAAAGTTACATTTACTTTATTTTTTGTTTACAGGTATCGAAACACACTAAAATATATTAGTGGATACGTTCTTTTTTGTTGAGTATAATTAACAAGTGAATGATTGGTTGTTTTTTCTCGTCTAAACATGTTGTAAGCAACAATCTGTTAAAAATCTATAAAAAACAACAACAACAACATATTATAATTATTAACATTAATAATGAAATAAATTAATTTCATAGTTAAGTGTAACCCGAAAGTGGCGTGTAACCTTACCATATTTTACACTGCGGTATATTTTTGAATTATCATGACAACAGGGTAAACTTCCGGGGTCGACTTTGTTTATCTTTTTGCCAGCTAAAGATTAGTGATGTCTTTTTAATCTGTTCAGTTTCATTTTTTGGCTGATAACAAGCAAGACGCACCAATCATGCCAATGCTTAAAGAACCGAAGGCTAAACAGCCTTTATGGAAAGAAAACGACTACAAAGCACAAAAGAAAGGAGTTCGCCACACAGTGTATTCTGTTAATGGAGACCAATACACAGGGGAATGGTTTAATAATTTAAAAGACGGTAAGAGTATTTACAATATTGAACATATATATAAGACAAACACGTTTCAATAATTGTTTAAAGTAGTACAATCGCTTGACAGTATCCTGTTAAGTGGAAATAAATAATAAAAAATCAGCAAATATTCTCCCGTTAAACTTATTAGGTTATGTCCAATATTTATTTTGAATGTTTCAAAGTAGAATAAATGTGTCATTGTATGGATAATTGCATTCAAGTTCCTCATTAAATGATATGTAACATGTAATAATATTCATATACTTTCTATATTTTAATCAACATACTTATTTCCCATCAGTACAAAAGTGAAGTGTCAACGTCTGCTAATATTCAGAACTAAATAAATAATAATAATAATTTGTAGGTAAAGGTACATATAAGTGGAAGGAAACTGGTGCAATTTATGATGGTGACTGGAAGAAAGGCAAGAGGAATGGCTTTGGCACATACAGTAGACCAGACCCCAAAAAGAAAGGCCAGTTTGTGAAAGAATATTCTGGAGGATGGAAAAATGATATGAGACATGTAAGAGCCTTATTATTATGAGAATAACTTTTTGCCTCTGTCAGCAGAATGCTATTTAATATATCAGTAACATAATTATGTTCGGAAATTAAAGTAAAAAATTATTTTTTTCATTTCACCAAATTTGCTCTTTTAATGGGAGATAATTACAAAATGTATACAATAAATGCAAGTAAGGACATCTGTGTATGAATCAACTTATGCTTCAATAAGTTGTAATTTCGCCTTTTTTATTATTTTAACGTGTTATTTTATGTGAGAAGTTGAAATAAAATTATTATTAAATATTACAGGGCTATGGAACAAATTTCTACAGTGATGAAGAATATTACGAAGGTGAATGGTATGGTGATAAGAGAAGTGGTTGGGGCCGCATGTACTTCAAAGACGGAACTATTTATGAGGGGGAATGGTATGATGACCAGCGAAATGGACAGGGAATGTTGAGATTACGTAAGACTTAGTTTTACACATAACTAATTTTTTTGGCAAAAAATAGCTTTAACCCTTACTGATTTTGTTTATGTTGAACAGTTCATAAGTTTATATATATACATATATATATGTGTTGTTCTTCATTACTAAACATGTTATAATTTTGCTGCACATAAAATGCTAGTTTTTAAATGCATATTTATTGTATAGTACAAAAATGCATTTTTGAAATATGAGGAGACAATGAATATAATCGATGATCAACGAAGTTACTTTTGCAGATTATTTATCAATACTAGGAGATTAAAATGCTTAGCTTACAGTTTATAAGCTTGTCAACATAATGCAGTTAAATTATGATATTGGGTAAACTGTCATAATACTTTAACGCATGGTAAACATTTAGTTGATTGGTGCAAATTTCAAATATGAAAATATATTTGAAACACAATCTTGGTTAGATAAAAAAATGTTATTACAATTAATGGGTAATAGCTTATTAAAAAATATCAGTTAACATCATGAATACCGTGTTAAATTTATTGAAAAATAGTACTATACCAATATCATAGATTTGTGTATGTTAATTTTATTCCACCCACTTAAAGATATTTCAATTTAATAAGAACTTGTTTTCACACCATTCTGTCCTAATTTGACAGTTTAGTGTAAAATTAAAATTTTAAAATCTGTCAATATCCTTACAATTATAATAAAACTATCACTGTTATTTCAGCAAATGAGAACAGATACGAAGGTTCATGGCGAGACGATAAAAAGAACGGTCCCGGGAAGTTCTACTATTTGACCCATGGTCAGTTGTATGATGGTGTGTGGGTAGACGATATTGCGAAATGTGGAACTATGAAAGACTTTGATAGAAAGAATGCCCCTGCTCCTACCCAGTACCCTATACCAAAGGTGGGTAGAGTTTTTTGTTCACTTTGGTCAAGCGGTTAAACCCTCAGAGCTTCCACAGGCAGACAAATTTTCTTTAGCTTATATAAATTGCCTTGTAGAAAACAGGTTACATTAATTTTTACCAGTACTCATTTGCAGCTGTTTGTAAAGAAAACACTGTACCAGACGTAATTGTCAAATATTCAGATGTTGAGCCATTAGCTAGTATGACAAATTGCTGAGTTAGCCCTGAACTTTTTTTATATATTGTGCAAATTCTCAAAAAACAAAAAACAAACTGATATTATACTGTTATGCTTATATTTCATAAGTTAGTAATTTCTTAAATGGTTTACATGTGTTATACTATGTATTATATACAAGCATACCAGTATAAGACAGAATCAGAACTACTTTACTAATTGATTACATGCTTTAAATTTTGCTTTGAGTTTTCTATATACATGTATAAGTTTACACATATAAACCAGTTAAAATATAGCAAAATAAAGTTTACTGCCATGTTAATAATTGTTATACACATACTGCTTAAGATTGATTGCTGACATAATATTCTAATAAATGATACATTGCTTTATTGCTTTATTTCAGGTGGAATTAGCCAGTATGGAAACAGTGTTACAAGAATCAGCAGAACAATTTCTCCACGATCAAGAATAAGTCATAAAGTTGTTACATTTTAAAACCAATTTTGTTGTTGTATAAATTATGTGTTATATGTTTTTACGTTTAAAGACATTTGCTATACAACATGCATGTAATTTGCTGCTGTGTTTATGACATATCCACGTAAAATAAACATCTATGAGACCAATTTTGTATATTTTTCACAGTCATTTGTATTCTTTTATATGGAAATATTCATTTTTTGAACTTTGATATAATGACATTAGTTCCGTTTTAAACTGAACATATTTAGTTTATATAAGTTTTGTATTGTTACGTTTAATTTGTTAATTTAAATTTCATATAAGTAAACTGTTTAAAAACATGTTTTTTCATGTTTGAATCTAATAACAGGTACTGCTATATGCTTTACAGACTCAGTTAATGCAATTTCCATACTGAGTGTTATTCCTTGTACATTTTATATTAAACCTTTAAAATGTATACCATTTAAAAACAATTCTGTGATTTTCTGTATATTTTAGTGCTAAGAATGTATTTGAAAGCCAAACATTTTACTTGTACAAAAATTCTGTTATTGAACGATTTCTTTTCTTGAAGACATGTTTAAACACATCTGTGATAATTATAATATTGCCCACTACATATATCTGTTTCCTATTGAATAATTCGCAGTGTTGTACAGATACTTTTTTCCCAGAAAATGTAAATGTTATGTGACATTTTAAGAATACATTTATAAACTGGATATTGGAATTTATTTCGTTTTTTACCACATTGTGCTAACAATTGGAATAACAGTGTGATATATTATGTGCTTCTAAATATGCCAGACATTTTATGCACAGAGCAAAGTGATTTTGCAATTTTCTTCGTGGATACATATCTTTGCTGGCACTCCGTTGTCCATTACCATGACTTATGCATGTGTTCAGCAAGTCACAATCCATTTGATATATCTCAAACTTAATTACTTTTGCAATCACAGTAATAGTTAACAAACTCTGAAGCATATATATCTGATAGAAAAGAGACCATGATCAACATTATGGACTTAACAATGATTAAACACCACCATACTCGATACAAAAAAATGGTCAAAATTTAGCTTACAAAAACCTGTGTTATATTTGATATAATTGATATAATTGAAAAATGCCAAAAAAATGTAAAACAGTGGGCACAAACAAAAGTTTATATTTATTTAACAGTTAGCCAATTTTAGTTACAATTTTATTTTTATCTATCGTAATTACCCTGGGTATTGGGACAATTAAATATAATTAAAAATTTTATTGTCCCATTATTAAGGGACATGAATTTTTTTTTCTAGAAATAGTGTCCCAGCATTTACGGCAATATATGATACAATCTATTCTGCATATATCTATGTCTTGATGTAATGAATTATTTTAATTTCATCTGGATAATAATTGCTTATTAAAATATATTAAATATTTAATTATAAATAATTTTAAAAGGAATATTTTAGGTGACAAATGATCACTTATTTCATGCCGGGGACTTCACGGTAATTAATTGAGAAGCTTAACTAAGAAGACCATGCTCCAGTAGAGTACACAGTTTGCACCACATGTCAACTTCATGCAAACATACCCCTGATGGTGTACATTATGGTTTATAGATAAGCAATATAACATGGCACAAGCTACTATGCAACCAGCGTAGTGGCAGGGTATGGAATGTTTATCCGGTAACAACAGAAGATGTTATTTTGGTGTCCCTATATTTAGGGACACGAAACAATTCAACTTTTAAATGTGTCCCAATATTAGGGGCACGGAAAAAAATTATTTTTCAAAAAATTAGGGGTGTCCCAATATTTAGGGTGTCCCAATACTTAGGGTAATTACGGTAATCAACAAATCAGGTACGCCTATTATTTATCCAGTTATGAGCATAATTCAATATAAGAAAATGAAGCAAGAAATAATAATGCATCAAGCAAATAATGACAGGGCCTAAGATAGAGTAGCATTCATTCTAGCAGATGTGCTTGGCGTGACACGTTTTTTTATGCGTCCCACAAAACCCTGTAACAAAGCTATGTAGAGCCCGCAGAGTAATCAACTCAGTCGTGTTTTTGTTGTCGTCAATGAGTTCTGTTGTTTTTGGCGTTTTCATTGATATGTGAGTAATTTTAAACGTGTCAAGTATATTGGCGATTGATTTTACTTTATTTAAACGTGTTATCGTAGAAGACAATGACGAAATCATTGTGTAATCTCAGTTTTTGTTATGAAAATCAATCTTTCATATTATTCGGACGAAATACAATTCGACCCTCTAATAAATTGTCTGTGTTGTCTATACATGTATAAGACACGTTATCATGACAGTAATTTATATTCGCTGTCCGGCTAGCGCAGTGGTTGGTACACTCGCTTCTCACCTAGGCGTCCCGGGTTTGCTTCCCACTCCTGGCGCATGTGAGTTTGGTTGGTGGTCACCATACCGTACAGGTGGGGTTTCCTCCAGGTACTCTGGCTTCCCCACAGCACAAAACCACACCAAAACTAAAATCTTTCAGTAAAAAATAAATAGCTTGAAATTGCAGCTATGATTCTACATTCGTCCCAACTTTCGTGAGTCTCTAGTAAGTTAATTAGGTAGGAGTGCTGGGACACACTCCGGGTTCTCACATAATGCAGCCTCAGGCGCGGAAGGACCTCATAAACTTCGAAATACACACACACGTAATTTATATTATATATATTTAAAAAAATAAAGCATCACATATGTTTTTTGCTTAGTCATTTCACCTGTCTTCTCATTTATTATAAATATTTGAATTATTATCCTGGTCACTGGTGGCATCAGTTTGGGACGATGTAAACAATCAAATGATTTTATTGTTGTTGAATAAGCTATAAAGAGATACTATTTTGTGACACAGGGCTTTCCTTAGACATTGAGTGTCAAAAGTCAATGACTCTTTAGGCCAAATTTTCCAAAGTCAAAATCAAATTCCCCAAGAGTCGGATGTACATTGTAAACCTTCTAAAGTCGATGTCTTATTGGCTAGTTTCGATACAAGATACAAGAAGATTTATTTAACAACATAATGTAAAAGCATGCGATTTCCTTCTTATTATTATTATGATTGTTATGAATTTATTATTATTATTATATTATTAATTTATTATTATTATTATATTAATTTAATAAAAAATTATGTTTTGTATTATTAATTTATTATTATCATTATTATTTTATTTGTTTATTATAAATTTAATAATAATAATAATAATTATTATTATTATGATGATTATATAATATTTTTACATACTTAAAAATACCACTGGAGTTTTTTTTATTAAATTGCATATCATTTACAACAATAAAACAAATGCTTTCCTTCCTAAAAAGCAAATAAAAAATGTACGTAGTTTCGGTCCGCAAATATTTTTTTACAGTTATAAAGTATATTAACAAGCTGCAATAAAAATATTCATTCAAATGCTAAAAGATTGCAGAGTTTTTGCACTACCAAAGTTTTATGTTAAAAGAAAACATTTCAAGTTCTTTCATTACGATAACAACTTTGTGTATGTTTGTGCTGCATTGTAATAATTAGTAAGTTCTTGAAGTTTAAAGCATTCCTATAAATTGAAATATGCCAGCATCCAAATTGTTTGTCCGAAAGATTGGAATATGTCAAAACTAAGTTAAATACCTTGAACCTTATGTTGCTTGATGACAACAGTTTCTTGAAATAATTCACACCAAATTGTATTCAAATAAAAATGTGAACAGAAAATGTGATATATTCTAAGAAGCAGCAAATTATCTATTTTAACTATGGTTAATGACAAACCCGACCCCAGTCAAAACCGGCCCCAGTCAAACCCGACCCCAGTCAAAACCGGCCCCAGTCAAACCCGACCCCAGTCAAACCCGACCCCAGTCAAAACCGGCCCCAGTCAAACCCGACCCCAGTCAAAACTGGCCCCAGTCTAAACCAGCCCCAAAAAAGCAATACCGGCCCCACAGGTGATTGCATAATGACTAAACCGGCTCCAAGATATAAAAGGATAGTGTTACGTTAGGATTTTTTTTTAATACTTAATTTAGTTTTTACTACTCTCATTAGTAATTTGCGCATTAATTTTTACTACTCTCATTTGTAATTCGCGCATTAATTATCAATGACAACATGACTGACACAAAATCACCACCACCTATAAAAAGTACCCGTACATGGGAACATGATCTTAATTTTGCAATAATATGTATAAATTTCGAATGTTACATTTCGTTGTAGAAATCCGATTTGTCAAAATAGGGTTAAAATGCTTTGTAAAGATACAATGAGGAACTTGAAATCATTTACATCGACTCGTCAAATTGGAATAAAAATATCTTGTAACCTATTCGGAAAATAATAATAATACGGTTAAAGTTAACTGATTCTTGGTATGCTTCTTTATGTTATTTATGAATTTAATACAATTCGCAAATAAATGGCATTTGTACATACTTTAATGCATTTTAATCGATTTACAAAACTGATAGTGCACGCGCTTACTACATAAAGTAACTCAATTATGTTTTCTATCTTAACAATAACAGGTTGAGGTGTTGTTTACCTGTCACACATTGATGACTATACCCCGAAATGTGTGAAAAAACATTGCATAACATTGTGTAACAATTTGATAAATCAATTGAAACTAGCACCTACCAAAACGGCACATTTTTGTCGTTACACTTAAATTGTGAAGAAATTTTGCAAGAAATGTCTTTTGTGTTTTTGGAGTAATTGGTTTTCAAATTTATAAATAAGTATTGAAGTTTGCACTTAATGTCTTCTAAATTAAAATGTTATTTCTTTCCAAATGCATGATTCATGTTTTTTTCTATCGATATGTACATAACAAATTTTGCATTATGAACATTATTATTACATTTAACTTTTTTTTCAAATTAACGATTCATATGTTTTCATAAACAGGTATATACGCTTGAGAAATTGTATGACCATAATACGAGTAATATATTTTTCATTATATATTTTTAATGCACTTGGAAACACGAAATTTCATCTAATTCTGTATCATACAATAAAACAATAATCGAAAAACAACTTCCAACATTTTATTTCAACATAATTATATACTAATTAATTTCCACTTTATAATAACACAACCTTTTTATAGTTGCTCTATAATTTGTTGCTTATTCATGCAATAATTACGCCTCATTTCATGTTAAACTGATACACAATGTAACAATCAACCAACCACCGCTCCAAATATTTATTTTAACATACAAATACATAAAATAATATCCATTCAATTCTTATATAAACAATTTGGGGCCAGTTTTACACCATTGGGGCCGGTTTTGCCAAAATGTGGGGCCGGTTTTTCATTTTTGGGGCCGGTTTGACTGGGGGCAGTTTTGCCTGCTCCCTTTATTTATCTATCTATCTATCTTCCATTAAGTCAAACCCCTTTCAAGGACTTAACACTGGAGTATCTACCATGTTAAGAGATAAAAACGGATCCGGAGTGTCTGCAATTTTAAACTTAAAAGACAAAACAGATCTAGCTTACTGTAACATAGGTTACCAGCACATACCCTACAACACAAGACATTTTTAGGTCATTGTAATAGATAAATTATAAGTGTAAGTATTTACTAGAGTTAGATGTACTCAAAACGATTTAAGAGGTCAGTCTTTCATGAGCCCATGAAACGTACGAGAGTCAAGGCCAAAGGTCACACTCCTCAGTCAGATGGGCCATAAGAGTAACAAGATCAGCTGGCAGGGAGTTCCAGTGAATTATAGTTCGAGGGAAGAATGAGTATTTGTAGTGGTCTGTATTTGCCTAAATCAGAATTTGCATGTGAGAGGATGTTGATTTCTTCTTTGCCTTTGATTGAGATGTATGTACTCTTCTGCTGTTACGGCAAGCTGCTTGTTAACTATACTGTGAAAAAGAACAAGTCATTGGTCAATACGTTAGAGGTCTAGACGTCTCCAGTTGAGGGATTCCACCATGTTGGTAACTGAAGAAAATCTGCTGTAGTCCGATTTTGCCCACCGGCCGCTCTCCTTTGGACAGCTTCAATTTGATTTATGGCTATATCTGTGTGAGGTGCCCAGATGGGGGAGCAGTACTCAAGCTGTGGGTGGACTAGTGTTTTATAGACAGTAGATTTCGTTTGTTCTGAACAAACTTTGAGATTAAGCCTGAGAAAGCCTAAGGTTTGATTAGCTTTATTGGTTGTTGTCTATGTGCCTGTTCCAGGATCATTTGATATAGTGACTCGAAGATATTAAGCAGAGCTTACTGAGTCAAGGATAGTATTTTGTAATGAGTAAGATGATTCTATTAATGTTCTGTGTTTTGTTATTTTTAACACCTGGCATTTCTGGGGGTTAAAGCTCATATCCCAGTCAGCTTCCCACCTTTGCAGTTGGTCCATATCATGTTGGAGCAGGCTGGAATGGGAAGCTACTGAAAGAGACATGTATATTGCTGTGTCGTCCGCGAAAAGTAGGACTTCGGAATGTTTTGCATAATAAGGGAGGTCATTTATGTAGATTAGAAAAAGAAGGGAACCTAGGACTGAGCCTTGAGGAACACCTGAGGAAGCTGGAATGGTGTGAGATCAGGATCCATTAAGGACTATGGCTTGTGATCCGTTATTTAGGAAAGCTTTTATCCAGGATAGTGTACTGCCTCGGATGCCATAGAAATGCAATTTATAAATGTAGTTTTTCGTGATATACCATATCGAAGGCTTTGCTGAAGTCCAGTAGAATCAGGTAGACTTGGCTTTTGTTATTTACTGTTCGAAGAATATCTTCAACAAGCATTGAAAGTTGGGTTTAACAGGATCTTATTTCTCCGAAGCTGTGTTGCAGTTTATAGAAGAGATTATTTGCTGTGAAATGTTTTGTTATGCTGGAGGATACAATATGCTCCAGGGTCTTGCATGGTATACATGTGACAGATATGGGGCGGTAGTTGGCTGGGTCAGTCTTGGAGAAATTTTTGTAGATGTTACAAAGGCTTGTTTCCAGATATCTGGGATTGTGCCAGTTTGCAAGGATTTACTGATTATTTTGAAGAATAAAAGGTCTGATTTGATTGGGGCCGGCAGCCTTGTGGGGGTATAGGTTGTTTAGTAATTTTTATATTCCCTTTGCTGAGACATTTATATCTGACATTCTGCTGTTGGGACTGTATGTAGAGCTGGTACTTGTGGGCTGATCCGGTTTCTCTGCTTTTATGTCCGAGTTGTCCTGTAATTTCATATTAGAGAGTAAGTGCAGTGATAATGGGGATTTTGGAGTTAAGACAGACTGGAACTGTTCATTTAGGATATTAGCCTTTTCATGGTCATCATGGAATATTTTGTTAAGTTTTTTAGGCTGTCAATAACATGTACATCTTGTTTTTAGTGTTTCAGTAGGGAGTAGAGTTTCTTTTTGTTTGGTTTCGATTTTGTGTCCCTACTAGTGTTGTCAGCATTAACATTGAAGTTGTCGTCTAGGTAATATTGATATTAGAGTTTCGTTTCTGTTTTACAGAGGTGTTTCAGATTTCTGTATTTTTCTTTGTCAGTATTTGTTCCTGACATTATATACTTTTTGTATGCTTTGTTTCGTTTTCTGTATAGTCTTTTGAGGTTTAGATTGATCCATGATGGGAATTTATTTTTGGTTGAGGCCTTTTTAGTTGGTATATATTTCTTTATAGCTTCATGAATAGTGTTTTCGAGTTTGTTCGAGAGTTCATTTACATTGCCCCAGTCCTGCTCACCAGACTCTGTAAGTTTGCTGTGTAAGTCTGAGATGCAATGTTTTACCTCATCCCAGTTTGCTCTTTTATATAGTGGGATTTCTCTGGGTGTTTGAGTTTTTGGACTTGCAGATACATCACTATTTATAAATAAAATATCGTGGTCACTTATTCCAGGAATCATGCTGACTGGCATGTTTATAAGTGGTTATTCATTAAGGATAAGTCCAGGATGTGTTTTTCTCTTGTTGGGCAATCAACAACTTGGGTTAGATTATGGTCATGTAATAAGTTTATGAATTCTCTGTAGAATGATGTAAATTTGCAATCTTAATGGGATGTCATGCTGGACCAATCCATTGGTGGCATGTTGAAGTCACCGCCAATCCAGAGTGTGCAATTTTATTTGTCTGGTATTTCTACAGATTTATGGAATTCATCCAGGCTAGGTTTGTAAAGATCCATTTCTCCCTTATGTAGACATTTGAAATTGACCAATCAGAAACAATTTCCGTAAATGTCCTTATTGACGCCCATGCCCTAATAGACGCGCATGGGGTATTTTTTGGTCCCGAAATATTTTTGGTCGATCTATTTATTCGAACATTAACGAAAAACTAAAGTTAATTTCGATAGAAACGATTAAATAGACCGCCATATTTATGTATCCGGAATTGCCTGTATATAAATAAACCTATGCCCCACTATACGGGTTGCACACAACCATATATGACGCAAGTGAATGGGACCACATAAATTCATTACAATATTATGAATATTTATTATAAGAACATGTAATAACAGTTTGCGCACGCAAAGCAAGTTTCACGCTTCCCACGTGGAGGTTTCAACAACAAGCGCTGTCAAAAGCAGTCAACCAGAATGTTGTGAACAGTGCCATTATTATACATGTTCCATTAGCGTAAATGTATTAGCGTTCTAGGTGTTAATAATTTAGACTGTACCATTGTGCATTACGTTGTGCGAGTGAGCTCGTCGTGTCGATCGACAATATTAATTTAGACAGTACCATCGTGAATTTTCTCATGAGGACAAAGCCCATCGGCCGTATTTAGACTGTACCAATGTGTATTATGTCATTGGAAAGTGCGCATACATGAAAAATTGATTTCTGGATAATGGCAGAATTAACAAAAAATGGCTCCATTTAAACGCGCAGGGATCCTAAAATGACACGCGCCCTGCACATAAAGCAGGGATCCTAAAATGACACACGCCCTGCACATAAAGCAGGGATCCTAAAATGACACGCGCCCTGCACATAAAGCAGGGATCCTAAAATGACACGCGCCCTGCACATAAAAAAGACTTTTACGGTACCAAGTTTTATTAACAAAGTATTTTGTTGCCAGTGTATTGTCAGATTTTTATGCCCCCGGCATCTTGATTCAGGAGGCATGTCCTGTCAGTCCGTCCGTCTGTCCGTCCGTCCGTCCGTCCGTTCGTCCTTCCGTGACAAGGTTAATTAGAATTGACCGTTTCGTCGATCACCAATACCGCTTACTACAACACTTGGATACTTACACAGTTGTTGCTTATGATCATTCCCTATCTACCCATATCACCCAACCTTTATTTATTTGACCTTGATCTTGACCTAATTTGCACTTAGAACAATTCAAATGAGCTGTTTCTTGGTTAACTAGATTTTACCGTTTCGTTTAGCACCAACACCTCTTGCTACGACACTTGGATACTTACACAGTTGTTGCTGATGACCCTCCCCAATCCACCCTGATCACCCAACCTCACTTTGACCTTGACTTTGACCTAATTTGGACTTACAATAATTCAAAAGTGGCATTTCTTGTTTAACTAGATTTTACCATTTCATCTAGCACCAACACTGCTTACTACAACACTTGGATATTTACACAGTTGTTACTTATGACCGTTCCCAATCCACCCATATCACCCAACCTCACTTTGACCGTGACTTTGACCTAATTTTGACTTAGAATAATTCAAAAGGGATTTTTCTTGGTTAACTAGATTTTACCATTTCGTCTAGCACCAGCACCGCTACTTCAGCACTTGGATACTTACACCGTTGTTGCTTGTGACCATTCCCAATCCACCCATATCACCCAAACATACTTTGTCCTTGAACTAATTTGGACTTGGAATAATTCAAATGGGCTGTCCAGCACTAAGCGGGGGCATGTTTGTTTATCGAACACAGTGTCTTGTTTTTACATAATTTCAAAGTCTTTTGTTGCCAGTGTTTTGTCATATCTAGTGTTGCATCAAATTTATTGCCAGTGTACTGCCAGATCGACTAAATATTGTTTTTTTGTTGTTGCCAGTGTAT
Source organism: Congeria kusceri (assembly GCA_027627225.1). Classification (NCBI taxonomy): domain Eukaryota; kingdom Metazoa; phylum Mollusca; class Bivalvia; order Myida; family Dreissenidae; genus Congeria; species Congeria kusceri. The sequence continues at coordinate 1,235,537 of CM051027.1, read as the reverse complement.
TGTCAGATGTTGCCAGCGTATTGTCAGATGTTGTCAGTGTATTGTCAGATGTCAATAAATGTGACCAGTGTGTTACCAGTGACATTATTACCAGCCTATTGTCAGAAGCTGACAACACTGGTAATATTGCCAGTGTGTTGTCAGATACTGCAAAACCATTTATATTCGTCAGTATGAAATTTCAAGGTTTGTTAAAAATGACAAATTGTGGACACTTAAATTCGTGGATTTTCAATTTTATTATATAAAAAAACCCATATAGAAATGCATCAATCGTATCGCTGTTTTCTGTTTGTAACACCTTAAGGTCATAAACGGAGCGTCCCCACGGTAAGTGGGCCCCATTATCAACCTGTCAATTAAGCAATAGACCCTTCTTATGAAATAAACACGACACGTCACTGTGGGAGGTAGGGTCCTACTACACATGTGTGAATTAAACAATTGGGCCGTCTTCTGCCAAAAACTGAAGTCATAAAACGTGGTCCTCGCTTTTTGCATGGAGAGTGTTTACTATGCACATAGATTATTACTAGTCTATCTGAAAGAAGATAGCAATGCATATAAAGCGTTACTGCATAGGCAGATAAATCGGATATGACAAGTGTCAATAAGGTACACAGTATAATTACACCGGAGCCTCGTTTGGAGTGTATGGAGATTAGATAGTGCTACTTGTCACACAAAAAATAAACTGGATATTAAACTGATTCATTTATGATATAAATGCACATCATGTTTCAGGTAATGTATTTATCATAAACAAACTCTTATACTTCTTTTAACTACTATAAACATTATATTTACATTGTCTTCATGTAGGTATACATCCTAGAAAACTACATCTTAGAGCGCAAATTCGGCCGAAAAAAAAGCTAGCTGAATAATTATTCGTTGCAAACCTAAATTTGTGGATCGTTCAATCCTCGAAATCCACGAAAATTAGTGCCCCACAATTATTAATGGTGAAAATTAGTGCCCCACGATTATTAATGGTGAAAATTAGTGCCCTACGATTATTAATGGTGAAAATTAGTGCCTCACGATTTAAAATTAGTGCCCCATGATTATTAATGGTGAAAATTAGTGCCCCACGATTAGTAATGGTGAAAATTAGTGCCCCACGATTATTAATGGTTTTGCAGTATGGAAAAATGTTGCCAGCGCATTGCCAGTGTATTGTCAGTGCATTGTCAGACATACTTTTCTGTTACAAGCTTATTGCCAGTGTCTTGTCAGTGTGTTGACTGTGTGTTGTCAGAAACACAATTTCGTAAGGGTTTTGCTCAATGTTCTGCTTCAGTGATTTTTCTCTGAGTTAGGGGACTTCAAAGATTTCTGAAATAAGAATATAGTGCACAATTCTCGACTTTCTTGTCCTGGCTATTTCTGTTTAACAACTGGCCAGAAATGAACATTACTTTATGAGACGTTTCATTGCCAAGAGGAGGTGTGCATAAAACCGTGAAGTTTCGCTTCAATGATAGTGTGCAATTCTTGTTTGGGCTATTTCTTAGCAACTACTGGCCAGATTTCAATAAAACTATATGGAAAGCTTTAGTACTAAGAGGAAAAGTGCAAATTACCAGGATGTTCCCCTTCAATGATTTTTGTATGAGATATAGGACTTTGAAGATTTCTGATATTAGGTTATAGCACACAATTCTTATTCAAGTTATTTCTCAGCAACTGTTGGCCAGATTTCATTAAAACTTTTATGGAAAGCTATATTACAAAGAGGAAGTATGCATATTACCAGGACATTCCCCTGTAATCATTTTTCATGGAGTTATGGGACTTTGAAGATTTCAATTATGTCATGTCTATTTCTCTAGAACTGCTGTATGAAATTCACTGATACTGGAAAGTTAAATAACTAAGATAAAATAACTGTATTACAGTAATGATTTATCACTTTGAATTATTTTACCTTGTTGAACTTTGATTTTCGCTTAATCTACATGTTCATACGGTATTTTTGTGGCATGCTGACATGATACAGTGTATCTGACCAAAAAACAGAAACAAAAAGCAGTCATCAGCCCTATAATGTATAAAAAAATATGTTTCCAAAAGCCAATTAAGTTGTACCTTACCAACCATGAATTTCATAACCATGACTGTTTCACCAATTATTTAGATGTTAAAAGTGTTTCACATAAAACATTCATATTCATATTTATTTGACTGTATAGTTCCACTTATTTTAACCTTTCAAACACTAAACAATCAGGTTTTAGTGGAAACCAATTTATTGCGGAAAAGAAACATTACTATGGGGAAAATGGAAGGTTTTTTTTGGTTTCAGAGAAATAGTCCATATTCGGCACACAAATTAAATAAAATGAACTAAAATAAATTACTAACTGTATACCAGTAACAAAACAACTTGTGTTTCAGACTACCAGTTGAGACAACAGGATCTGGAAATTAAAACCTCTGCAATACAAATATTACCATTAATCTTGTAGCTGTAACAGAAATACCTCAGGTTATTTTCTATGGTGTACCATTTGTGTCAAATGTAGATATACACGTGCCAGCTAAATATAAATGTAACTGTTGTTATAAAATTGTAACTACTGTTACAATTTTAAGACAACAGTCATAAATTTGTAACTACTGTTACTTTTCCAAATATACCTGCAGTTACAATTTATACAGAAAGTAAAAAAATATGACATTTGTCAAAAAAATTGTAACTGCAGTTACTTTTTTTTTCTGATTCATTTATTTATGTAAATATGTATCTTTAAATTAATTTAATAATTTAAAAATTCATTTTTAAATAAATAAAATGCAATTTTGACAAATAGGCATTATTTTAGGCGTGATTTAATTTGTCAAACAGACTTAGAGCAGAAGTTTAGAAGTCAGAAAAATGTAACCGCGGTTATAATTTTATGATGACTGCCATATTCTGTGACTGTGGGTATAAATTGTAACTGCAAGTATATTTGTAAATGTAACTGCAGTAACATATTTATGACTGTTCTCATAAAATAGTCACTGCAGGTACAACTTTATAACAACAGTTACATCTATTTTTAGGTGGCGTGCGTATATATACTTTTGACATAAATGGTACGCCATAATTTTCACTGTGTCTCGCTGTCCCTGTCTGTGCCTCAGTGTTAAGCTGCTAAACCAATAATCTGAAATTATGGTTTATTAACTTTCTATTTGGTGTTTGAGTGTTGCAGTAAAAGTACGAAACCTGAATTGAATGCAGTTGTTATATGATTAAAATTGTACCGGAGTATTATAATTGTTGCAACCTAATGGGTATGTTCAATTGTTATTTTAAAGAAGGGTTTCATTGTTTGATGTTTAGCTTACCTGAGGTTTATAAGGATATTAAGTTATGTATTTGCTAATTATTTTCCTTACATTTTGTAATTTTATTACGATGTTTGAGGTGTCCCTTAGCACAGTCTGTAAGTTTGAATTGCATGCAATATATTTTAGACTGTTATTTTTTTTTATCTAACAAAAGGATAACATGTAAAGATTGACTGTACTAAAGTTAACACTGACCATTTGGTTGTACCAATTCATTACCAGCCCAGTCATATTTAAATTACACATTTTTTGTGAATGATTTAAAAAGTGCAACTTGGAATACAGTCGGAAATTGAAACATGACCACTAAACCTCCAGTTGTGTCAGTTAGGGTGGTCTAAGAAAAAAATTAATTTCTCAAAAATATGGACTCTAAGCCTAAACTAGTGAGTATTTTCGAAAGTAAATGATTTGTTTCTTTATTGTTTACAAAATAATGCCTTAAATGGGTTGGTCCATTGAATTATTCGAGAATAGACAAAATTGTTTCTATCACGAAACCCGTTTTGCAGTGATCATATTTGAAAACTGACCACTTGAAACAATTCTACTTATTCTTGAAAGCAAATATTTTCAAAGAATGCTTCAAAGTAATTAATGTATAAGCACTTTTATGCTTTCATTGTATTTGAAAGACACAATAATTATAATTGTGATTTTTATATATGTATCTAAATGACCTCTGGCAGATCAGCAACTTCCATTTCAGTTTGCTGTGTGTTATACACTGTGACTCACCAGTGCATTTATTTTTGATTATTGCCAGATTAAAGCTGCTACATCACCAAATGCCAATCTGAGATTGGGAAAATGATAAAAATGAAAAAAATGGATTTGATATCTAGTAAAATAACATATTATCGGATAAAAATAAGTGAAATAACATTGTTAGTAAAATTATATGTTATCAAATAAAACTGACTGAAATATCATTGTTGACACATTAACAAAAGTTCAAAAAACACTGGAATAATCATTACAACGCATCGTTTCAACCCGAATGTTGAGACGCTTTCAAATATTTATAATTCTTAGGTTGTTGTGAAATGTTAACCTTGATGAAAACAGGATACAGTTCAAGTGGATGGAAAAACTAGGTCACTAGGTCAAATGAAGTAGAAATCATATTTTGCACTCTAGCAGCCACATTTTTCATCAGATCAGGTTAAAACTTTGTCAGATTATTGTCTTCCATTAATTCATACATGCCATAATTAGGGCTCCGCAAATTGTTTGCGGGTGCCCTAAAGTAATCACCCTGTCTGTCCGTCCATCTATCCACATTTTTCATGTTTTTCTTTCATAACTTCAAAACCGTTTAGCTATTAATTTGAAACTTCATGGGTGGATAAATCTCATTAAGGAGAAGTGCGGTGCACAAGAACCATTACGCTGCACTTCATGGTTCTGGAGTTATTGCCCTTTGTTAATTTTTTATACTTCGTTTTTGCCAGGAGCATAACTCTTAGACTAAAAGAGGTATTAACTTGAAACTTCACTGGTGGATAGATCTCATTGAGGAGAAGTGCAGTGCACTAGAACTGTTACTCTGCACTTCATAATTCTGGAGTTATTGCTTTAATTTTTCATTTTCAGGCGGAGTCAACTTTTGATATCAGCTCTCTAACTTGAGAACGAATTTAAATATTTTAATGAAACTTCATCCATAGACACCTTATATCGAGACCTGGCTTGGGATTACATCGGGGGTGGATGGGGTGACTGTCAAGGTCGCCGTTACAAAAAATAGAAAAACGGTTTCCACTCAATTACTCAAGAACAAATTGAGCTATTGTAACTTCATACGTAGATACCTTTTATCAAGATTTGCTTGGGATTGCATAGGGGGTGGGTGGGATCAAGGTCAAGTTCACCGTTACTAAAAATAGAAAAACGGTTTCTTCTCAATTACTCAATACCAGATCGAGCTATTGTAATGAATAAAGAGGGAACATTTCTTGTGAATGCAACTCCTCCTACAGTTTCCAACAGACTTTCTAGAAACTTGTCTTCATTGTTGAGGGTAATGTGTGGTTGTGTGTAAAGACGGGGATGTAAATTTGTCTCCCACATTCGGAAATTATGTATATATTGCATTAGTTATTGTGTTTCTCAGATATTCTACACTTATTTGTTATCGATGTAAACATCCATGTACTAATATATATTCCACGAAGCTATAGGTAATCTTTGACATAGATGGAATTGCTGACATGAACTAGTTTCATTTCCTGTCATTACTTTAAAAAACTTGCTGACCCCTGCCTTTAACCATGCTATCTATCAATCGGGGCCCGCTGTCACCCATGTGACAAAGTTTTAGTTTTTCAGGCCAAAATGGGACATTGACAAAAAGCAGCGGGACATTTGAAATTTGAGCGGGACACCTATGTATACACTAGCCTATTTTCACGCCTTAACAAATAACTTATTTACTAAAGATGACGTTTTTCATTGTTGTCCATAATATGTAACATGAAGGACTAATATCGTTACATAAAATAATTTTAACTATATAGTAATTAAAACATCACCTATGAAAATGCGTATAATAAAGTCGAAATACGAAACGCCTATCCGAATTTTACTGTTCACACAACATAAACACAAGTTCTATTTACAGTTAAAATGCACATGCATTGCATGTAAACTGAACCGCGGGAAAATTGTGCCGACATGTACAACATCATGTCATCTGCATGGAAAGCACAAAGAACTGTGAAATCTTTGCTTTTGTATAAAACTTTTGTAGCGCAAACAACAACATTGGGTATTAGTATCTCGAATGATGGGCAGTGCATATTGTTACTCGGTCTTTGTCACCATTAACATTTCCTTACAATGACCAGCAGGTACGCCGTTTCAATTATTTTATTGTCATTTAGATAGGTTAGTATTGATTTATGACATACAGTTACTGCAAACGCCCTCCACGGGGACAGCGTGTAGCACGTTTTTCAAGACCCATAGCTGTGATTTGGCTGCTAAATAGAGCGACAGTCATTAAAAGACGTCGCCATGGGTGGCACGTGCGATATTAGCCGATGATGTTTAACTGTTACACTCTGATATTGAGCGGGACGGGTGTTTGTTTTTTCGTACAATACAGGTGTCAATGACAGACCAGTATTGTTGGCGCAAAAATCCGGACCAAACCGGAAATCCTCTTTGACACGCAGTTGACGGGTATTATTGTCATAGGGACCAATTAAGAGATTAACGATGTGAAGTTAATTGTTGGTGCATTAACAAACACTAACATTGATTTTTGTGATTGGCCGGGGCAAAATGCATCTGAGTGTGATGCCGGGACAAACCTGGCTAAAACGAGACAATCCCGGCAAGACCGAGACGTATGGCATTTATGCTTTAATTATATTGGTTCTGATAAAATAAGGGTCTTGTGTGGTCAAAACCTAGATCACTGGGTCAAATTGATTTTATATCATTGTTAACAGTCTAGGAACCAAATTTATCATCAGATCGGGTAAAAAGTTTATCTGATTGTTGACCTCTATTAAATCTAGGTAATTCTGATAAAATATGGGTCATCTGCCATCAAAAACTACTCCACTATGTCAAATTATGTAAACAGCTTCTTTAAACTTTAAGGACATAACAATTTAGTTTTCCATAACATCTGGTTAAACTTGGTCAGATTGTAGTCATCCCTGAAATCTATGCTATTGTGCAATATTGGTCATAAAAAAAAAAAACTCTAGGTGCAAATTCCTTAATGACTTAATTGCCTTGTGACAGACTTTTTAAGTTGTGTTTACTGGCTTATGTCATGTTTCTTCTTGTCACCTACTGAACCAGATGAACTATAGTGGGCCATTTTCACTCTCTAGTTAGAGTCTTTCCCAAATGAGTGGTAAAATCCACTTTTATTTGTATTGTTATACTCTTTTAAATGTGATGTTTATTTGACTGCATTTTGTGTGTATTGTAACCTTTACATTGCCAGCAACATTTTTGCCTTAGTTATATAATTTTTTTTATGTCGACTGATCTGTGAAGTAGCAACTTTAATGTGAATAACATGAGGAAATTGTATATTAATCTTGCTAGGTCTTTTTGCAATTACTTACCGCCAAGGCTTTGCCACGTACACTTTTTTATGGTCAAATGGATGATCATGTGGAAATTAGAAATGGTATAATGTGTACATGGACATTTATAAATATATGTTTTTGTTTTTACAAGAATCAAAATTGGCAACTGAAGTATTAACATCCAAATGTTTGTGTGTTTATTTGTAACTGATCAAGAACAAGAATAATAAGTGCACTTTTAGTTTCTTTATTTTAGGGGTGGCCTCTGTTGAACAAAAATTCAAAATTACAAACAAAATTATTTCTTTATTTTAGGGGTGGCATCTGTTTAACAAAAATTCAAAATTACAAACAAAATTATTTGTTAATGCAGTTATCACTAAAAAGGTGTAATGTTTCCAATAAGAATGTAAAATAATCTGGTCAAACTTGGAATGATTCAATTGTAAATGTACTGACCATGGTTAATGCCAGTATACTGATATTTTAGTCTAATTAATAGGATGTGCATCAAATTTAGTGTTGCTTTTTGTGTCCCCTGACTAGGCGACATATAGGGGTTACTTATGTGGGCTGCGGTGTCGTCGTCGGCGGCAGTGGCCCCTTTCGCTTGTCCGGAGCATAACTCTTAGACTATTAAAGCTATCAACATGAAACTTCATAGGTAGATAGATCTCATTGAGGGGAAGTGCAGTGCACAAGAACCGTTACTATGCACCTCATACTTTTGGAGTTATTGCCCTTTGTTTATTTTCATACTTAATTTTTGTCCAGAGCATACCTGTAAAACTATGAAAGCTATCAACTTGAAACTTCATAGGTAGATAGATCTCATTGAGGAGAAGTGCAGTGCACAAGAACCTTTACTCTGCACCTCATACTTTCAGAGTTATTGCACTTTGTAAATTTTCAGACTTATTTTTGTGTCACATTTTTGGTTTTAATGAGTCGTTTCTTTGCAATTAGCCAGAATGCAGTGCTTTTGAAGATTTCAATAAATCTGTTTAAAAAAATCTGAGCATTAACGTTAAGAGCTTCTTCATTTGGATTCCTGTAAGCTATCCGGCTTCAGGTGACACATCCGACTCGCGGAGTACTAGTTCTATAGGTCTAAATACGCTGCACGCTGTGATGTCTTATTGCTCACACTAACCATTTTAGTGGTGGAAACCTGAAAGTGAAACTTTATTGTTGAGACTTGAAAAAATATTTGAGAAAAAAAGGAAACAGTTTTAATATGTGTCTATATTGATACGAAAGACCGTCAGTATGCCTCTTTAAACCTTTTAAAGACTGTAAGTTCCACATTTGTTATCATTCTGTTCTTCAAGTATTTCCTTGCGAAACAGTATTGTATCTGAGCACTTAATTTGGATGTTTTTTTCGTTTTAGGGTTTCTTAATAGTCGGATGCGGGCCCATGATCGCTGGAGGATGCTGTTCAAGCTGGGGTTGACTGTAATCATTCTTGTGGCCATTTATATGTACTATGCCATAGACACGGAGCGGAATTCTACCAATCACACAGGTGAGTATACCTTGGACTACTGTTATATGTACTATGGTATAGACACGGAGCGGAATTCTACCAATCAAACAGGTGAGCATACCTTGGACTGCTGTTATATGTACTATGGTATAGACATGGAGCGGAATTCTACCAATCAAACAGGTGAGTATACCTTGGACTACTGTTATATGTACTATGGTATAGACACGGAGCGGAATTCTACCAATCAAACAGGTGAGTATACCTTGGACTACTGTTATATGTACTATGGTATAGCGGAATTCTACCAATCAAACAGGTGAGTATACCTTGGACTACTGTTCATTGTTCATTCTGGTCCGCATCTTTGCCCCCGTAAAAGAAAAATAAATGGGCGCAACAAAAAAACTGTCCATGCGCCATTTGGGCGCATGATAACTATAACAGATGCATAGAAAATTCCATCTATTATAAAGGCGATTTTGTTCGAATGAAAATCATCATAAATCGTATTGCGAATTGTTAACATCACATAGCCTGATTGTTAGTGGAAATTAACCGTTGCCAGTCTACCGCACGCGCACTGTTTTATAACTAGCTATTTCATTGGCAAATAAGGTAATGGGCAATTTGACCTCGCTTACATCATCACAAATTGATTACAGTGCTGTCTGAAATTTACATGCGGTTTAAGTTTCTTATTTTAATAAGATGTCAAAGCGGAAAGCAGATACAAAGAGCATCGCGGGAAAAACTCTTGAATTTTCCACCAAAATTCCGAGGCAAAATGAGGACACCGTTGAAAATGAGGGCGAGAAAAGATCCGTTGATTCGGCCATACCCGTACTTCATCTGCAAGTTAAGTTGAAAAAAACTGATGAATCTTCCAAAAACGTTGACGGTCACACATTTTCAGAAAGGTTGGTTAGAGAAATTGTAGTGGTTATTGTACAATGAAAGAAGTAATTTGATGTTTTTTGACATTTGTAAAAAACATAATAAATAGTAACATGATAAATAATTATGGTAAAAATGTGTCGCCCCCCGAGAAAATCCTTTAATGGCGCACTAACTTTGTGGCTGATGGGCCATCGGCCCACCTGCAACTCAGACCGGAATGAACACTGACTGTTATATGTACTGTGCCAAAGAATGGAGTGGAAATCTTCTCATGAAACAGGTATGTACTGCTTTTTAGCTCACGTGAGCACAAAGTGCGCAAGGGTGAGCTTTTGTTGTTAGTGGATGTCTGTCATCTTCTGTCGTCAACAATGAGCATAAAAATCTGTCCCTCTAAAACCGCATGGTGGTTGCCAGGGGGCAGAGGCTTTTTGTGTCACCTTTTCAGGCGACATATAGGGGTTACTTTGGCAGCGTCATCCCCTTTAGTTTGTGCAAACAATAACTTGAGAAGTTTTTGTGCAATCATTATGAAACTTACTAATAGGTAGGTAAGTGTTAGCGGACATTAAAGGAAGGTGAAGTTCAAAATTGTTCCAAAACATATTTTGGGTAGGGGAGAGTTTTATGGATTGGTAGTGGGAGGGTAAACAAACAATATTTTAATTTTAGCCTGATTCTGTTTGCTTTTGAATGTGTATGTATCAGCTGATAGATACTTATAAAGTTTTGTTCAACATGTCTTGTCTCTAAAAGACCTCAGCAATTCAGTACAATTCAATTCTTATTTTACTGACACAATTTCTTTTTGTTTTTCAGGATGACTAAATTAAATGGGTGTCTTCTAATTTTAGATGCGAGTGTCTCAGAGTTGAACACTGGTGGACATGAAACCAAACTCGCAGAGGAAGTTTTCCATGGTGTTCAACAGAAAACAGAAAAAACAGAAAATGACAGGGCAAGGTATCTGTACAGTTTTGTGCAGTTATATTTGAGTGTAATATAAGCATTAGTTGTGTTTTGAGTAGGGTTTTAGTAATTTAACATTTACCACTTTTAAATACGAATGCTATATGGAAAGATCTAGCTCATGATGATGGCTGTGCAAAAGGAACTTCAGGCCTCCTAGCGAAACCTTTTAAACCTTTATAAACCTTTATTTTATGGAATATCCTTTAAAAATTTTATTTTTCCTGGAAAACCTCTAAAAACCTGTAATTCACTCTGAAAACCTTTATTAGCTCACCTTTGCACGAAGTGCTCGGTGAGTTATTGGTATAGGGGACCTCTGCGGTGTCGTCCGGCGTCTGTATGCCGTCAACAATATGGATCGTGTACTTTTGTGTCTTTTCTGTACTTGTGGGTTTTTCGCTGTTTAGTGATTCAAGTCATTATTATTTGTCTCCCTTGGTAAATCTGCCAGATTATTTTTCAAACAGCAGAGTTATTGTCCTTTGTTTATTTAAAAAGTATACAAAAAAGGACATTATTTGTACATGCAACATTGATGTCTTCAGAGCCTGCATTAACATCATTTATAATCATTGAACAGAAAATTATCAAAGAAAAAGCAAAACTTGACCTTATGAGTCATGAGACATAGTAAAAGTTTGTATTTGTTATTATATATGCCATTGTATTGTTTAATGTAAATGTGTGTGCCTTATATATATCAATATAAACTACCTAGCGAAAACCCCTTAAGTTTTTAGCCATGATTGTTTTCCATGAAATCAGTATTCGTAAGATTTAAGATAATTTTCAAGTTTTTTTTTTACCAAAATATGTCTTTAAAAATGTTTTAAAAAACCCGCTCAATCCCGACCCTACCTAACTTTTTTGAGAACGTTACCCGAAACACATAATTATTAATTTTTTTTACCTTCTAAGTATTGACAGTAGAATCGGGTCATTTTAAATCAATTTATTTTTGCATCAAAAGAATCATTACAGCTCTACATTGAATGTGTTTAAACAACCAGTGCCATAATCTAGTCACATTCCAGAGCCTATGTCTACGAAAATTTCCAATTAAAAATATTAACTTACACAATTGACAATTACAACGACTTCTAACATCAGAGTGCTTATTTCCTTTGGGCCAAGATTTACAACTTTATAGTCACAAGACCTGATAACTGGCTGTGATAGTGTGATTTTAGTCACCAGAGGACATAATGTAGACCTTTGTACGTCACACATATGGCCTTGATTTCTCAAACATGTTTAAGTATAACAAGATAAGCTTAAGCTTACTATTTTCATGTTGCAAAAAAGTGTTAAATAATAGTCTTAAGACAAACAGTAAACTCCACTTGTAACAATATCACTTATAGCCATTTATTGCATAGAACGATGCTGAGTCCACTTGTAACAATATCGCTTATAGCCATATATTGCATAGAACGATGCTGAGTCCAAGGTCCCGGCCTATCACTTATAGCCATATATTGCATAGAACGATGCTGAGTCCACTTGGACAATATCACTTATAGCCATATATTGCATAGAACGATGCTCACTTGTAACAATATCACTTATAGCCATATATTGCATAGAACGATGCTGAGTCCAAGGTCCCGGCCTATCACTTATAGCCATATATTGCATAGAACGATGCTGAGTCCACTTGTAACAATATCACTTATAGCCATATATTGCATAGAACGATGCTGAGTCCAAGGTCCTGGCCTATCACTTATAGCCATATATTGCATAGAACGATGCTGAGTCCACTTGTAACAATATCACTTATAGCCATATAGTGCATAGACCGATGCTGAGTCCAAGGTCCCGGCCTAGTCCCCTTTATATTTCAGTTGATATAAAAGCTTGTTACAATACCGCATGTAACAAAGTTTCTGTTTTAATTAAGTTTCACTGCCCAGTCGCAAATATTCCCCTTTTGTTAGCTCACCTGAGCACAAAGTGCTCATGGTGAGCTTTTGTGATCGCCCGCTGTGCGTGCATGCGTCCGTCGTCAACTTTTCATTCAAACAACATCTCCTCCTAAACCACTTAGCAGATTTTTACCAAACTTCACAGGAATGATCACTGGGTGACCCTCTTTCAAAGTTGTTCAAATCGTTACGGTCTGCTGCATATGTAGGTCACCAGAGCTAAAAATAGATTTTAAAAGTGTAAACTTAAAAAATCTTCTCTGAAACCGCAAGGCCCAGAGGTTTCTTATTTGGTATGTAACATCCTATAGTGGTCCCCTACAAAGATTTTTCAAATTATGCCCCTGGGGTCAAAACTGGCCACGCCCTGGGGGTCACATGATTTATAAAGAATATATAGCTAAATGACATTAAAAATCTCCTCTGAAACCACAAGGCCCAGAGGTTTCATATTTGGTATGTAACATCCTATAGTGGTCCTCTACAAAGATTGTTCAAATTATGCCCCTGGGGTCAAAACTGGCCACGCCCCGGGGGTCACATGGTTTATATAGAATATATAGCAAAATGACTTTTAAAGTCTTCTCCTCTGAAACCGTAAGGCTCAGAGGTTTCATATTTGGTTTGTAACATCCTTTAGTGGTCCTTTACAAAGTTTGTTCAAATTATGCCCCTGGGGTCAAAACGGCCACGCCCGAGGGTCACATTGTTTATTTACAATATATATCATTATGGTCTTAAAAATCTTGTCTTCTGAAACCACAAGGCCCAGAGGTTTCATATTTGGTATGTAACATCCTATAGTGGTCCTCTACAAAGATTGTTCAAATTATGCCCCTGGGGTCAAAACTGGCCACGCCCTGGGGGTCACATGGTTTATATAGAATATATAGCAAAATGACTTTTAAAGTCTTCTCCTCTGAAACCGCAAGGCTCAGAGGTTTCATATTTGGTTTGTAACATCCTTTAGTGGTCCTTTACAAAGTTTGTTCAAATTATGCCCCTGGGGTCAAAACGGCCACGCCCGAGGGTCACATTGTTTATTTACAATATATATCATTATGATCTTAAAAATCTTGTCTTCTGAAACCACAAGGCCCAGAGGTTTCATATTTGGTATGTAACATCCTATAGTGGTCCTCTACAAAGATTGTTCAAATTATGCCCCTGGGGTCAAAACTGGCCACGCCCTGGGGGTCACATGGTTTATATAGACTTAAATAGCAAAATGTCTTTTAAAATCTTCTCTGAAACCGCAAGGCCCACAGGTTTCATATTTGGTATGTAACATCCTATAGTGGTCCTTGACAAATATTATTCAATTTATGCCCCTAGGGTCAAAACTAGCCACGCCCTGGGGGTCACATGATTTATATACACTTCAATAGCAAAATGACTTTAAAAATCTTATCCTAAGAAACCGCAAGGCCAAGAGGTTTCTTATTTGGTATTTAACATCGTATAGTGGCCCTCTACAAAGATTGTTCAAATTATGCCCCAGAGGTCAAAACTGGCCACGCCCTGGGGATCACATGGTTTATATAAACGTAAATAGCAAAATGTCTTAAAAAATCTTCTCCTGAAACTGCAAGGCCTAGAGGTTTCGTATCTGGCCACACCCCAAGGGGTCACATGGTTTATATAGACTTAAATAGCAGAATGACTTTAAAAAGCTTTACCTGAAACCGCAAGGCCCAGAGGTTTGTTCAGATTGTTCAAATTATGCCCCTGGGATAAAAATAAGCCACACCTCGGAGATGCAAATTCTAATTGGGTTACAAGGTGTTAGGTTAGGGCCCTCAGGGCCCTCTTGTTATGATATTTAGGGTCTGTACTAGGTGCATGCAGATATATGGTTGATTAAAATTGGCATTGGGGTTGACTGTCCCTATGATTGGCCTATATGGCGTTGGGTTTGACTGTCCCTGTGATTGGCCTATATGGCGTTGGGTTTGACTGTCCTATGATTGGCCTATATGGCATTGGGTTTGACTGTCCCTGTGATTGGCCTATATGGCATTGGGTTTGACTGTCCTATGATTGGCCTATATGGCATTGGGTTTGACTGTCCCTATGATTGGCCGATATGGCGTTGGGTTTGACTGTCCCTATGATTGGCCTATATGGCGTTGGGTTTTACTGTCCCTATGATTGGCCTATATGGCGTTGGGTTTGACTGTCCCTATGATTGGCCTATATGGCGTTGGGTTTGACTGTCCTATGATTGGCCTATATGGCATTGGGTTTGACTGTCCATATGATTGGCCTATATGGCGTTGGGTTGACTGTCCCTATGATTGGCCTATATGGCGTTGGGTTTGACTGTCCCTATGATTGGCCTATATGGCGTTGGGTTTGACTGTCCCTATGATTGGCCTATATGGCGTTGGGTTTGACTGTCCCTATGATTGGCCTTTATGGCGTTGGGTTTGACTGTCCCTATGATTGGCCTTTATGGCGTTTGGTTTGACTGTCCCTATGATTGGCCTATATGGCGTTGGGTTTGACTGTCCCTATGATTGGCCTATAATCGTTCTGTGCTGTTTGTAGTGCCGTACAACATGACAGAATCCTTCTGGCAGTTTTGTCATGCGGAGACCGGGCACACAATTAGGATGTGATGATGTAGCACTAACCTCAACTTTGTTACATCATACTTATGATTATGTAACACTTCATTATTTTTGTAGTTCGTTACATCGTGACAGTATCCATCTTGCCGTGGTATCGTGTGGAGACCGGGCGGAGGAGACACTGGTGATGCTGAAGTCAGCCATTCTCTTTACGGACACCCCGCTTACATTCCACATCTTCACGGAGACCAGTCTCATGTCTCACTTCCAGCAGCAGGTTGGCTCATGTTGCAGTTCTGCAGACTTTATTAGTCCATTGTCAATGAATTGAAGCATAAATCACAATAGCTACTCAAGCATTTATTTTCTCTTTTCTTTTCGTCAATCTAAAAGAGGTGCAACATGCAGTGCGTGTTG
Organism: Congeria kusceri; assembly: GCA_027627225.1. Lineage (NCBI taxonomy): Eukaryota > Metazoa > Mollusca > Bivalvia > Myida > Dreissenidae > Congeria > Congeria kusceri. Next base: position 1,219,862 of record CM051027.1, on the reverse strand, counting down.
TTCGCCCTATTGGTGGTCATTTTCAAGTTGTGTTTTACCATTAAATGTTACTTTATGCTACAAATGTTAAATTAATCATCAATGCATAATTCCTTGCGATGTAGCTCGAGGGCAAGAGTTTCTATTAAGGTTTCAAAGGATACAGTACAACTCAAAAAGTGAAACAAGTATTCCACTCGCTTTCGCAAAGTCATAATTTTCTGTTTGCGTTATTATTTGGCGTTTCTATGGAAAATTAACTCCACAGTTCATGTGCTCAGTGCTCTGTTGGCTGATGCCACATAATACAGTGTAAGACGATGATATTTGCTAAGTATATCGAATCTACTTCATGTGTAATTCATGTCACCTAAACCACACAAATGCTGCCAAAAATGTATGAGGCGTGTAGTGGGAAAACCGGTCTTAATGCATGTGCGTAAAGTGTCATCCCAGATTAACCTGTGCAGTCCGCACAGGCTAATCCAGGATGGCACTTGCCGCCTACAGTGGATTTATGTTTAGAAGAGATTTCCTTGAAACAGAAAATACCATAAAAGCGGAAAGTGCCGTCCCGGATTAGCCTGTGCGGACTGCACAGGCTGATCCGGTACAACACTATGCACATGCATTAAGCCCGGTTTTCCCACGACACTCCTCATATGTTTGTTTTTGCTTGAATCATACTGTAGTGTATTGTCCAGTCACTTCGTTTACAAAACAATATCTTTAAGCAGAAACATTTCATTTCTTTGAAATTATGCGTGCCACTGTTGTCATCCTGTAATAAAAAGTTTAATTGCATCATTCTGTATTTATTTCAGCTAGATTTCTGGGCGCCAAAGTACAGACAGAGAATTGAGTTTATTTTGTACAACATAACATTCCCAGAGCATGATGGCGTCAGGGCTGAAGACTGGAAGAAACTCTTCAAACCCTGTGCATGTCAGAGGCTTTTCATTCCAGTGAGTGGACCCCAAAATGCATCGTATCTGTTGTGAATGTGTTTCCTAAACAATACACTGAACAGCACTTATAACCCAACACTAACACAATTTGTGATAAAATTTTTAATTTTCATGAAAATTAAACTTGCCTGGTGATCAAGTTAATGACATTAACGTCCGCCTGTTAATAGTTATTGCATTAATTATGTAAAAAGCAAACAAATTAAAACAATCAGTTGAAAATCAACATTTTCAAAATGCTGCCATTTAATGTGGTGGAATTGGAAGAGGCACTTGTTGACAAATGGTGGACTAGTAATCACTTTTCATTAGAAAATGTGTATGATCTATTAATTAGAATTGTCATCATGTTTGAAAGGCCATGGAAGGGCGAATCATTACAAGTTATCACTACTCTTCAAATGGGCACTCATTTATCACAGAGTGCCTCTGTAATTTTGACCAGATTTAGAGGGTACGCACATTGCTTATGCAGTTGGTCTCATAGATGTCAACTGACATTGAGATTTGATGAATTTGAAGGTTATGAAGGTTTCCGTGTGTTGGGTGCACCTCTCAGTATTGTTTGGAAGTAAATGCAATATCATTCGCAGCATTTTGTAAATTTTTATTTTTGACTGTTTTAATTTGTTTGGTTTCATCATAAACTGTGTATGCAATGCATTAAGACATTACATACAGACAGGTATGTCAATAAATTAATCGCTGCCCAAGTTTAATAATATTTTCTTGAGAATTAACCCTTTTACCACAAAGTTAATAAGTGTCGGGTTAGGATTGCTGTTCAATGTTGAGGCACATTTTGAGGAAAATTGCCAAATATGGTGACTGTAAATGAAGTGCACAACTTTTCTTGAAATTTCATAAAAAAAAAATTCATGGAAAAGTGTATAGTTATCTTCTGCAGAAATTAACCACCTTATTAAGTACATATGAGCCGCGTCGTGGGAAAACCGGACTTAATGCATGTGCGTAAAGTGTCGTCCCGGATTAGCCTGTGCAGTCCGCACAGGCTAATCCAGGACGGCACTTTCCACCTACAGTGGATTTATGTTTAGAAGAGACTTCCTTGAATCAGAAAAGACCATACCAGCAGAAAGTGCCGTCCTGGATTAGCCTGTGCGGACTGCACAGGCTAACCCGGGACGACACTTTATGCACATGCATTAAGACCGGTTTTCTCACGACGTGCCACATATAGAATATTGTGCTAGTACGGTGTTCTGTGAACTTGTATCAGCCGAGTTGGTTGTGTGAAGTGAGAACTTGTATCAACCGAGTTGGTTGTGTGAAGTGTGAACTTGTATCAACCGAGTTGGTTGTGTGAAGTGTGAATTTGTATCAGCCAAGTTGGTTGTGTGAAGTGTGAACTTGTATATCAGCCGAGTTGGTTGTGTGAAGTGTGAACTTGTATCAGCCGAGTTGGTTGTGTGAAGTGAGAACTTGTATCAGCCGAGTTGGTTGTGTGAAGTGTGAACTTGTATCAGCCGAGTTGGTTGTGTGAAGTGTGAACTTGGATGAGCCGAGTTGGTTGTGTGAAGTGTGAACTTGTATCAGCCGAGTTGGTTGTGTGAAGTGAGAACTTGTATCAGCCGAGTTGGTTGTGTGAAGTGTGAACTTGTATCATTTGAGTTGGTTGTGTGAAGTGAGAACTTGTATCATTTGAGTTGGTTGTGTGAAGTGTGAACTTGTATCAGCCGAGTTGGTTGTGTGAAGTGTGAACTTGTATCAGCCGAGTTGGTTGTGTGAAGTGAGAACTTGTATCAGCCGAGTTGGTTGTGTGAAGTGAGAACTTGTATCAGCCGTGTTGGTTGTGTGAAGTGAGAACTTGTATCAGCCGAGTTGGTTGTGTGAAGCGAGAACTTGTATCAGCCGAGTTGGTTGTGTGAAGTGAGAACTTGTATCAGCCGAGTTGGTTGTGTGAAGTGAGAACTTGTATAAGCCGAGTTGGTTGTGTGAAGTGAGAACTTGTATCAGCCGAGTTGGTTGTGTGAAGTGAGAACTTGTATCAGCCGAGTTGGTTGTGTGAAGTGAGAACTTGTATCAGCCGAGTTGGTTGTGTGAAGTGAGAACTTGTATCAGCCGAGTTGGTTGTGTGAAGTGAGAACTTGTATCAGCCGAGTTGGTTGTGTGAAGTGAGAACTTGTATGAGCCGAGTTGGTTGTGTGAAGTGAGAACTTGTATCAGCCGAGTTGGTTGTGTGAAGTGAGAACTTGTATCAGCCGAGTTGGTTGTGTGAAGTGAGAACTTGTATCAGCCGTGTTGGTTGTGTGAAGTGAGAACTTGTATCAGCCGAGTTGGTTGTGTGAAGCGAGAACTTGTATCAGCCGAGTTGGTTGTGTGAAGTGAGAACTTGTATCAGCCGAGTTGGTTGTGTGAAGTGAGAACTTGTATAAGCCGAGTTGGTTGTGTGAAGTGAGAACTTGTATCAGCCGAGTTGGTTGTGTGAAGTGAGAACTTGTATCAGCCGAGTTGGTTGTGTGAAGTGAGAACTTGTATCAGCCGAGTTGGTTGTGTGAAGTGAGAACTTGTATCAGCCGAGTTGGTTGTGTGAAGTGAGAACTTGTATCAGCCGAGTTGGTTGTGTGAAGTGAGAACTTGTATGAGCCGAGTTGGTTGTGTGAAGTGAGAACTTGTATCAGCCGAGTTGGTTGTGTGAAGTGAGAACTTGTATCAGCCGAGTTGGTTGTGTGAAGTGAGAACTTGTATCAGCCGAGTTGGTTGTGTGAAGTGAGAACTTGTATCAGCCGAGTTGGTTGTGTGAAGTGAGAACTTGTATCAGCCGAGTTGGTTGTGTCAAATGTGAACTTGTATCAGCCGAGTTGGTTGTGTGAAGTGAGAACTTGTATCAGCCGAGTTGGTTGTGTGAAGTGTGAACTTGTATCAGCCGAGTTGGTTGTGTGAAGTGTGAACTTGTATCAGCCGAGTTGGTTGTGTGAAGTGTGAACTTGTATCAGCCGAGTTGGTTGTGTGAAGTGTGAACTTGTATCAGCCGAGTTGGTTGTGTGAAGTGTGAACTTGTATGAGCCGAGTTGGTTGTGTGAAGTGTGAACTTGTATCAGCCGAGTTGGTTGTGTGAAGTGTGAAGTTGTATCAGCCGAGTTGGTTGTGTGAAGTGTGAACTTGTATCGGACAAGTTGGTTGTGTGAAGTGAGAACTTGTATCAGACGAGTTGGTTGTGTGAAGTGTAAACTTGTATCAGCGAGTTGGTTGTGTGAAGTGTGAACTTGTATCAGACGAGTTGGTTGTGTGAAGTGATCGTGATAAACCAGCAGTAAACTTTTGTGGTTTGTTTGTTTCTGGATATGTTAAAATTTCCTGAAGAAATGCTGGATGCCTTTAGGAAGAAACGTTAACCGGAGTTGAGATAAGCAATTGATTTTATTTATGTTCTATTTATTTGATAAGGGTATATGCCAAACTAGAAATCTAGATCTCTAACAATATCGAAGTTGTAAATATGCATTCCGATAATTGCCGAATTCAACCGAGTGTTTGTGTTAACACGGACTACTAGTATGATACAGAAAAAGAAATGCTAGTAGCGAATACGGTATCCCGTATTTGAGTGTTGAATACTGTATATATGGATGCATTGTTTGTTGAAAATTGCCATACATGTTTGCATCAAATATGTTCATACTAGATACCTTAAATAACAGATATCAGACACCGATATTATTAATTTAGTTGCCAACCTACTCAATTCATTATAAGGCATTTTATGTGTTATCGAATTGTGAATGGTTTTGGGGACAATTAGCCATTTCTGTACCATTTTCTGATTATCCAAATTATATGAAAGAATATTAAAGACATTTCAGGGTGCCATGTTAGCTTTATCAATTGAAAAAAATAAATAATTGTGACCATAATTTTTCTATTACTTAAAAATGAGGCCCTGGACTGAATGACTGACTGAATGACTGACTGAATGACTGACTGAATGACAGACTGAATGACTGACTGAATGACTGACTGAATGACTGACTGACTGACTGACTGAATGACTGACTGAATGAATGAATGAACGAATGTTGTTGTTGTTGTTTCTTTCAGGACATTTTAAAAGGCATCGACTCCCTTATCTATGTGGACACAGATGTACTCTTCCTGGGCCCTGTAGATGATGTCTGGGCCCTGTTCAAGCAGTTCAATGCCACCCACATGTCAGCCCTGGCCATCGAGCATGAAGACAAGGCTATTGGCTGGTACAACCGGTTTGCAAGGCACCCTTACTATGGGGAAGTGGGTATGTACAAGGAATTCTAAAATTGTCTGTCTTTCGGTCCTCAATCAAATGTTGACATCCCAGACTGAGTCACATTTCCAGAATTTTGGTTACACATAACTGGTTGTTTCTCAAATTGCTTAAAATTCCAATACACAAACGTCATCTTTATGCCCTCAATGTGTTACAAACACACACACTATAACATGCCCAGAGAAAAAAAATATCAATAATTTGTTAATGGGTCATTCCACTTCCATACTATGTACATTTATCAAAATATATTCCCCCTGCGAATCTCCATGTTTCCTTCATCAATAGTGAGAAAGAATAATTATTGGGAGATAAGGCAAGGGTGGTAATCTACTGGAAAATTCAATTGTTAAAGAAAGGGCGGTAACCTACTGGAAAATTGAATTGTAAAAGAAAGGGCGGTAACCTACTGGAAAATTGAATTGTGAAAGAAAGGGCGATAACCTACTGGAAAATTGAATTGTTAAGGGAAAGGGAGGTAACCTACTGGAAAATTCAATTGTTAAGGGAAAGAAAGATAACCATTGGAAAATTCAATTGTTATGGAAAGGGTGGTAACCTACTAGAAAATTCAATTGTTAAGGGAAAGTGAGGTAACCTACTGGAAAACTCAATTGTTAAGGGACAGGGCAGTAACCTACTGGAAAATTCAATTGTTAAAGAAAGGGCAGTAACCTACTGGAAAATTGAATTGTTAAAGAAAGGGTGGTAACCGACTGGAAAATGCATTTGTTAAGTAGTTTTTTCTTAAACGTAACTTGGCAGAGGTCTGCACTCATGGAGTGCTTGCTAGTTCTTTTATGTTGTTCATATGTGTCTGGTTCCTGTTTGTCGGGTTTGTGCACAAAGTGTGCTTATTATGAAATTATTCTGTGAGTTTCGTACATATTGTTGGCAGATTTACCTGTAAAACAAAGTATTTGCATATATTCTTTAATTTTAAAATAGTATTAACTATAACTAAACACTAACTCGATTCTGTCTACAACATTGAATATTCTTTATGCCTAAACAATGATAAATGGCTCTTGAATAAGAGATTTCAAGCAAATTCATTGCATATTTTAAACAAATACAATGTAGTTTGCGGAATTTGATTTGAAATGATTTTGTAACTAGTAAACCAAACCAGAATAGTATATTTTCTTTAACCACATATTTCTGATTATAAAACCAGTGACTTTCCATACTGAACAGTCCGGTACAAGGACACATTCCTAATGTCAGATATAGTTTATTTTTCCCAATCAGAATACAAAATTCCAAAATCTGAAATGACAAAACTCTAAATACATCTGAAATATGAATTTAAGTTGTTAATCATGTATGGTTATAGATAAACACCATTAAAATACCTAGTACAACCAGTATAGCCAGTAATTCATTTATTAAATTACTTTCTTGAATGTTTTCCAATTTATAGTAAGATTTCAAGACGTGAAATTCCCAATTTGAATGGTACCTGACCCATTCGCACTTTGAATGGTACCTGACCCATTCCCAATTTGAATGGTACCTGACCCATTCCCTATTTGAATGGTACCTGTCCCATTCCCAATTTGAATGGTACCTGACCCATTCCCAAAGCAGTGAAATAAATCACTGATCAGTGTTTTTTTAGGGCCAATTTGGGGCCGAAATTCGACCCCATTCCCCTGCTTAAATAGTTTATATTTTTCCCCTATATTTACCTTAATATTCCCCTCAGAATGTAAGCTTTATTTAGAAAATAAAAAGACCAAAATTGGACAAAAATTGGCTAAGATAGAGGAGTTTTCGTAAACAATCCTAGCAATTCTTCATCCAACCAAGTTAATCTAAGTTATCATTTGTAGCAAAACAATTCATTAATGTTTTATAACAAAGGAGAATATAAAAAATTTAATAATACTTTTGTATAAAAAAATCTGCTTTTGCCATCTGAAGGGCCCCGCCACCTTTGCCCCAAGGGTGAAAAAAAACTGCTGATCAGACACTGTTAGTTTGACTGCAACTGCACTTTGCATCGTAACTTGCAGGTGTGAACAGTGGTGTGATGCTGATGAACCTGACCCGAATGCGAGCATCACCATGGTTACAGAAAATGAATGTCTTCTACAAGGAGTATAAACTGAAGATAACGTTCGGGGACCAAGATCTCATCAACATATATTTCCATTACCATCCAGGTATTCATGATGGCCTGCTTTCATAATTTTCGGGACAATGTTTTATAAGACTATCGACTTATTATCATCTGTGCTTCTAATGTTTTCAAGTCAGAAGAAAATAGGCATATAGTGATATGTTATCTATGCAACTAGACAAAAATTAAATAATATTACCTTTCTTTATTATTGTAAATTTGATACTCATTTTAAGAAAAAAAGTTCAGTTCTTATTGGCATATTCTGTTAAGATATTTGTGTATTACATATATGACTGATGTGTTAGCGCAATAAAAAATCAATGTTTTAGATCAGCTGTATATATTCTCCTGTGAGGTCAATTACCGGCCGGACCACTGTATGTACATGAGCGTATGCAAGCCGGCAGAGAAAGTAGGGGCCGTAATTCTGCACGGCTGCCGTAGGGTCTGGTTTGAGGACAAGCAGCCAGCCTTTAAGGCTGTTTTTAAAGCATTTCAAGAAGTAAGTAGAGAGCCTGTATTCCAGAAAGCTTCCATTGTACTTTCCTAAGCAAAGCTCACGTGAAAAATTCAGAAAATGTTGCAAAATATTGTATGTGCTTACTTGACATTTAATGTATGTAACACTGAAAAGAGGGTAAATAAACACGCACTGTTTGGTATATATAGTTCTATGTATGAATAGTATGTATGTATGTTTATTGCATTTACCATTATGTTAATTGAGCAAAATACAATCATATAAACAACATTTTTTTTTTATTTGAGGCATGTCGTGGGAAAACTGGGCTTAATGCATGTGCGTAAAGTGTTGTCCCGGATTAGCATGTGCAAGAGACTTTCTTGAAACAGAAAATACCATAAAAGCAGAAAGTTCCATCCTGAATTAGCCGTGCGAATTGCACAGACTAATCCGGGACGATACTTTACTCACATGTATTAATCCTAGTTTTCCCAGGACACATCTTATTTCTTTTTATAATAGGTATGAAAAGTTCCAAATAAAATTTGACAGGGTGGCCACAGACTCCCCAAAACAGGGAAAACAGTGTAAAATGTTGGGAAAAATGAGGGAATTTGAACATTTGGAAAAAAATCAATGAATATTTAGGGAAGTTTACCAAAATATTAAGTTAATAACACAAATGAAGAAGTGGAATACACAGTTTTAAAACTTAAATTGATTTTTTTATGGCAATCAAACAGTAAAAAATCATATTCATGTAGAATAAAAAGTTAACTACATAGTCAAAGTGGCTGGAAAGGGAATCTGGAGACCATGGCCAGTATTCACAAGGGAAATCTTAACTTAAGTTGTACTTATGTAAAAAATTATTGATCAAATTTTCTATGTGAAATCCATTGATTTAAGTTTACATAAGGTTAAATACTAAACATCTAAGCAGTATTTACTAGTGTAACATAATATGAGGCGCGTCGTGAGAAAACCGGTCTTAATGCGTGTGCGTAAAGTGTTGTCCTGGATTAGCCTGTGCAGTCCGCACAGGCTAATCCAGGACGACACTCCACTTTTATGGTATTTTCTGCTTCAAAGAAGTCTTTTCTAAACATAAATCCACTGTAGGCGGAAAGTTCCGTCCTGGATTAGCCTGTGCGGATTGCACAGGCTAATCTGGGACAACACTTAACGCACATGCATTAAGACCAGTATTCCCACAACGCGCCTTATGTGTTAATGTATAATTACCTATACTGAAACAGCTGCAGACTTAATGAATTTTATCAATTTAAGAAATTTTCTTAAGTTTTCCCTAAGGAGCTTTGTGAATATGGGCCCAGATATTTATATGTGAATATGGGCCCAGATATTTATATGTGAATATGGGCCCAGATATTTATATGTGAATATGGGCCCAGATATTTATATGTCAATATGGGCCCAGATATTTATATGTCAATCTGTGGAAGGTTTGGTGTTGAATATGGGCCCATATATTTATATGTCAATCTGTGGAAGGTTTGGTGTTGTTCCTCTCTCTGAAACATTTTGTCTAATAGTTTAGTGACAGGCCAAATAATAATTATTTTCATCTAATTTTCACCAAACTTCATAAAAATGTTTGTTGGCACAATATCTTGGCCAAGTTTGATAATCAGTCAAATCGCTCCAGGAATTTTGCAGTTATGGCCTTTGAATTATATAAAATTGGCCTTTTTAGCCGATTCACTCTCTAATTCCAATAGCTTTAATCAGATCATCACAAAATTTGATGACAATCTTTTTGGACATAATATCTCGGTCATGTTTGATAATCAACCAAATCGCCCTGGAACCCTTTGGTTATGGCCTTTGCATGATCTAAAATTAGTCTTTTTAGTCGTTTCTGTTCTCTTAAGTCCAACAGTTTTTATCAGATCTTCACCAAATTCGATGAAAATGATTGAAGGCATAATATCTCAGCCAAGTTCAATAGTCAACCAAATCACGCCTGGAACTGTAGAGTTATGGCCCTTGCTTTATCCAAAATTGCCCTCTTTAGCAGTTTCCGCTCTCTATGTACAACAGTTTTCATTCGATCTTCACCATACTTGATGTTTTAAGATTGCTTTTAACCTAGAGGAGGCATACCTGTTTTACAATAGCTATTGTTATAATCTTTATCAGTATCACAGTCTGCATGTAAGTGTTCTTAAAATATTCACTTTGCAAATGGTTTAAATGTCTTGTCTTGCTTTGTTTCCTGAATGTATTTTGCCCTCCGTATTTTAGCATCGCCTTGGAGGCAGCCTTCGTTACGATCTCCTGGCAGCGGTCACAAACAACTTGGCAGCTGCTGAGCCCTCCAACTGTGGGAAAGTGGAGGGCCTCTTTACGCATAGAATAGAATCTCACCTCAGTCAATTAGAGTCTCAGCATCAACAGTCACCGGACCAACAACAGCTGCTACAGAAACAACAACAACAGCAACAAGAACATCAGATTTCTTGACATCATCAAAAAAAACTAAAATATGTTATTTTTATTATCATAACAGTAAAAACACTATAAATCATATACTGCGATATTGAGTAGTGGATTACACTTATTTATCAATAGCAATATTTGATTTGCTGTGTATTACTGCTGCTCCTATAGAGTTGTAATAATAAGGAGTGTGTGTTGACAAGGGAACCATGTAACATACTCATTCAAATTGTAGTTCACGCTGATTGTTCTAATGAGGGCTATTGTAAGTTGTTAAAAGATCAGCTTTTCAGTTTATTAATAAGAAACTTAATACAACATGGTTGTGTACCTTGAAAAATTACTAGTAGGTCTTTTATGGTTTAGTTATTTGAAAACAAAAAAAAAGCTGCATAACAAATCCTGTACTATGTTTTTAAAAATTTCCGTACATGCATAATATGTTAAGGAGTTTCATTCAATTGCAATGTTTATATGTTGACAACAATATTTTGGTGTATCAATTATCCATGTATTTATTAATTTTATAATTATATTTGAGTAACTGAAGTTTTACTAAAGTTATTCGTGAAGTTGAACTTGAAACATAAAAAAAGATAATAAAAAATACAATGTACTTATTATATGTATTTATTAAAGATACATGTTAAAGTTGGTGTATGTACTTGCATTTATAGTAAAATTATGTGTGTTGAAATAGTTTGTATGCTTTTATAAGGAAGTATCTGTGATAATGTTTTGTTTGTAAAGTTCTTCCATAAACAAAATGATGTAGACTCCCAATTATATCATTTCATGTTTATGTAGCTTATCCACAAAGAAAAAGTGAAAACTGCAACAGCAACAACAGAAACAAAAGGTCTAATTATACATATTGGCTTAAGTATTTGTCAGTCACTTAAATTGTTTTTTTTTCCATGCTGTTTATTATACATGTCATAATTATTTTTATCATTTCGGGGATTTTAAATATTTTCCGGGACATAACGTAAGTGTTGTTATCAGAATCATTTGTCGAGATAAAAGCATTCTTATTTCAGTGGGAAAATCGGTCTGGCGGAAAATACAGGGTTGTTTTTGTTAAAAACGAATGCAAGATCAAGTCGGGTTTATATATCACATTTAAAATGTATATTAATGATTGATTAATCTTACTTAAGATGTATTTGACAATTTGACAAATTAAACAATTTGTACCTAAAATTGTCTTTTTTATGTCAGTCATCGACAATATCTAGCAGTCCAGGTGTACTGTACATGCTATATATACTGTTTCGATGTGTTTGATTCTATGACTCAAACCTTGATGTAGATACAGTGTCCTGCATTACGTAGACATCCTCAGCTGAGCTCCACCTGTCGGAGGATGTTTCGCCCCCTTATTTTCAGTACATGATCATCTCCGCCCTGGCGCGGCAGGCAGTGGTAATCCACCCCGTCCCATTTACTTTGGCTGCTGAATTGCTTTCATCAAAGTGAATTCCATACATCAAAGCCAGAGCCAACTGGGGGCTGTTCTGGGCTGGTATTTATAAAGAATCTTTGGCGAAAATTAAGAAAAATCTAAAAATTCTCAAATTTAATTTTTGGATTTTTTAACAAAGTAATGCATTTTTGGAAGATTTTGACACATAATTTGCAATATAATTCAAAGTGTATTAATATCAAGCATTAGTCATGTAAATGTTCCAAAGCATAATGTTTTAAACACAAATTCTAATTTTGACTTATGTTCAACTTAAGCTAAGAATGGCTTAAGAATCTTTATAAATATGGGCCCAGTAACTTGAGTTTCTGGCTGTTTCATGTACACATATTTTGAAATTAAAATGTGTTCACCTCGTAAATATTTCTTAAATGTTTAGTTTTTTACCCTGTTGTAAACAGAAATCATTGCATTAAACATAGAAAATTTGATCTGAAGTTTTAAATTAAGTACAATTTAAGTAAAAAAGTATTTAGCTTTACATAATAACGGCTTAAAATGTATTGTATTGGGGTGTATTTGAATATTATTGCTTATGTGAATTTACTCGAGCTGTGGTTTGAAGGTTTAATTAATTCTTGGTTAGCTGCTTTTGATTTTAATCTTGTGTATTTGTATCATCATGTTTGTTATTTTCAAAATTTGTGTGTAGAGCATTTTAATCAAATGTCAATTTACAGGTTTTTAAATTGAATAATTATGCTCCCCATCAAAGATGGCGGGGTATAATGGTTTGCTAATGTCGGTCTGTCGGAAGACCACTTTCGTTTCCGTTCTCTAAGTTCGACAGTTTTCATCTGATCTTCACTAAACTGTATGAAAATGTTTGTGGCCATAATATCTAAGTCAAGTTTGATAATCCGCAAAATCGCCCTTGGAATTGTGGAGTTATGGCCCTTGAATTATCTAAACTTTGCTTTTTTAGTCGTTTCCGCTCTCTAAATCAAACAGTTTTCATCAAATCTTCACTGAACTTCATGAAAATATTTGTTATAATAATATCTAGGTCAAGTTCGATAATCAGCCAAATCGCCCGGAAATTGTGGAGTTATGGTCCTTGAATTATCTAATTTTTGCCTTTTTTAGCCACCTGAGCACAAAGTGCTCATGGTGAGCTTTTGTGATCGCCCATTGTCCGTCGTGCGTGTGTGCGTGCGTATGTGTGTGCGTGCGTCTTCAATTTTTCATTTAAACAACATCTCCTCCTAAACAGCTTGGCAGATTTTCACCAAACTTCATAGGAATCATCCTTGGGTGGACCTCTTTCAAAGTTGTTCAAATCTTTCCGGTCCACTGCATATGTAGGTCACCAGAGCTAAAAAATAGATTTAAAAAGTAAAAACTTAAAAAATCTTCTCCTATGAAACCGCAAGGCTCAGAGCTTTCATATTTGATGTGTGACATCCTCTAGTGGTCCTCTACAAAGACTGTTCAAATAATGCCCCTGGGGTCAAAAATGGCCACGCCCCAGGGGTCACATGGTTTATATAGACTTGTATAGCAAAATAACTTTAAAAATCTTCTCCTCTGAAACAGCAAGGCCTAGAGGTTTCATATTTGGTATATAACATTTTATAGTGGTCCTCTACAAACATTGTTCAAATAATGCCCCTGGGGTCAAAACTGGCCACGCCCCGGGGGTCACATGGTTATATAGACTTGTATAGCAAAATAACTTTTAAAATCTTCTCATCTGAAACAGCAAGGCCTAGAGGTTTCATATTTGGTATTTAACATTTTATAGTGGTCCTCTACAAAGATTTTTCAAATAATGCCCCTTGGGTCAAAACTGGCCACGCCCGGGGGGTCACATTGTTTAAAAATAGACATATATAGCAAAATGTCTTTAAAAATCTCATCTGAAACCGCAAGACCTAGAGGTTTCATATTTGGTATGTAACATTGTATAGTGGTCCTCTACAGAGATTGTTCACATGATGCCCCTGGGGTCAAAATTGGCCACACCCCGGGGGTCACATGGTTTATATAAACTTAAATAGCAAAATAACTTTAAAAATCTTCTCTAAAACCGCATGGCCCAGAGGTTTCATATTTGGTATTTAAAATTGTATAGTGGTTCTCTACAATTATTGTTCAAATAGTGTCCCTGGGGTCAAAATTGGCCACACCCCGGGGGTCACATGATTTATATAGACTTAAATAGCAAAATAACTTTAAAAATCTTCTCTTAAAACGCAAGGCCCAGAGGTTTCATATTTGGTATTTAACATTGTGCCCCTGGGGTCAAAACTGGCCACACCCCGGGGGTCACATGGTTTATTCAGACTTAAATAGCAAAATGACTTTAAAAATCTTCTCCTTTGAAACTGCAAGGCCCAGAGGTTTTACATTTGGTATGAAACATTGTATAGTAGTCCTCTACAAAGAGTGTTCAAATCATGCCCCTGGGGTCAAAACTGGCCACACCACAGGGGTCACATGGTTTATATAGACTTTAAATAGCAAACAAACTTTAAAAATCTTCTTCTCTAAAACCGCTTGGCACAGAGGTTTTATATTTGGTATGTAACATTGTGTAGTGCTCCTCTACAAACTTTGTTCAAATAATGCCCCTGGGGTAAAAACTGGCCACACCCCGGGTGTCACATGGTTTATATTGACTTAAATAGCAAAATGACTTTAAAAATCTCTGAAATCTCAAGGCCTAGAGGTTTTATATTTGGTATGTAACATTGTATACCGTAAATACCCAGTCATAAGTGTAAACGTCTCATAAGTCAAGATGTTAAAATTCATTCCAGAAACGTATTTCTAATAATAACCATTCCATAAGTCGAGTTAGAATGATCATAAAACACCATCTGAAAATTGGTCAGCGTATGCCCTAATAAGTAGGTATATGGTACAGTCTGCAGTAAATGCCTTGAACTGAAATCACTGCCAAATCCTCTTTAACAGATCTTGATGTACACAAAAAACAGTTCCAGCCAGTTTAATTAGCAATATGCTATACACAAAAATCATGGGTTTCGTCTGCAGGTTTATTGATTTGTTATTGGTGGCTGATGGTCTAGCTGGGGCTTAAAGTGGGGAAGTCAATTAAAATAGAGTGCCGGTAGATAGTTTCATTCACAGTTTGCATCTTATTTAATAATGAAATAGTTATGCATTTTGTCTTAATTGTCGGTAATTAATAGAAAGGGCAAACTGTGATAATTATGAATGGATTATAGTGTGTGGCTTAGCAAATATGCAGGTAAGAAATAAAATGCATTTGACAAATATTTCAATATAATATGCTACAATTTTTTGTGAACTCATGAGTCAAATGTACTTTATAACCACAATTTAAGAGGCTTAAAATCACGACTTATGACTGAGTAATTGCGGTAGTGGTCCTCTACAAAGATTGTTAAAATGATGCCCCTGGGGTCAAAACTGTGCACACCCTGGGGGTCACATGGTTTATATAGACTTAAATAGCAAAATGACTTCAAAAATCTTCTCCTCTGAAACTGCAAGGCCAGAGGTTTCATATTTGGTATGTAACGTTGTATAGTGGTCCTCTACAAAGATTGTTCAAATGATGCCACTGGGGTCAAACTGGGCTACCCCGGGGGTCACATGGATTATATAGACTTAATTAGAAAAATGACTTTAAAAATCTTCTCCTCTGACCCATAGGTTTCATATTTGGTATGTAACATTGTATGGTGGTCCTCTACAAAGATTAAGATTGTTCAAATGATGCCCCTGGGGTCAAAACTGGGCACACCCCGGGGGTCACATGGTTATATAGACTTATAAGTTCAATAGCAAAATGTCTTTAAAAATCTTCTCTGAAACTGCTATGCCCTGAGGTTTTCTATATGGTATGTAACATTGTTTAGTTTTACAAAGATTGTTCAAATGATGTCCCAGGGGTCAAAACTGGCCCTGCCCTGGGGGTCACATTGTTTATATAGACTTCAATAGCAAAATGACTTTAAAATCTCTGAAACCGGAGTGTTTTCGTATTTGATATGTAACATTGTATAGTAGTCCTCTACAAAGATTGTTCAAAGTATGCCCCTGGGGTAAAAAGTGGCCATGACCCGGGGGTCACATGGTTTATATAGGCTCATATGTCAAGTGGGCCATAAAATCTTCCTTGTTGAAACTAAGGCCCAGAGGTTTTATATTTTGCGTGAAACATTGTGGAGTGGTCTTCTACACAGATTATTCCAATGATGCCCCTGGGGGTCACATGATTTATATACATTTAAATAGCAAAATGACTTTAAAATCTTCTCCTCTGAAACCGCAAGGCCCAGTGGTTTCATGTTTGGTATGTAACATTGAATAGTGGTCCACTACAAATATTTGGCAAATTATGCCCCTGGGGTAGAAAGTGGCCACGCCCTGTGGGTCACATGGTTTATATAGACTAAAAAAACTTCTGAACCTGCAAGGCCCAGATTTTTATACTCTGGTAAGGGGTTTAGTGCCATTTTGCCCTCTTGTTATTAGCCCACATGATGCCTTAAACTCAGGTGAGCGACCTAGGGCCATCATGGCCCTCTTGTTTGCCATATCCGCTCGCTGAGTCGTAACAGTTTTCATCCAATCTTCACCAAACTTCAGTCCAGCACTGTTCATCCAGTCTTCACCAAACTTCATGAACATGTTTGTGGGCATAATATCTTGGCCCAGTTTAATAATCGGCCAAATGGCCCTTGGAATTGTGGAGTTATTGCCCATGATTATCAAAAATTAGCCTTTTTAGCTATTTTAACATAGAGGGCGGCATAACTGTTTTACAAACAGCTCTTGTTTAATATAAGATAATTTTGTTTAATTATTAATGAGACTGAATATAGAAATGTTTAATAGCATATGAATTGGTGCTTTAAGAGTGAATTGTATTTTAATCACTCCCTGCCCTATGAATTTGTATTAGGGCATAATTGATTATGAATTTATCTTGCATGCATAATATGTTATATACATATTGGATTGAGAATTGTCAAATTATGTAACGTTTTATCTATTCATCACTGTAACAGCATGTATAAGCTCAAATTATAAATGTTGAAAAGATGTTGTCTGTTTCACTGTTTGACATCACAACAGAAGATAAAGTAGAATCAAGAACACACTAATACTTTTAGATTCATTTAATACATTATAATAAAGATAGTAAAGATGTGATTAGTAAAGACTAAAGTGCATTATATTAGCTAAATTAAATGCCCTGGTGCTTCCTGCATATTTTATCAAATAATTATCATATCAGAATTACTGTACTGTCTCTCTAAGAAGATGATTGTTCTGAAAAATCAATATTTACGCCCCCTTCAAAGAAGTGGGGGTATATTGTTTTGCACCTGTCGGTCGGTCGGATGGTCTGTCCGTAGACCATTTCGTTTCCGCACGATATCTAGAGAACGCTTTGACCTACGATCATTTAAGTTGGTATGCTGGTTACTTGGGAGGAAAGGAAGATGCCTATTGATTTTGAGGTCAACAGGTCAAAGGTCAAGGTCACAGGGGTTTGTAACATGAAAACTGTTTCCTCTGTAGACCATTTCGTTTCCGCATGATATGTAGAATACACTTTGACCTACGATCATCCAAGTTGGTATGCTGGTTACTTGGGAGGAAAGGAAGACGCCTATCAATTTTGAGGTCTACAGGTCAAAGGTCAAGGTCACAGGGGCTTCTATCATGAAAATTGTTTTCTCCGAAGACCATTTTGTTTCCGCAGGATATCTAGAGATGTTTTGGCCTATTTGATGTTTAAATCAAACTTTATATAATAGACTGTAAAAATAAATCCATAATTATACTCTATCTTTCTTTCAGCTTTATATTTACTTTCTAAAGCATCAACTTTAATTTCCTCCCCATGTGTTAATGTGCACATACAATATTAAAAAATATCTTCACAATTGCACATATTGATGACTTTGCTGCAAGTCGGGGGGCATACATGTTTTACAAACATCTCTTGTTTATGAAGATGTAAAAAGAAACAAAATGGTGTTTTGTATGTGTCAGATTTATTTTGTATGACAATAGTGTGTACATGTGTGCAGTTTTAAATATTAGGAGTGAGGTTGTCGGTCCGTCGGTCTAATGGTTTTCATTGTTTCCAGATAACTCAAGAAAGGCTTGACATATTCAAATAATTTTTGGTACACATGTGTTATATCATAGAACACAGGTCAAGTTTGACTTTGGTTACAAACCTCTAAATTTTGACAGAGTTATGGCCCCTTTTCGACTTAAATTCCCTAACACATAGTGTCCGGACGATAACAGAAGAATGGCTTGACATATTCAAATAATTCTTGGTACACATGTGTAGCATCATAAAATACAGGTCAAGTTCGACTTTGGTTACAAACCACTAAATTTGGACAGAGTTATGGCCCATTTTTTACTTAAATTCCATAAAAACATGGTTTCCGGACGATAACTCTAGAATCGCTTGACATATTCCAATAATGTTTGGTACACATGTGTAGCATCATAAAATACAGATCAAGTTCTACTTTGGTTACAAACCACTAAATTTGGACAGAGTTAGGCCCCTTTTTGTCTTAAATTCCCTAAAAACACTGTTTCAGGACAAAAGCTAATGAAAGGGTCCACAGATTTAAATTATTTTCAGTACATAGGTGTAACACAATAAAATACTGGTCATGTTTGACTTAAGTTACAAACCAGTAAATTTTGACAGAGTTATGGCTTCTGCTGAAATTAAATTTTTCCAAATACACCATTAAACATTTACAAATTTAAGCATTCTCACTGTGTCAGTTTCTTCGAATTGATACCATATATTTGTGACAAGGCCATATTGTGGGTGTATATCAGTCACTCATTGGACAATTCTAGTTATTGATAATAATATTTATCTTCATGCATCATGTGCCTGAAAATCAAACAAATCTATACTTTTATTTGACATTTGGCTTTACTAATTAAGACTTAATAAGTTACTGATGTTGAAGTCTGTATGCTCTACATTTATGTAAAACATCATGAAACATCAGCAGTTCAAAAATGCCTATTTAAACTCACGGTAGTTTAGGCAAACAACATTAAACATGATATTAAAACGGAATACTCAAACTGGCTTGTTTGCAAGCCGAACCCAGGGGCGTAGCTTCCTTTAGGCACTATAGGCAAGTGCCTATATATTTTTTTTAGAGATGAAAAATTAAAATATGCCAAAAATGCAATAAAAACAAGAGGGGGGATGGGTTGAGGGGATCTTTCTTGGCTGTGTTGATACTTTATTGTTTAACGAGTCGATTACGTCAATATGAAATAAATTTCATGAAACACACACTTATTTTACAATTATTTTGTAGAATCGGGGTTTAGCTGATGTTATTTGTTTGTTGCCACATACGAGTATAAACACTCATGGCCAAAATTATCGCTTACAGCGTCCTTTTGTACATTCCGCCTATTATGCCTATACATTTTTTGAACCCAAGCTACGCCCCTGGAACCTCACACTTGGCCCAGACACAAAATTAAAAAAAATGAGAGGATGATTCCACTTTCTGAAATCAAACCGCATTATTATGATTCATATATTTCATGCTCCGCGAAAGATTTCGGGTGTGCATACACTCAACAAATTTTCCAATTGGTCACTTAATTTTTGTTTTTCTGAAAACTGAATTGACGAAATTACATGAAATTTTGGGCATATTATATATTTGTCGTACTTGACTATCGATTCGTGCATACATTTCTTAACTATTCATACAAGAAGCACTGACCCCTAACGGGTCATTCCTCGTGCACATTATGGCAACAATTCACACGTGGTCTTTATGTTATTCAAACATCCGCTCTAAACAACAACAAAAGCATGGATTCGAATGGCGATGAGTAGGCTATAACGCAGTTTTACGTCGATACGACGTTGTACCGACACCGGACCCTGATTTTATATCAATGTCGTCATCAAATAATTGGACGTAACCATTTGATTTTTTGTATGGGGCAAACATGTAAATCTTTAAAATGAATGTAAAATGATGAAAAACTATACCCAACTTATTCATATTTTAGGAGTAAACGCATGAATTCGAAAAACCATGTCTTATGTACAAATTGTATGTCACACAAGTTTGAATTATAGTAACACATAAATAAATGTGAATTGTTTTATAAAGCTTAAATGAATGATACATTTATTTATGTGTAACTATAATTCTAACTTGTGTAACTCTATTTGAAACTTGTCAGTTGTTTTTATAATGACATATGCTTGAATAAATATCTTGAAACCTAAAAAAAATACAACAACAAATTGTAGGTCGACTGGGTTGTGTACGCTCACTGGCCTTTTATACACGACTAGATGTAACACACTTTATAATAATATAGAGGATATTTTATTTTTTCGATAGACTATCGATTTAAATTCACGAGTAATCATGCTGTATTATTCGAAATTTATATTTTCACAATTCGCGTTAGAAATAGAAATTCTACCGAAACCAACACATTTTCTGCTTATTTTATGCTTAGAATAATAGTTCCTTTATCAAAGTGGTAATTTTCACTGTTTTAAAACAGTGAATTACCAGACTTATTTCACTGATAATTCCCTATTTATAAACCATATATTGTACTTAATTAATACTGCACATTTATAAATGTTTTGATTGTTTTGCAAAATAATCACGGTATAATTTGAAGAAAAATAAATTTCCCAAGCCGGGAATCGAACCCCGGCCGCCGCGGTGAGAGCGCGAAATCCTAACCACTAGACCACTTGGGATTGTGTGTTTGAAAGAAGAAATTTTTACTCTTATCAATAATCTCTCGCGCCTGATAAATCTCGATAATAAACGGAAATTACCGGGAGCTTCTTCGGAAATAAAAATGGCAGCCCCCGCGAAGCATTTACGGGTTTTAGAATTGTACAGCGGCATCGGAGGCATGCATTTTGCACTCAAAGGTTTTTTTGATTAACATTTCGTTTTGCATGTGCATGCGTATACATTAAACTTGGTGTTAAATAAAATAGTAATCTCGCAGTCCTGATGTGTTTAAACGTGCCATTAATGGCAATTCGGATTGATTATCGTTCGGATACATCTGAACAAACGATAACAGTATCGATAAATATGACTGTTTTAAAACACTTTGGAAGCTGGCATTATTGTTGTTGCATTTGATTGAGATAATAGATTTTATCATTGGAAGTATCTATATGAAGTATAACTTGTTACATTGTAAAAAAATGAATCGAGGACTTTTCGCCACGAAACATTTTTCACCTGGCACTTTTCTCGCCCATATACTGGGATGTTTCGCCCTGAATAATAATATGTCTTTGTTTTGTTATTGATTTGTAATTGATTTTCTGTGTGTGGAAATAGATCTAACTTATATTTTTTCTACTTGAATACATGCAAGTTGGTTTACTAATGCTTATAATGAAAAAAAGGAACTGTCTGGTAACTAACACACATCTCACAATTATCTGCTCAATAAGAATCCAAGACATCGGTTCCTACTGACATTTGTTCCTACGCTATTTTTGACATAGGCGGACATTGCTTTTTACATCATAATGACACCCTGGACACGTGTTCCTACATGATATTGATAACCCTTAACCCTAACTTTATACAATATTTTGACAGTCCGGACAATCATTCCTGTGCAATAATTAATACAAGAGTGCTGACATTTGTTTGAATTAATCGAACATTGAAAATATTACTCTGATAAGATAATATTTATATCACATAATTATTTACATTCTTATATACATATATTTTACAGTTTTTGAGAGATTTTTCGTCGGTAGCATACTAAAATCTTATTTATTAGTCTTGAAACATTGTTGAAATCAACTTACACTGATGTCTGTAATGAAATAACCCTTCTGGAATTGGAAGTGATTACTGGATAACTGGAATGTGAAAAGTGTCTATTGCCTTATTGTTGTCAGTTAGGTACAATAACTGGCATACTTCTTAAAGTGTGAACAATTAGTTAATCAAGGTCTGTTTGTCGGCTCATTATGAATTGGCTTATGTAACTGTCAACAATTAATAATAAATATAATTGCAAACAAATAATTAACAAATGTGTAAATCTAATGATAAACGAAGATGAATTTAATTGTGTTTATTTATTTTCAACAAATAAATGACTTATTACCGATCTTTTGTGTGTTTATCCTTAAATGGTGACTTTAATTATTTATATTGCCGTTAAATACACCATATTGTCCGTGATGTCCAGGTAAAAAATAATCTTAACTAAGAACAATTGTCCGGGCTGTCAAAAACTGTAGAAACCAATGTCCGGGCGATCAAAATCATTCAGGAACGAGTGTCTGGGGTGTCATAATCATGTAGGAAACATTGTTCGCCTATGTAAAAAATAGCATAGGAACAAATGTCTGTAGGAACCGATGTCTGGATACCGCTCAGTTAAACAGATAATGTTGTGAAAACACAAAGGAGATGACTTTCACAGTATAACAATAGGTGATGGGTAAATGTGTTGTACAAACATCCTGTTGTGACATGATACATGTACTGGCCCCAATCAATGTTTATTCCCAATAATTAGGGCGAAACGTCCCAGGGCAAAACGTCCCAAGGTGAAACATGTTTTGGGCCAAAAAGTCCCTATACCATAAAAAATTAGGTATGTTTTATATCACATAATAAGGCAATATTAGACTTTGGAGTCAAATATTGACTAACTGCCTAACTTGTGACTTTAAATATTTTGATATAATATTGTACATAATGTTTAATACTATTATTTACTCTCAATAAGTAAGACATGACATTGATATTACCTTCAGCGTGTTTGTTTGACCTGAGCTCCCAGGTAAATTTCTTGACAACCATGAAATCGACGCATGGTAAATTCATCTAGCAGATCATGTTGAAATGCAACATCACTTTAGCCAAAAATGAAGCAAAAGATTGTTATGAACACATTAGATCAATCCTGTCGTAATTCGTTGTACCATTACTGAAAAAACCTACTACGTCTAGAAGGTGTCAGTGTGTGTATTTGACCAATCCACGAATGAAAGGACAGATATCTTCCTACTGCCTCGTTTACAACTTCTGTGTATAACACATTTCATCTAGGCATTTGGGTACTGACGGTGCAATTAATGATTTTTATTGGTATTTACATGTTGAAATTCTGATTTAATGATGGTTTTAATAGTCAAACAGTCCACTCAAAATATAACAATCTATCAATCAATTTTAATCACTAAACTTTAACAAAAACGCAAAAATAGGTGTAATATTTTGAAACTGTACATAATTTCAGACAACAAATTAAGATGTTTGTTAATTAAATAAAAACGTGAAGTTGAAGGTATATTGATTAAATATCGGTAAATCTTTAAAAAAAAAATTAATATTGTCTTTTTACCCTTTTTACATGACATCTACAGCAACAAATGGTTCATTTAATTATTAAATGCCATTTTAATGTAATTTATTGTAATATGTATTGATTAGACCAACCATTTAATGTTTATAATGAGACAGATTACATTGACAGTTGGGGTTTTAGTTTGATTTGTTAATGATTCTTTTGGACCCATGAACTTGAATCAGTGCCTTAAACATTTTTGTTGGACCCTTGAAAATCATGGCCAAATGGTCAATGGCTCCATGTTGCAGTTTTATGAACACCCATACCTCAGGTGAAGTTGTGTAAACAGTGATTATAAATGATAATTTCTAAACAGTGAAACAAAACAACAACAAACAAACAAAACCAAAGAAACCAAGAAAAAAAATTGTCCTCACTAGTCAAAGCAACTCAAAATGACTTCGTTTGGCACCACTTGCATCCCTATTCATATAAAACTACTTACCAGTAATATTTTGTCCAGTTTAAATTGATTGTTTATGTTTATAGTGGTATTATAATAAAGATGATAATATTTTCTTCAGAAAGTGGATTGACATATGAAGTCGTGCTGGCTATGGATGTCAATGTGAACGCTAACGCTGTGTATTCACATAACTTGCCTGGGACCAAGGTGGACAGTAGCTCTATAGAGGTAACACACTTAATGAAAGTCAATCTATATGTGTGAATGTACATTTAATGAATCAATAATAATACTATTAGTATTATTTGAAAACATATATACATATATTAAACAAGATTAAGATTTGTAAAACCCTAAAAAATTAATTGAATGGAAAACTTTGGATGAAAATCTTAACATGCGAAACAATTGTTCAAATCTGGGTTTCAAAAGTGGCATCCGGCAGTTTCACAATACATATACCTTAAAGATAACACATACCATGGATGCCAACTCCTACTTTCCAATTCCATGGCCCAACAGATTTTCTTCCAATGGACTCCAGACTGTTGGGAAGATGATATTTAGTTATATCAGTTATAATAAATCACAAATGGTAATCACAGAAAGATTTTTATTGCATGAAATTGTTCAACAATAACATAGAACATATTAGTATTGTAACCAATTTGTTTTGCCAACCCAATCTTGAGAAAACCATTACTTTAAGGCAAACTGAGCACAAATCTTTGAATAAAGTGTGTGAATATACACACTTTCGATCTTCATCTTTTGTTAACATAGGTAAGTATTATATCCAAGGACCCCATCGGAAATAAGCTGTCTAGCTTTCATGGGATATCCTAGGTTAATACACACTATGACTTTAACTTAGTCTTCATAAATTCAATCACATTGATTCAAACATCCTTGCCTCATAATAGTTGTTCCCCTAGCATATTCAATTGTAGTCGAGTAAATTCAAGTGTTATTGCTTTGATAGTTTTTAGAACCATATGTTAGTTATACCATTGCTTTTATAACCGAACTTGCCATGTGTTGTAAACTTGTGTGTGTTAACCTGAATACATCTATCTGTCTATAGGCCCTGTCAGTAAAGAAATTTAGCAAGCTGCAGATTGATATGGTGTTGATGAGTCCTCCGTGCCAGCCCTTCACGCGTGTTGGAAAGCAGCAGGACAAACAAGATGTTCGTACAAAGTCCTTTCTGCATGTCTTGGACCTTCTAAACAAGTATGCCTTCAATTTGTTTTTTAGAACAGGATTAAACAAGAGTTTTTGTCAGTGTATGAAACACAGGTGTGAAAATCTCCTAGAGAAGTGCCTGTGCCATATTAGATTTATCCCAAAGAGATAATTTAGTGTTTCATGTATTACAGGTTTGAGTAGCCTGGTGGTTAAGCATTATACTCTTTATTTAATGCTTAGTAGTGAAATATAGAAAAATATCAGTGAGATGTATC
This sequence comes from Congeria kusceri, assembly GCA_027627225.1. Taxonomy (NCBI): domain Eukaryota; kingdom Metazoa; phylum Mollusca; class Bivalvia; order Myida; family Dreissenidae; genus Congeria; species Congeria kusceri. Next base: position 1,194,842 of record CM051027.1, on the reverse strand, counting down.
CCTATATCACTCACAGTGATGGACTACTTTTTTAAATTTTATTTGATTTGAAGCAGAACAATATTTAATTGTAGGTGTTGTCACCATTTATCATACAGAATTACCAAAAAAGAAAAGTAGTGAAGATTAATAACACCAAATGTTATTTTCTCTTGGATTTTCCTCAGTCGTATTGAGCCAATGAGACTAGAACAGACAGTGCCTTGCGGGTACAAGTTTTAGTGACTCAGTGATAAAAGCTCGAAAGCATGTTTGCGATAGGGACCATGGGTATAATTTGTTCGTTTACATACAAGTTAACAAAACCACATAAAACCAAAACTGTAAAACCATCACATCTTTGAATTTTAAAGTTACTTACAATTATGATGATATCAGATAACTTATCATTGGATATCTTTGGTTATTTTACCTGAAATGAATTTATTTTATAATTGATGGAATTTGTATCAATGTATAACAATGCAAGTAATTCCATAGTTAAACAAAATGTTTTCATGGGTCTTATGCTTCTAAATGATTCAAGCTTTGTAAACTATCTTGCACATAGCATAGTTCCCTCCCTTTGACTACTGGTATTTCATATTCTTACAGTTTCTGTTTTTCCACTACAGAAACAAAATATTACAAAACATGTAAGGCGTAAAAGAAAATATGTTTGTTTCAGGTTACCCGACCTAAATGCACCGACCCTAGAACATTTTTTGGGGTTTGTCAGATTGATTTTTGTTTTATTTACCTTTTTAAATAATTAAATGTGTTTTTGGATAATAAGTGTTTTGTTTTGATAGTATCCACTTATATGTTTAAGGATATTACTGATATGTTTTGAATATTTATTTAATTTTAGAATCTTCAAGTTGATCATTTACCTAAAAAAATAAATAAATAAATCCCGACCTACCTACTACCCTAATTTTTTGGGGCATGTAACCTGAAACAAGCGTTTTTTTTTACTCATTAATACAATGCCTTAGTCCAGAATACTATTTAATATGTGAAAAACTTAATATTAGATGTCGACTCCGTAGAAAAATCAAAGACTATTAAAATGTAAACTTTTTATTTGTTATGATTTACAGGGTAGAACAGCCACCCGTGTACATTCTGGTGGAGAACGTGAAAGGCTTTGACAGCTCTGAGTCTCGAGATCTGCTCTTAGACACACTGAAATCGCGAGAATACCACTATCAGGTTGTCAGTCTAATTGTTAGCTGTTGCCAAGATTGTTAAAGCTCATCCAGTTAGTTTATGTTTATTCCAATTTGTTTGTTCTATTAATTATAGTGTAACGGGTATTATTCGGTTATTAGATTGGGGTATGTCGTTGGGCGGGCGGGGTGGCGGCGTCAACTTTTCGTTTCCACTCTCTAACTTGAGAACGGATTGAGATATTTTAATGAAACTTCATACATAGATACGTTATTTCGAGACCTCGCTTGGGATTGCATATGGGCTGGGTGGGGTCAAGGTCACCGTTACTAAAAATAGAGAAACGGTTTCTGCTCATTAACTTGAGAATGCATTGAGATATTGTAATGAAACTTCATACATAGATACCTTATATCAAGATCTCACTTGGGATTGCATTTGGGGTGGGTAGGATCAAGGTCAAGGTCACCATTGCTAAAAATAGAAAAACGGTTTCGGCTCAGTAACTTGAGAACGCATCGTGATATTTTGGTGAAACTTCATACATAGATACCTTATATCAAGACCTCGCTTGGGATTGTATATGGAGTGGGTGGAGTCAGGGTCAAGGTCAACGTTACTAAGAATAGAAAAATGGTTTCCGCTCAATACCTTTAGAATCCATAAAGATATTTTTATGTCGAGATCTCGCTTAGGATTGCATAAGGTGGTGGGTGGGCTCAAGGTCAAGGTCATCGTTACTAAAAATAGAAAAAAGGTTTCTGCTCAATAACTTGAGAACGCATCGAGATATTTTAATGAAACTTCATACATATGTACCTTATATAGAGACCTTGCTTGGGATTGCATATGGGATGGGGTCAAGGTAAAAGGTCACTGTAACTAAAAATAGAAAAAAAGTTGCCACACAATAACATTAGAATCCATGAAGATAATTTAATGAAACTTTATACATAGATACCATATATCAAGACCTTGCTTGGGACTGCATATGGGGTGGGTGGGGTGAAGGTCTAGGTCACCGTTACTAAAAATAGAAAAATGGTTTCTGCTCTATAACTTAAACGCATCGAGATATTTTAATGACACTTCATACATATGTACCTTATATCGAAGCCTTGCTTGAGATTGCATATGGGGTGGGTGTGGTCAAGGTCAAGGTGACAGTTACTAAAAATAGAAAATGGTTTCCGCTTAATAACTTGAGAACACATCAAGATATTTTAATGAATCTTCATACATAGATACCTTATTTTGAGACCTCGCTTGGGATTGCATATTGGGGGGTGGGGTCAAGGTCAAGGTCACCGTTGCTAAAAATAAAACTAGAAAAACGGTTTCCGTTCAATAACTTGACAACGCATCAAGATATTTTGATGAAACTTGATACATAGATACCTTATTTTGAGACCTCGCTTGGGATTGCATATGGGGTGGGTGGAGTCAAGGTCAAGGTCACCATTGCTAAAAGTAGAAAAACGGTTTCCGCTCAATAACTTGAGAAGGCATTGAGATATTGCAATGAAACTTCATACATAGATACCTTATATCACGACCACGGTTGGGATTGTATATGGAGTGGGTGGAGTCAGGGTCAAGGTCAACGTTACTAAAAATAGAAAAACGGTATCCGCTCAAAAACTTGAGAACGCATCGATATATTTTAATGACACTTCATACATAGATTCCTTATATCGAGACCTCACTTGGGATTGCATATGGGGTGGGTTGGGTCAGGGTCAGGGTCAAGGTCACCGTTACTAATATAAAAAAAAAAAGGTTTCCGCTTAATAACTTTAGAATCCATAAAGATATTTTAATGAAACTTCATACATTTAAACCATATATCGAGACCTCGCTTAGGATTGCATATGGGGTAGGTGGGCTCAAGGTCAAGGTCATCGTTACTAAGAATAGAAAAAAGGTTTCTGCTCAGTAACTTGAGAACGCATCGAGATTTTTAAATGAAACTTCATACATATGTACCTTATATCGAGACCTTGCTTGGGATTGCATATGGGGTGGGGTCGAGGTAAAGGTCACTGTAAATAAAAAAAGAGAAAAAGTTGCCGCTCAATAACTTAAAAATCCATAAAGATAATTTAATGAAACTTCATACATAGATACCATATATCAAGACCTCGCTTGGGACTGCATATGGGGTGGGTGGGGTCAAGTCTAGGTCACCGTTACTAAAAATAGAAAAACGGTTTCTGCTCTATAGCTTTACCGCATCGAGATATTTTAATGAAACTTCATACATGGATACTTTATATTGGGACCTCTCTTGGGATTGCGTATGTGGTGGGTGGGGTCAAGGTCTCCATTACTAAAAATAGAAAAATGATTTCCTCTCAAGATATTTGAATGAAACTTCATACATTGGTACCTTGTGTCTAGACCACGCTTGGGATTGCATATGGGGTGGGTGAGATCAAGGTCAAGGTCAATGTTACTAAAAATACAAAAACAGTTTCTGCTCAATCATTTGAGAACACATTGCGATATTTTAATGAAACTTCATACAGAGATACTTTATAACAAGACCTCGCTTATTGTGCTGACTTTTATGCATTTTGTTAGAAAAATTTGGTTTCGTGGAATTTCCACGTTTCGTTTTAAAACTAGATACAAGTAGTTATTAGTAGTTTATTTCATCAGTGTTTCTTCTTGTTGCTTATAACACATTGTTCTTTATTCAAGTTATATACTTCATGCTTATGGCAAAATTATTTCAAAATACTTTTACAAATTTATTTCAAAACTTTAGTAAGAACAAACATATCTATGCCTCAGTTAAATAACGTGTATATGGGTATTGCATCCCCAACTTTGATTATTTTCTTCATTTAATTTTTATTGGCAGTAGCATTTTCTTTGTGGAAAAAAGTGAATATTAATTAGGGAGCACATAAGTAAATACAAGTATCATATTCACTCAGTATAAAACAGGTTTTGCTAGAGATAATTAGTACATCATTTTATATGTTTAGACATTAATGACAAATATATATTGGCCTCACTGAGTATATCCTGAAGAAAGTCATTGACGCTGTATATCTTCCGATCTTTTATATATTTTAATGTGTACTAAACACCTTGACAACAAACATGTCAAAATGGCATTTAAATATTGCATCCAATATAAATTTGTAGCATGATTCATATATATTACAGGAGTTTCTTTTGACACCATTGCAATTTGGGATACCAAATTCTCGGCTGCGGTACTTCCTAATAGCCAAGAGGAACAGTTCAAATTTCCAGTTTAATATTACGGAGGAGGTAGTCAATATATTCGTGTATCATGCACACACAGTGTTACTTTAAAAGGCCAAATAATTAAAAGTTGTTTGTGTACCTTGCCTAAAATAGGCCATTTATTCCAACATGTTTGAATCTTTATTATATAAAATGCTTATGTGACTTTGTTGTTTTTCAGTCCAACATTCATTTTTTTCATTCAATTTACGAGGAGATACATATACTTAAAACCATTCATTACTTGAAACCATTCATTACTTGAAAATTGTATAATATCTTCTATCAGCTATTCAAGATGGTATTTATTTCTTTAAATGCATTTCAAGACAAATGTATTCTTCGCTTTTACTTAATTGGAATTTAAGTTTGTGGTTATAATATTTCAGTTTTACAATGTTAGTATCAAAATTCTCGTAACACAGTATACGCTAACATGTCGAAGACGTTTTATTTTATATTTAATATTGTGAAATTATTACTCAATAGGTTGCAAAGAATGCAGTACATATATTCTTACATATAATCTGACAATATTTTTGTCTCAGCAATGGCAGGGGTTCCTCTGTCGATCCATTATGATAATGGATGAAATGTTCATGTTACTTATACACCAAATATAAAATGAAGAATGCATTGTTCTTGATTTTAACTGTAAGAATTTGGATAACCATTGTAGATACAAGAGACAGTCCCTGATGTTGCTCAACAGTGGCTTGTGTACAAAAACAAAGCTTTGAGCGGAGAAATAGTTCCCAGTGAAACATGTCCATGTTTCGCTGTGTCTTCTGGGGATATGTTAAAAGAAAGCGAAAACTGTACAAGTCCTAACAAACGTCTAAAAACTGACAAACCCAGTGAGTCTGATAAACCTGACAGCCCTTGTGGGCCTGCCTCATCACCCATTCCCGTGAAGAGTGATAGCATAACGGATCAGGAAGAACGTAATCCAACCAGCGGTAGCAGACATTTTGAAAGCACTTATATAGGTGAATGTGGATCAGAGGATAATACATTCCACAAGTCGGATGATGTGAAGTTGGATGAAGAGCATGGGTTGGTTAAAACTACATGTGAATGTTTGCAGAATTATGGGCATAACATGAGACAGAGCAGTGACGATGATCCTGTAACACATAAACCATGTCTCAGGTTGTCCCACTTCCTTCAGGAAGATTATGGTGATTGTAAGAATTTTGTAGACTACCGCCTAACTGAAAAAGATTTCAAACGATTTGTGATAATGGACATTGTTAACCTATGCTCTGTAAAATCCTGCTGCTTTACGAAAAGGTATCAATATGTATTTGTATTTGTATAATGTCTTGTATAGTGTAGCTTTTTAAGATATATTACCTTAAAACGGTAAACAGCAAGCTAAAGCTTACAAATGTATATTTGTAAGTAAGTCTTATCATTTAAACGATGCCGACTGTTTGCAATAAAAGTGCACCAACATTTTTAATTGGTTCTCCTTACTACTTTCAGAGTGTTAAGATGCAAATATATATGTGTAAAAGATCAGTTAATGCTGAAGCCATAGTGCTATCCTTATAAATGGAAAATATATTCTTGTATAAATGCCATTATAAATAAGGACAGTTGTTTATTATTAGCCAATGTGCAGTGAAGATACCCATATTCATTTTATATAGGTAAACATATATGAATGCATCCCTACTTGTATATTGACAAGTGAAACCTGATTTCAGGTACGGACATTATGTGGAAGGAGCTGGCTCTTTAATACAGATGTCTTCAAGCGTTGAGGTTAGTATTATTATGGCTTGTCCAACGTGTCTTATGTTTTACAACAAAGGCTTTGGTTATTTTTTATCATAAAATAGATTTTGTAATGCTGGGCAATCAAGAAACTCTCGTAAAGTGGAAGACCGACCACTGCATATTAATTGGGAGATTATTTGAGTTAGACGTTTACTAGGTTACGCTAGGAATTGATAACATTATAACAACCTCGTCTGATGAATTTCTAAGAAGTATTCAGTTTGCTGAGGTTTCTCACAATTGTTATTCGGAGTATGATCTTGATGAGGGGTAATAAAATGCCTTTTCCGGTTTTATGTCTTCTGACAAGATTACTGTCATAAATTTGGAGTACACTTGAATATGATGTGCACTCATTGGTAGGCAACCAGAGTCATAAGTATCTGATTAATCTCTGTCTAATTTCCAATACTTTTTTCTTGAATTTCTAGAGTACAAAAGAAGCCTCGCAACTCAAGTCGACTTGTATAAAGCAGCAAAACAGAAAGGATTGGGGCGATAATGAACTTCAGATTATTCGCAATCTGAATCTGAGATATTTCACGCCTCGAGAAATAGCCAATCTCTTGTGCTTCCCCGAGGACTTCTGTAAGAGACAATTCTATGTAGAAAATCTTTGACTTTGCGTCCTTGTTGACAGACTTTTGTAGTTTATTGAACGAACATCTGTAATTAATGGCTTAATAATGGGCATTGCCAGGGAAATATTAATCAGCGTCACAACGACAGACGATGGTTTCTAACTAATAGTTGGTCAGGCATCAAATCATAGTAGTTTTGGTTTTAATATTTTTGTACATTTAAGAATTTTAGAATTGTTAACTATTTTGAACACATGATAACATAAATTTGCTTTACAAGATTTATTGGCATTCTTTTATTTAGTAGCTTATTCACAGTTATGTACCCGACTGAATTGATCATACAGGCTGCTTACATTTCCGGTATTTAAGTGATTATACTGGTTTAAAAACAAAGACCACCTGGACGAATATATGGATATAATAGTTGGTTGCAATGTCTGTGTGCACATTTCTTTTATTCTGTTACAGGTTTTCCGCCTACTTTGACAACTCGACAGAAATATATGTTGCTTGGAAACAGTTTAAATGTTCACATTGTGTCAGTCCTGCTTCGACTCCTCGTTCTCTGATGCGCTATACGCAGTTATGCTGCTGTAATGTTTTTGCATGCTTGCTGCATCGAACAAAATAATGTTCATTAAAGGATGAGGAATAGGTAACTTCTTGTCTTTATTTAAAACTGGTCTTGTTCCGAAGTGCTCGGTGTGCTTTTGGTCGTCTGCGTTGTCCGTTTCAGCAATCGACCGTTATCGCGATAGGCACATTATTTTTAGCTCGACTATTCGAAGAATATGTGAGCCTCCGCGTCTGAATTGGTTAAAGTTTTTATTCAAAAGTTTTGTAACTTCAAATTTACATAAGTTGTCTATTTGAAACTTGGCATATACCTTCGTCATCAACTCCAGTATCAGGAGCAACATTCCTCATAACTCTGTTTTGTATATTGACAAGAGTTATGCCCCCTTTTCGTATAGATTTTCAGGTTAAAGTTTATATTCAAAAGTTTTGTAACTTCAAAACCACAGTTATGCACTTGAAACTTAGAATATATCTTTGCGATTAACTCCAACATCAAGTTCCACATTTCCCATAACTCAGTTTGTATTTTGACTATGCCCCATTTTCATATAGATTTTCAGGTACAAGTTTATATTCAAAAGTTTTGTAACTTCAAAACAACTAAGGCCAAAAATAAAATATTGTTTGTTTCCCCTCCCGCGACCCATGCTAATAAAGTGTGGGTCGGTTGGTCGGACAAATATTTCATTTTTATACACAATAAGTCATTTTCATTCATGTTTTCCATATGTTCGAAATGTTACGTTATAGTATAAATTCTTAATATTTTCGTTGTAGTAGATTAATAACGTTCTGCTTATTTACGTAATACTATGTTCTGATTATCTTACAATAATTTATCAGAATTTAACAAACAATAACATACGTCAAAAACAAGAACTTTAAAAATAAAAACTTGTTTAAACTAAGGAGTAATAGCGTGACGTTGCAATTTGCCGGGCATCCAAAACAGAACGCTGTCAGCATCAGCCATTGCAACGGTGACTGTCAAACTGCGGCTAGCAGTTTGTACCTGAAAAGCGTGTTACACGCTTAGCACGTGGATAGTGTTTAAAAGCATCAATCTGTAATACCGTATCTGAACAACGCAAATGCTAGAGCATAAATGAATTAGCTTTCTATGGAAATAAAAACAAATAGGACTTTGTGCATTAATAAACAGAAAGCAACATAACATTTTAGATAAATTAAAATAAAAAGAAAAGGCGCTGAAGTTTATTTACTTTCATTTTTGACAATGACTTTAGTTCTGCTAACATTCATTCAAATGTTGCCTCAGCCAAAGTGTTTGCATAATTCTAATCCGTGTGCAGTGATGAGTTTGAATAACACTTTTGTTAATTATTTATAGATCTAGTGATTGTATTTTTTTTTTACAAATAAGACGTTTGACGCGATCAGTTTGTCGAGTTACATTACGTCGTAATTCATATTCTTAGTTAACGGTTCCTTTCACCAAAATTTACCAAAATACTATTTATTTAAAATTATTTATTTATTAGCTATTTTAATTTGTAGTAATTTATTACAAACACGGCTGTTAAAAACACGCTTATCTATAACAAAACACGTACCTAACACAAATGTGTTACAAATGACTAGCACCTTGACCAATTAAAAGAGGAATGAGGGCGTGATAAACATTCTAACGACGACGCTCATTTGCATGTTGGAAATTGTATGCGTTCTCATTGGCTTACTGTTTGGCTCTTGTTAAGCTGACTCCTCCTGCGTCAAGGTTGTATCGACAATGAAAACTTGGTGCATAAAGGCGAGTTTGTTAATTGCCGGTGGGCGTTCTTTGAACAAAAAAAACAACATGCATATGCGAGCGGAAATTGTTGCGCCCTATAATCTGACACTGGATGTTATGGCGTCCTATTCGTAAAAGCATGCGTCAAAATACGCCGAATTACGCGTTACCGAGAACTGTCCGTTTAAAGTCATTTTTATAAGCGATTTGTACACGCTATTGGATATTTTTTAAGGATTGCATCCCGCATTTTCACACACAAATCAAATAAAATATTGTCTTCTTTGGTCTATAAATTTTTTTGGGTCGCGGCGATTTTGCTGGGTCGGTCGCGGGAGGGGAAACAAACATTTTATTTTAGGCCTAATTTATTCACTTGAAACTTAGATTATACCTTTGTCATCACCTCCAGTGTCAGGGGCAACAATCCACATTACTCAGTTTTGTATTTTTACACAGTAATGCCCCTTTTCACATAGATTTGCTTGTTAAAGTTTATATCCAAAACATTTTTAACTTTAAAATTACATAAGGTTTTCACTTGAAACCTAGAACATACCTTTGTTATAAACACCAACATCACGTAACACATTCCTCATATCTCTGTTTTATATTTTGATAGAGTTTTGTCCCCTTTTCACATAGATTTCCTGGTTGAAGTTTATATTCAAAAGTTTTGTAACTTTAAAACAACATAAGTTATCCACTTGAAACTTAGAATATACCTTTGTCATCAACTCCAGCATCAGGGGCAACATTCCCCAACAGTTTTGTATTTTGACACAGTTATGCCCTTTTTTCACATAGATTTTCAGGTTAAAGTTTATATTCAAAACTTTTTCAACTTCAATACTACATTAATTCTTCACTTGAAACTTAGAATATGCCTTTGTCATCAACTGCGGCAACATTTCCCGTAACTCTCAACGCCAACATCACAAACCACATTCCCCATAACTCTGTTTTGTATTTTGACATAGTTATGCTCCTTTTTAAAAATAGATTTTCAAGTTAAAGTATATATTTAAAAAGTCGTGTAACTTCAAAACTACATAAATTATCCACTTGAAACTTGAAACATACCTTTGTTATCAACTCACAGTATCAGGGGCAACATTTCCCATAACTCCGTTTGTATATTGACAGAGGTATATCCCTTTTCACATAGATTTTACGGTTAATGTTTGTATTCAAAAGTTTTTTAACTTCAAATCTACATAAGTTATTCACTTGAAACTTAGAATATACCATTGTCATCAACTGCAAGATCAAGTGCCACATTTTCCATAACTCTGTTTTGTATTTTGACACAGCTAAATTTAAGTAAATTTCCAAAATAATCTTCAGGTGCTATACTTTTCAAACTACATAAGGTATTCACTTGAAACCCCATTTTCATCAAACCCTACATTGCATAAAACAATGCCATGACCCTGTTTTTGTATTTTACATATCGAAGCTTACAGGTGAAAATATACCTGTCTATTCTACTTTAGGTAGAGATATTACTAGGGTACCATTAAGGTTTACTACCTGTATTTATAAACAAGTCTATGTTTCTAGGTTTCTTTCTCCTCTCTACTTTCTAACAAATGTGCCAACTAAAACACTTCAAATAGTCGAGCGCGCTGTCCTCTGACAGCTCTTGTTTTTTTCAATCCCGACCTAACTTGCACAATTTGCATATGACCATTCTATCTCCGATGGGATTCATAATGGGTCAAAACTGAGATAGGACCAGAAACGCTAGAGATGTTGCCCCTTTTTAGACAGAAAAGCAACACCTCACTTTGTGTGTAAATATTTTATGCCCCTTGTCGAAGAAATGGGAGGGGGAGGGGGGGGGGGTATATTGGTTTGCGGATATCTGTCGGTCGGTTGGTAGGTCGTTCCGTCAGTATATTGCCTTTTATGCTCTCTACATTAACGTACACGAGTCATAATCTGATCTTCACCGAGCTTTATGTAAGTGTTTGTGGGGATTATATCTCGGCCAGTTTCGATAATCAACGAAATCGCCCTTGGCATTTTGAAGGTATGGCCATTGAATTATCCAAAATTGGCCTTTTAAACTTTTTCGCTCTCGAAGTCCAACTGTTTTCATCCTATATTTACCAAGGTTGATACAAATATTTGGGGTCTTAAAAAAAATAACTCGGCCAAGTTCAATATTCCGATAAATAGCCATCGGCACGTCGGTGTTGTGGCCCTTGGATACTCTCAAATCGGTCTTTTTAGCATTGTCCGCCCTCTTAAGTCCAAAAGTTTTCATCAGATCTTGGATATTTGTGGGTATACGGGTTTGACAACCAGGCTTTATTCATATAATCTTGACCAAGCATGCATAGTTTGTAGATGATCATAAAGTTTAAGAATAAACACAAAAGGAACAGATCGGGCCGGAATCAACGGAGCCTTGTTAGTGAAAAGATGCAAACATTTACTCTGCGCTGGGTAGAGATTTCATGTTGCATTCGAACTGATGAAATGCGTTTTCCAGCAATTGCAAAACTTTTACGCAGTTATCTGTACATACAACGTTGGTGGCTTCAGAGCCTGCCTTTCGATGGTTAATTTTCACTCGACAGAAAATTATCCTAACTGCTGCATTTCCAATATTTCTTCAAAACAGCCTATGAAAAGACATCAAACTCTTATGTTTCTGCATTTGTCAGAAAGCCCGAACCTCCGCCAGTCAGCCCGGATATCACATCGCTTTGCTCAACGCATGAACTCCAGGCGATCGAAACCCACTGTGTATTCTGCAGATTCTTTATTGAAAATATTCGATACCATGGTAGAGAATACCTACCCTGTCCAATCCTTTGTCTTTCCTGACCATAATGTTTGTTTTTGATAAGCAAGACTAGAGTAAGCCAAGAAGTCAAAGAAATATGACAGTTATTCTAGATAATTTTTATTATTATTAAGATTATTATGACACACGTGCTTAATAACATTTGTTCAAACCTGCCACAGAGGTAAGGTCTTCGTCTTGGCCAGTGCTCAGGTGTGCCCTTTGTGCCATCATTGACCTTCTTGTTTAAATATTGAGGTACATAAAACATTTTCGATTTAGCTTATACCAGTGTTCTCTTGAATGCGTTAAAGTAATCCTAATATTTTCTGGCAAGAAAATGTAATCATCTTACCAAATAAACGTATACAATCGCCTGGAGCGGAACTTGAAGTAAAGACAATAATTTCGACGAAACTAGACGAAACGGCACAGTAGAGATAAAATATACTTCACGAAGGAAATAATAGTTTGCAGAAAATAAAATCAGTCTGTCGTGTGTAGATGTTGACGAAAACAACAAAACATTTAAATAGAAGCAACTTTCGAAAATATTTGTAATTAAACATATAAATAAGTCTTTCGTGCATAGATTACTGAGAAAATAACAGGACAAACGTAATAAAGATAATTTTACAAAGAAGAATATACTACTCGTGATTCGTTGTCAATATAACCTAATTTTGTTGGATACTGAAATAACTCTAGCTCATTTGCTGCAAGTCTACAATGCAACTACAAGTTTATGGCTGTCAATATTTTCTGCATGCTGTAATCTCAATACCGCGATGACTGTTTATGAATTATAGTAATCAGATATGTGTATTTCTGGGATTTAAATTACATCCATTAGCTATTATAATGCATTCGATTTCTTGGTGCATTCGACAAGACAACATAATTATTTAATTTCTGTTGTAAAAACTGTATCTAGTTTAACTAGATGTATTCATTATTAACACGTTAAGGTTTATTTAATTATGCAGTTTTGAAGAACTTTTATTTCAAATCATTATTTTTCTGAAGGCGCGAACAAAATCGCAATCATCTTACTAAATAAATGTCTACAATAGCATAGAGCGGAACTTGAAGTTTAGGCAATACTTTTGACGAAACTAGACGCAATAGAGATGCTGAACGTAATACAAATACGGTTGCTGGAAATCGGATAAAACTACAGTAAATACATTCGCATCATAATAAACAACGGACAGAATTGTTTTCATTAAACATAACCACTTGCAATTTTTAAATAATAATTATAAAGCAGTATTGCTTTTAATATGAATGTCAGGTAAAATGCTTTAAACCGTGACATATTCACGAAAATGATAGAGTTTGTTGTTTAAATAGCCGGTCCTGCAGTATCATTAATTTTGCACGGTCATGCCATCAGTGCTGTGCTATTTATTTGAAAGTGTAACGATGTAGTTTATGAAAGTTTTGTATGGGGCATTAAAATACGGCCCCGTAATAATAATTCCAAATGATCATGCACAAAACGGTACCAGGTTAAGACAAACCACATTTATTCCTTAGAAATTCCTGTTCCTATAAATTGGATATTCCTTTGCAGAAAACCTTTGTGTTCCTATTTCAGAAAATAAATTATGTCTACGATGTCAGATTTTTGACCAACTAACAAAATAGAACTTGCAAAGGAACGATTTTTTCAAACGGGAATATGCGACTTGTTGTTCCTTTGTTAGATAACTGAGTTTGTTGTCGATAAATATAAAAAAAAAATATGTAGGAGGAAATAAGAAAAAAGTCGAAAACTATATCAAAGTAATGTGTAAGGCGAAACTTTGCGGCGTATAGTTTGCCGGGTCTTTTATCCGCTTACTAGGGAATTAGGTTCTTTGTTATGTCGTTATCATGACAGGTGTGTGAGAGGTTTCAAACAACTAAGTCTTTGTGAGGTAGTTCAATTTTATTCTCTGAACTAGTATCAGATCACGCACCTGAAATAGTATCAGATCACGCACTTACATAATAGTTAAAATATTATATATCTGCATGCAAATAATACATATAATTATTTGCATATTAAGATATACAATTATTGTGATCATTATTCTTTTAATAACAACGTTTTTATAAGAACCTATATAATATTAACATACCACTTAATTCCTTGTAGTTTATATAAACATGCCAATTTATAACATAAATAAATGCGTTAGAGAAAATGATTAAATAATTACTATAAAATATTTCAGAATAATGCTAACATAATAACTTTGTTTCAGTACAATAATCTTTTAGTGTATTATTTCTTCTAAGTAAAAACTAATGCACTCTACAATCATTTACAAATATTACAAAAATATATAATTAACAATAATCTTACCTGAAATAGTATCAGATCACGCCAACCAGGTTTGCCGTGCGGGGTTCTTAAAAACTATTCCAGGGGCACGTGGGTAGAATAACGAATATGATAAGTCGGTTCTCCCGTACGTGCTCTCCTAATTTGGCTATCACGTGATAACGCTGTAGTAATTTATTTGCATATGCTTAACTCAAGAATACTCATCAATACCTTAGTGCTGGTATCTTTCTGTGACCTACAAATAATTGCTTATAACGGAATACGAGAATAGCTGAATTCCACCAAGGTTACCTACATGTAATCTGTTAAGAGATTTCCACTATACCCTGATTATATTATGATATCTAAAGATGTGTTATTTACATAAGCCAAACACCTATGTCGATGTTTGAATAAAGCTATCTATATAATATTTGTTTATTACATGTAAACATTATTTTATAAATTTTTTAATCTTATTTATAGTCAATATATAAACCATTATACAACGATTTTATATTCAGACTCTGTGTATTACCATATCTTTTTAATTGATATGTTATATTTTACTATTCAATAAATTTTCATGCAAAAGGTTTCAAATATCAAATTTATTTGTACTACAATTGTCTGTAAGTTTACGGTATAATAACCAGTTTATGGACAATATGGTCTGTCAACAGTTATCTTAATAGCATGATCCCATGAACATCTCTAATGGATGTATGTCTGGGACTAAACGAATTGCAAGAAAGCCATAATTATGTACTGGACTGATTTAGTTTTTTTTCTTCATTTCTTTACTGTAACAAAGAAACAGTATGTTTTACAACTTCCTTTTAAATATTAATTTTAACTTCGACTCACGCATTACAGTTGCTCAGATGATAATATTTAATATATACATGTATTCAATGAACATCGCACACAATTTAAGATACATTGTGCCATTAAATCTTTTCTTCACATTTGAGGATTTATATATCATGGTTTGTTATGGGTGAACGGTTCTCATATAGCAGAACTGGGTTCGATAAACCGCGTCATGGTACATGTGAGTCGTACATTTTATTTCCGGTTTTGTGTTTCTTCCTAAAATTGCACGATTACGTCAATAATTTATAATTCCAGT
This sequence comes from Congeria kusceri, assembly GCA_027627225.1. Lineage (NCBI taxonomy): Eukaryota > Metazoa > Mollusca > Bivalvia > Myida > Dreissenidae > Congeria > Congeria kusceri. The sequence continues at coordinate 1,179,485 of CM051027.1, read as the reverse complement.
AAGCAAAAAGACATAGTTAAAAATATCCGAAATATACGTTTAACTTGGACGCGGAAAATCTGAGTAGGATGTAATGCTGATCCAATTCAGAGGACTATGTCAACAGCGAACACACCAACCTACCACAAACGCACACACTTTTACTGCAAGACCGAAAGAACATTCAACAATCTCACTGCAACTATTCTAAATTTTGTGTGACGGGGCTGCAATTTAGCATTTAGTGGTTTTTAACCTTTTTACGACGTGTCAGTAGCTTTGGAATACGACTGCGCGTGCTTTACTTTCACGAGGGACATTTGCGCAGAGTAATTCAGATTCCAAAGGGACAAGACGTGTTTTTTGTTTCCAATTATAATAAGTGTGGCAGCAGCCATTGCGTAGGTAAATACTTACCTGTTTATTTCGTCTTTCGCTCGGATTCCTTTCTTCCTAAGAATAGATTCTGATTGCATTATTGTCATTTTTATGTGTTTTATAAATAACGTTTGACATTGTTTGCCTTGGCAACAAAATGGCGGTTGAACGGTTTTATCTATTTAATACTATAATTCACTACTCTTTTATTTATGCACCTGTTTTAACTTACAGCAGCAATTATGCAGTAAGATCAGCAGAGTTATCTTCCCGGTAACATCACTGAGAAAGCGGTTGGAGAGAAAGAGTCAATGAGATCCATAGTTTGGTAAGTTGGAACATGAGACTGCTAATTGTACGTTGTATATTATCATTTGTATATGTAATAAGGTTATTTTGTGCATTGGTCAGCGTATATTGTTTATATTGTTTTGTAAGTAAATTTTCCACATGTCGTTCCCAAGGTTATTGATCTTGCTAGCTAGAGGTCGTATGTTTAAACCCTGGAGAGGGTTTGCACCATTACGCAGTCCGTAGTTATTTAAATGCACAAGGAATTATGCTTTCATGCTGCCGTTTTTGTTAATAGTAATATATAGACTATTCTCATCATTATAATATGTATGTATTATTGTCATAACCTGAGTGTGTACCTTTCATAATTGTATATTATGTAAATCTATTAGGCATACTACCACTGACAGCTGTATATTATGTAAATCTATTAGGCATACTACCACTGACAGCTGTATATTATGTAAATCTATTAGGCATACTACCACTGACAGCTGTATATTATGTAAATCTATTAGGCATACTACCACTGACAGCTGTATATTATGTAAATCTATTAGGCATACTACCACTGACAGCTGTATATTATGTAAATCTATTAGGCATACTACCACTGACAGCTGTATATTATGTCAATCTATTAGGCATACTACCACTGACAGCTGTATATTATGTCAATCTATTAGGCATACTACCACTGACAGCTGTATATTATGTCAATCTATTAGGCATACTACCACTGACAGCTGTATATTATGTAAATCTATTAGGCATACTACCACTGACAGCTGTATATTATGTAAATCTATTAGGCATACTACCACTGACAGCTGTATATTATGTAAATCTATTAGGCATACTACCACTGACAGCTGTATATTATGTAAATCTATTAGGCATACTACCACTGACAGCCGTATATTATGTAAATCTATTAGGCATACTACCACTGACAGCCGTATATTATGTCAATCTATTAGGCAATACTACCACTGACAGCCGTATATTATGTCAATCTATTAGGCAATACTACCACTGACAGCTGTATATTATGTCAATCTATTAGGCAATACTACCACTGACAGCTGTATATTATGTCAATCTATTAGGCATACTACCACTGACAGCTGTATATTATGTCAATCTATTAGGCATACTACCACTGACAGCTGTATATTATGTCAATCTATTAGGCATACTACCACTGACAGCTGTATATTATGTAAATCTATTAGGCATACTACCACTGACAGCTGTATATTATGTAAATCTATTAGGCATACTACCACTGACAGCTGTATATTATGTAAATCTATTAGGCAATACTACCACTGACAGCTGTATATTATGTCAATCTATTAGGCAATACTACCACTGACAGCTGTATATTATGTCAATCTATTAGGCATACTACCACTGACAGCTGTATATTATGTTAATCTATTAGGCATACTACCACTGACAGCTGTATATTATGTTAATCTATTAGGCATACTACCACTGACAGCTGTATATTATGTAAATCTATTAGGCATACTACCACTGACAGCTGTATATTATGTAAATCTATTAGGCATACTACCACTGACAGCTGTATATTATGTAAATCTATTAGGCAATACTACCACTGACAGCTGTATATTATGTAAAATCTATTAGGCATACTACCACTGACAGCTGTATATTATGTAAATCTATTAGGCATACTACCACTGACAGCTGTATATTATGTCAATCTATTAGGCAATACTACCACTGACAGCTGTATATTACAGGGCTTTTTTTGCCCAAATTGGGAAGACGCCCTAGCCTGTCCATTTTGGGAAAAACAAGCGCGTGAAACGATGAAATTGGGAAGAATTCACGCGTAAAAAGTTGAAATTGGGAAATAGGTTCTTTTAATGTAAAAAAAAAAAAATTGATACTTCTTATACAAAAGGTTTTTCTGCTGTTGAAATCCCTGTAACCATATCAGTTCAATACATACATTAATATATACTAATAAAAACAATAACATATAAACTCTTTTTCAATATTTGCACTATTTATTCTGTTGAGAGAATTTTAATCTGAATACAGAAATTAATAATAATACATGAACAAAAACCATTTATCAGGGTACAAATAAGTTGCATTTAGTAATTTACTGATCATGAAATAAAAAGGTGTAGTCTAGTCCTACAGCCATTTGAATAGGTCTAACAGGTCCAAGTAAACTGTTTAGCAAAAATGTAAACACATGTCAATGTTTTTCACTTTCATATTTCACATTATTAACAACTTCACTGAGTGCCACCAATGACAACGTCTTTTAAACAACAGAAGCTTTAAAAATTAACAGCCGAAATACACGCTGTCAACGTCAATTATTTTCATTGTTTTCTTGCCACATCGACAAAATCAATCAAACAGAATACGTTAAACATATTAACCTTTGTCTTCTTCGTTACCCCGCAGTCGAATAACGATCGTTCATTCCTTTCTGTCGCTTATTTAACGACTTTTTATAGTATTTGTTATTGTGCGACATGACCAGATTACGAGGCAGTGAATCATCGCGAGTAAACTCCCTTACCATTGACGAGAGAAAACGAAAGTATTTATAGGGCCGCTTCTGTTTTGTACGTCACGAGGCAGTAAGTCATCGAGAGTTAACTCCCTTGCCATAGGGCCGCTTCTGTTTTGTACGTCACAATAAACAAGCATACGCGTTTGCGTTGAATGTACTTACCGAATTCCTGACGAAATTGAGACGAAAAAGCAATGTTTTTGCATTGGGAAAGTGTATCTTTTTGGGAAATTCGTAACGTGGAATTGGGAAAAAGACCGAATTGTTCGAATTGGGAAGACGCCGAATGTCGGCGTCTGTTAAAGAAGGAAAAAAAGCCCTGTATTATGTCAATCTATTAGGCATACTACCACTGACAGCTGTATATTATGTAAATCTATTAGGCATACTACCACTGACAGCTGTATATTATGTAAATCTATTAGGCATACTACCACTGACAGCTGTATATTATGTCAATCTATTAGGCATACTACCACTGACAGCTGTATATTATGTCAATCTATTAGGCATACTACCACTGACAGCTGTATATTATGTCAATCTATTAGGCATACTACCACTGACAGCTGTATATTATGTCAATCTATTAGGCATACTACCACTGACAGCTGTATATTATGTCAATCTATTAGGCATACTACCACTGACAGCTGTATATTATGTCAATCTATTAGGCATACTACCACTGACAGCTGTATATTATGTCAATCTATTAGGCATACTACCACTGACAGCTGTATATTGTGTCAATCTATTAGGCATACTACCACTGACAGCTGTATATTGTGTCAATCTATTAGGCATACTACCACTGACAGCTGTATATTGTGTCAATCTATTAGGCATACTACCACTGACAGCTGTATATTATGTCAATCTATTAGGCATACTACCACTGACAGCTGTATATTGTGTCAATCTATTAGGCATACTACCACTGACAGCTGTATATTGTGTCAATCTATTAGGCATACTACCACTGACAGCTGTATATTATGTAAATCTATTAGGCATACTACCACTGACAGCTGTATATTATGTCAATCTATTAGGCATACTACCACTGACAGCTGTATATTATGTCAATCTATTAGGCATACTACCACTGACAGCTGTATATTATGTCAATCTATTAGGCATACTACCACTGACAGCTGTATATTATGTCAATCTATTAGGCATACTACCACTGACAGCTGTATATTATGTCAATCTATTAGGCATACTACCACTGACAGCTGTATATTATGTCAATCTATTAGGCAATACTACCACTGACAGCTGTATATTATGTCAATCTATTAGGCATACTACCACTGACAGCTGTATATTATGTCAATCTATTAGGCATACTACCACTGACAGCTGTATATTATGTAAATCTATTAGGCAATACTACCACTGACAGCTGTATATTATGTAAATCTATTAGGCATACTACCACTGACAGCTGTATATTATGTCAATCTATTAGGCATACTACCACCGACAGCTGTATATTATGTCAATCTATTAGGCAATACTACCACTGACAGCTGTATATTATGTAAATCTATTAGGCATACTACCACCGACAGCTGTATATTATGTCAATCTATTAGGCATACTACCACCGACAGCTGTATATTATGTCAATCTATTAGGCATACTACCACTGACAGCTGTATATTATGTCAATCTATTAGGCATACTACCACCGACAGCTGTATATTATGTCAATCTATTAGGCATACTACCACTGACAGCTGTATATTATGTCAATCTATTAGGCACACTACCACTGACAGCTGTATATTATGTCAATCTATTAGGCATACTACCACTGACAGCTTTATATTATGTAAATCTATTAGGCATACTACCACTGACAGCTGTATATTATGTAAATCTATTAGGCATACTACCACTGACAGCTGTATATTATGTAAATCTATTAGGCATACTACCACTGACAGCTGTATATTATGTAAATCTATTAGGCAATACTACCACTGACAGCTGTATATTATGTCAATCTATTAGGCATACTACCACTGACAGCTGTATATTATGTAAATCTATTAGGCATACTACCACTGACAGCTGTATATTATGTCAATCTATTAGGCAATACTACCACTGACAGCTGTATATTATGTCAATCTATTAGGCATACTACCACTGACAGCTGTATATTATGTCAATCTATTAGGCATACTACCACTGACAGCTTTATATTATGTCAATCTATTAGGCATACTACCACTGACAGCTGTATATTATGTCAATCTATTAGGCATACTACCACTGACAGCTGTATATTATGTCAATCTATTAGGCATACTACCACTGACAGCTGTATATTATGTCAATCTATTAGGCATACTACCACTGACAGCTGTATATTATGTCAATCTATTAGGCAATACTACCACTGACAGCTGTATATTATGTCAATCTATTAGGCATACTACCACTGACAGCTGTATATTATGTCAATCCATTAGGCATACTACCACTGACAGCTGTATATTATGTCAATCTATTAGGCAATACTACCACTGACAGCTGTATATTATGTCAATCTATTAGGCATACTACCACTGACAGCTGTATATTATGTCAATCTATTAGGCATACTACCACTGACAGCTGTATATTATGTCAATCTATTAGGCATACTACCACTGACAGCTGTATATTATGTCAATCTATTAGGCATACTACCACTGACAGCTGTATATTATGTCAATCTATTAGGCATACTACCACTGACAGCTGTATATTATGTCAATCTATTAGGCATACTACCACTGACAGCTGTATATTATGTCAATCTATTAGGCATACTACCACTGACAGCTGTATATTATGTCAATCTATTAGGCATACTACCACTGACAGCTGTATATTATGTCAATCTATTAGGCATACTACCACTGACAGCTGTATATTATGTCAATCTATTAGGCATACTACCACTGACAGCTGTATATTATGTCAATCTATTAGGCATACTACCACTGACAGCTGTATATTATGTCAATCTATTAGGCATACTACCACTGACAGCTGTATATTATGTCAATCTATTAGGCATACTACCACTGACAGCTGTATATTATGTCAATCTATTAGGCATACTACCACTGACAGCTGTATATTATGTCAATCTATTAGGCATACTACCACTGACAGCTGTATATTATGTCAATCTATTAGGCATACTACCACTGACAGCTGTATATTATGTCAATCTATTAGGCATACTACCACTGACAGCTGTATATTATGTCAATCTATTAGGCATACTACCACTGACAGCTGTATATTATGTCAATCTATTAGGCATACTACCACTGACAGCTGTATATTATGTCAATCTATTAGGCATACTACCACTGACAGCTGTATATTATGTCAATCTATTAGGCATACTACCACTGACAGCTGTATATTATGTAAATCTATTAGGCATACTACCACTGACAGCTGTATATTATGTCAATCTATTAGGCATACTACCACTGACAGCTGTATATTATGTCAATCTATTAGGCAATACTACCACTGACAGCTGTATATTATGTCAATCTATTAGGCATACTACCACTGACAGCTGTATATTATGTCAATCTATTAGGCATACTACCACTGACAGCTGTATATTATGTAAATCTATTAGGCAATACTACCACTGACAGCTGTATATTATGTAAATCTATTAGGCAATACTACCACTGACAGCTGTATATTATGTAAATCTATTAGGCATACTACCACTGACAGCTGTATATTATGTAAATCTATTAGGCATACTACCACTGACAGCTGTATATTATGTCAATCTATTAGGCATACTACCACTGACAGCTGTATATTATGTCAATCTATTAGGCAATACTACCACTGACAGCTGTATATTATGTCAATCTATTAGGCATACTACCACTGACAGCTGTATATTATGTCAATCTATTAGGCATACTACCACTGACAGCTGTATATTATGTCAATCTATTAGGCAATACTACCACTGACAGCTGTATATTATGTCAATCTATTAGGCATACTACCACCGACAGCTGTATATTATGTCAATCTATTAGGCATACTACCACTGACTGCTGTATATTATGTCAATCTATTAGGCAATACTACCACTGACAGCTGTATATTATGTCAATCTATTAGGCATACTACCACCGACAGCTGTATATTATGTCAATCTATTAGGCATACTACCACTGACAGCTGTATATTATGTCAATCAATTAGGCATACTACCACTGACAGCTGTATATTATGTCAATCTATTAGGCATACTACCACCGACAGCTGTATATTATGTCAATCTATTAGGCATACTACCACTGACAGCTGTATATTATGTCAATCTATTAGGCATACTACCACTGACAGCTGTATATTATGTAAATCTATTAGGCATACTACCACTGACAGCTGTATATTATGTCAATCTATTAGGCATACTACCACTGACAGCTGTATATTATGTAAATCTATTAGGCATACTACCACTGACAGCTGTATATTATGTAAATCTATTAGGCAATACTACCACTGACAGCTGTATATTATGTCAATCTATTAGGCATACTACCACTGACAGCTGTATATTATGTAAATCTATTAGGCATACTACCACTGACAGCTGTATATTATGTCAATCTATTAGGCAATACTACCACTGACAGCTGTATATTATGTCAATCTATTAGGCATACTACCACTGACAGCTGTATATTATGTCAATCTATTAGGCATACTACCACTTTTTTTTTTATATTATGTCAATCTATTAGGCAATACTACCACTGACAGCTGTATATTATGTCAATCTATTAGGCATACTACCACTGACAGCTGTATATTATGTCAATCTATTAGGCATACTACCACTGACAGCTGTATATTATGTCAATCTATTAGGCAATACTACCACTGACAGCTGTATATTATGTCAATCTATTAGGCATACTACCACTGACAGCTGTATATTATGTCAATCTATTAGGCATACTACCACTGACAGCTGTATATTATGTCAATCTATTAGGCAATACTACCACTGACAGCTGTATATTATGTCAATCTATTAGGCATACTACCACTGACAGCTGTATATTATGTCAATCTATTAGGCATACTACCACTGACAGCTGTATATTATGTCAATCTATTAGGCATACTACCACTGACAGCTGTATATTATGTCAATCTATTAGGCATACTACCACTGACAGCTGTATATTATGTCAATCTATTAGGCATACTACCACTGACAGCTGTATATTATGTCAATCTATTAGGCATACTACCACTGACAGCTGTATATTATGTCAATCTATTAGGCATACTACCACTGACAGCTGTATATTATGTCAATCTATTAGGCATACTACCACTGACAGCTGTATATTATGTCAATCTATTAGGCATACTACCACTGACAGCTGTATATTATGTCAATCTATTAGGCATACTACCACTGACAGCTGTATATTATGTCAATCTATTAGGCATACTACCACTGACAGCTGTATATTATGTCAATCTATTAGGCATACTACCACTGACAGCTGTATATTATGTCAATCTATTAGGCATACTACCACTGACAGCTGTATATTATGTCAATCTATTAGGCATACTACCACTGACAGCTGTATATTATGTCAATCTATTAGGCATACTACCACTGACAGCTGTATATTATGTCAATCTATTAGGCATACTACCACTGACAGCTGTATATTATGTCAATCTATTAGGCATACTACCACTGACAGCTGTATATTATGTCAATCTATTAGGCATACTACCACTGACAGCTGTATATTATGTCAATCTATTAGGCATACTACCACTGACAGCTGTATATTATGTCAATCTATTAGGCATACTACCACTGACAGCTGTATATTATGTCAATCTATTAGGCATACTACCACTGACAGCTGTATATTATGTCAATCTATTAGGCATACTACCACTGACAGCTGTATATTATGTCAATCTATTAGGCATACTACCACTGACAGCTGTATATTATGTCAATCTATTAGGCATACTACCACTGACAGCTGTATATTATGTCAATCTATTAGGCAATACTACCACTGACAGCTGTATATTATGTCAATCTATTAGGCATACTACCACTGACAGCTGTATATTATGTCAATCTATTAGGCATACTACCACTGACAGCTGTATATTATGTAAATCTATTAGGCAATACTACCACTGACAGCTGTATATTATGTAAATCTATTAGGCAATACTACCACTGACAGCTGTATATTATGTAAATCTATTAGGCATACTACCACTGACAGCTGTATATTATGTCAATCTATTAGGCATACTACCACTGACAGCTGTATATTATGTCAATCTATTAGGCAATACTACCACTGACAGCTGTATATTATGTCAATCTATTAGGCATACTACCACTGACAGCTGTATATTATGTCAATCTATTAGGCATACTACCACTGACAGCTGTATATTATGTCAATCTATTAGGCAATACTACCACTGACAGCTGTATATTATGTCAATCTATTAGGCATACTACCACCGACAGCTGTATATTATGTCAATCTATTAGGCATACTACCACTGACTGCTGTATATTATGTCAATCTATTAGGCAATACTACCACTGACAGCTGTATATTATGTCAATCTATTAGGCATACTACCACCGACAGCTGTATATTATGTCAATCTATTAGGCATACTACCACTGACAGCTGTATATTATGTCAATCTATTAGGCATACTACCACTGACAGCTGTATATTATGTCAATCTATTAGGCATACTACCACCGACAGCTGTATATTATGTCAATCTATTAGGCATACTACCACTGACAGCTGTATATTATGTCAATCTATTAGGCATACTACCACTGACAGCTGTATATTATGTAAATCTATTAGGCATACTACCACTGACAGCTGTATATTATGTCAATCTATTAGGCATACTACCACTGACAGCTGTATATTATGTAAATCTATTAGGCATACTACCACTGACAGCTGTATATTATGTAAATCTATTAGGCAATACTACCACTGACAGCTGTATATTATGTCAATCTATTAGGCATACTACCACTGACAGCTGTATATTATGTAAATCTATTAGGCATACTACCACTGACAGCTGTATATTATGTCAATCTATTAGGCAATACTACCACTGACAGCCGTATATTATGTCAATCTATTAGGCATACTACCACTGACAGCTGTATATTATGTCAGTCTATTAGGCATACTACCACTGACAGCTTTATATTATGTCAATCTATTAGGCAATACTACCACTGACAGCTGTATATTATGTCAATCTATTAGGCATACTACCACTGACAGCTGTATATTATGTCAATCTATTAGGCATACTACCACTGACAGCTGTATATTATGTCAATCTATTAGGCAATACTACCACTGACAGCTGTATATTATGTCAATCTATTAGGCATACTACCACTGACAGCTGTATATTATGTCAATCTATTAGGCATACTACCACTGACAGCTGTATATTATGTCAATCTATTAGGCAATACTACCACTGACAGCTGTATATTATGTCAATCTATTAGGCATACTACCACTGACAGCTGTATATTATGTCAATCTATTAGGCATACTACCACTGACAGCTGTATATTATGTCAATCTATTAGGCATACTACCACTGACAGCTGTATATTATGTCAATCTATTAGGCATACTACCACTGACAGCTGTATATTATGTCAATCTATTAGGCATACTACCACTGACAGCTGTATATTATGTCAATCTATTAGGCATACTACCACTGACAGCTGTATATTATGTAAATCTATTAGGCATACTACCACTGACAGCTGTTTTTGATTGTTGTTTGACAGCTGCTTTTGATTGTTGTTTATTTTCAGGTTGTAAAACTCATAGTTTCCAACATCCTGATCTAACCAGACAAACCTATATATTGTGAATATTTCTAAATAAAGAATTAAAGGACTATCAACGTCTTTCTATTCCAAGAACCCCACAGTTACATTTGTATGGCTGCGTGCGTGCTATTTTCGTTATACCTCGGAAACCATGGATACTTTGTATTAATAAAACTACAATTGAAATCAACTTAATTTATAATGTTTAATATTATATTTTATTTATGGACTGGTACATACTATATTTTATTTATGTACTGGTACATACTGTTTCGTGACGCATTTGCAACGTCTTACACCTTCTGGAAAAAAGAAAAAAATCCAAGCATTATGAATCGAACTTTTCGTTATGTAGGCTAATAGCTATTCATTGAATGATTCACATTGATTGTCCATTTAGAGTGCACGTGTTGAAAGGGATTTGTAGCCTGACTTACAATATGGGGCAAAGACATTGATGAAATAAGACAGTCGTTTTCTGATTTTTTGAATTAGTTTCAGGAATGTCGAATCTAATATGACAGCGTGTGTCATTATTCCATGTTAAAGCTGTCAGTGTTATTAACACTTTGTGTCTTCAGAAACTAAGATAATTGAACCCATCCATTATATGTATGACAAGCGACATCGTCATCCATCTTTAACGATATTAGTGATATGGACTCAAATTACCCACTTGTTTTCATTATCTTCATAAACTGAAAGCTAGTGACATTTATGTATTTCATTCTTATCATCTAAACGAATTTAACGAATATTTACTATCATAAATGTATCTCTGTAGTCTATTGTCTCAATTATTCGTTCTGATCAGATTTTAATTTAGACCATTGGATTCCAACGGGTATGTTTGTTAATTATAAATACACATTGTGCTATTTATATAAAACTGATCGACTAAGGACGGTTTTCCTATTATGGACATTGGTTTTAAATACGATGTGTTGTTTTCAATGCATAATTATTCGGAAAGGGTGGTAAATGAATTCACCCCAATGGTAACAAGTGAGACGTACGGGCATTACGTTGGTGGAGCTGGCTCTCTAATACGGATATACACTAGAGTTGAAGTTATTATTATTATTTATTACATACCTTACTAAAAATAGTAACACATTTACGTTAACTTTTAACGGATACGGTTTTCAAAATGCCGGGCATACACAACTGGTGTGCCAAATATGGGTTTTTCTACTTCCGGTGTGCCAAAATACGGGTATTTTGGCATACGATCGATTTCTCGTGCCGTCATTAACCGCGCGTTGACGTCATAACTGCAGTTAGCAACGTCAAAATGGTATTTGCAGAGCGTACACTAAACCTTTTTGCAGATCGTTTGTTGGAATTAGACATCAATATTCAAGACAATGAGCGAGAAATTGATATCCATGAATTTGTTGATGCCATGAAAAATGAAAATACCAAAAGAAAAAAGAAACTGGACGTTTTTCGGGTAAAAAAACTGGCTTCAAAGTAAGCGTGAAGCGAGAGAATTGTTTGAAATTTCAACAGACGAGCTAAACTTATTTTCATGTTTTTGTTGCAATAAGTACAGTATTTTGGTTAAATAAATTGATGTAACTAATTAAAATGTTGCTTAATTGTTTTGCGTTGAAGGTATTTAATAAAAAGGTTAAAACACAGCTATGGTGCGCCTTAAGGCTGCAGCGGCACACCTTCGAAAGTATTGGCCCTCGGGCTAAAACTCTCGGGCCAATACTGCGGAAGGTGCGCCGATACGCCTAAAGCAGCACCATAACTGTGTATTTACCTTTAATGATTGACCAATGTGTCTTATGCATTACAGAAAAGGCGTGAACACTTCCGTCGTAAAACAGATATGCATAATGGTAATCAACAATTATCGCCAATTGAAAGCCTGCCCACTGAATAATAATTGGAAATTGGAGTAAGAGGTTTACTGTGTTACGAAAGAATTATTATGAAAAAAAGGTTTCATAAATTTCGTCTGATAAATTTTCTAAGAAGTATTAATTTTGCTTAGGCTTCTCTTAATTGTTATTCGGAGTGTGATCGTGAGAGGTTTTTAAGTTCTATCCCAATTTTATGTCTTCTGACAAGATTGCTTTTATAAATTTGCAGCACACTTGAATATGATGTCACTCGTTGGTAGGCAACCAGTCCTAAGCATTTGTTTAATCTCTGTCTATTCCAATACCTTTTCTTGAATTTCTCTAGTACAATAGAAGCCTCGCAACTCAAGGGGATGCAGCAAAACAGAAAGGAATGGGGCAATAATGAACATTGCAGTCTGAATCGGAGATATTTCACGCCACAAAAAATTGCCAATCTCCCGGGACTTCTGTAAGAGACAATCCTTTGTAGAAATTGTTTGACATTGCGACTTAGTTGACAGACCTTTGTAGTTTCATGAATTAATGGCTGAATATTGGGCATTGCCTGGGAAATATTAGTCACCGTCTCAACGACTGACCAGGGTTTTAAAATAAAAGCAGATCAATCATGGAAACGTAGTAGTTTGATTTTTATCATTTACAAAATTTTTTAATTATTGTACACTTGTTCGACAATATTGTAACGGAAACGGGGCGAACAAGAAGATATTCGAGTCCATAGAACCGTTTGCCGATTCTCTACAGTTAAAATTATAACAACATATAATAGTACTAACTCATGCAAAGATACAAAAGCGCATATACACACAGTAGACATTGAATGCATAATCATGCAATTTAAATCAGATCAATCAATCAAAGTGTGAATTATTAATTCAACATCATAATAACTTTTAATGCATCAAAATGCAATACTGAAAACATAGAAATATAAAATCCTTACAGACTATGGTATCTTTTATTGATAATTATACATTTTATCACGTCCGTTAACACAATATTTTAAAAATAAGTCTTATAACGTCGACGTAACGCGCATGCCACGTTAGTTCGCGCGCAAATATTAATAAGAACGTTACGGTTCTTACAAATATGATTACATACATTGCGGTACACGATTTCCTGCCATATATGAATATACAGGTGTTTGGCATTCTTTCATTTTAGAAATATGTTCACGGTTATATACTTGCTGTAAGAACAAAGAGCACTGTTCGACTTTTGATGCTTGCGATTTTGACGCATGAACGCAGATGGAGACATGGAATAGCACAGTATGAGTATTGAGTATCATCTGTTGCGTTTTTATCGGCGAAGAACGACGGAGACGCAAGATGCAGACGGACTGATTAGGCGCATCCATGGAATACCAGCTTTATTGAACTGGAGCTCCGAATGTACGTTCTGAACTTTATCTGTTGTAAAAGACGAATTTTATTAAATTTAGTGTATTTTGTCCGATGTGTTGCTATTTTAAGATTCGTATGTTCGGATCTGTTCGTGTGTGTCCGTGAGGAGTTCGCCCCACTTTTGTTAATCCGACTGTTTCAGTTGGTTGGTTTGGTCGAATTTTTGGTTGTTCAAGGCGCATTTGTCATTTCTAGACCTTACCGACAGGTTGTGTTTTGTCGAGAAGGCAGTTCCTACACTAATGAGCTCCACTGGCCGAAGGCCAGCGAGCTTATGCCGTGAAGGCTCGTCCGTCGTGCGTGCGTGCGTCCGTAATTCGTTTCCTTTAAACGACATCTCCGACGAAACCGGTAGGTCGACTCTGATGAAACTTCACAGAAATGTTCTTTGGGTGGTCTTCTACCAAAATTGCTCTAATGGTTCTTGTCCGGTGCACAAGATGACCGCCCGAGCTATAAATAGAAAAACCTGTAAACAACATCTCATCCTAAACCCGGTAAGTTTTTAAAATAATTTCACAGACAATGTTCCTTGGGTGGTCCTCTATCAAAGTTGCTCAAATGGTTCCGCTCCGTTAAAAACACTGCCGCCAGGGGCTGGGGTCATTTTTCTTTATATGGCTATATTGAAAACTTTAAAAATCTTCTTAAAAAAAAAACACTGGTTGGATTTCGAAATAATTTCACGGAAATGTTCCTTGGTTGGTTCTCTACCAAAGTTGCTCAAATGGTTCCGCACCATTGAAACAAACCCAGCGTGCGGGGCCATTTTCCTTTATATGATTATATTGAAAATTTTATTTATTGTCAGAAATCACAGGTTGGATATTGAAATAATTTCACATAAAAGTTCTTGGGGTAGTCCTCTACCAAAAGTGCTGAAATGTTTCCGCTTCATTTTAAAACATGGTCGCCAGGAGTTGGGCCATTTTACCTTATATGGCTATTATATTTAATACTTTGAAAATCATCTTGCCAGAAACCAGTGGTTGGATTTCGAAATAACTTCACAGAAATGGTCTGTGGGTGGTTTTCTACCAAAGTTGCCATACCTTTTAAAACTTGGCCGCCAGGGAGCATTTTTATATGGCTATTTTGAAAACTTTGAAAATGTTCTTGTCATAAACCACTCGTTGGAATTTGAAATAATTTAACAGAAATGTTCCTTGGGTGGTTCTCTACCAAATTCTTCAAATGGTTCTGGTCCGTTAGAAAATGGCACGCCAGGGGGCGGGGCCATTTTTCTCAATATGGGTATATTAAAAACTGTGAAAAATGTTCAGATTTTGAAATAATTTCACAGAAATATATTCCTTAGATGGTTTATCACCAAAATACTAGAATATCACGGTCCTTTCGCTTCTAGCAGTCCTTAATTGATAAGCCAGTAGAGCGATACAGGCACTCGTGTGCCTCTTGTTTTGTATTCCAAATTTCTGGAACGTTGTTCTTAAGCATCTTTTCGAACCAATTCTGCTGTACTTCGTTATTGTCTTAAATTAGCTGGACGAAATAAAACAATTATTTACAAAATGCATGAATGGTTATGGTTATTATTATTATTGTTTAACATGTATAGTTTTTGCATTGTTTATACACATATCTATGTTCGTAACAATAAATATTATTAAATCCAAATATTGACATGACTTCTGTGTTTCCAAATAAATATGAAAGTATAACATTATCATGTTTATAACAATACATACATGTATACAAACAATATAAACAAAGCGAAATTCTAGTTGCGACAGCAGGAGAGAACTCTTATTAGTAGCCCGAGGTCTTTTATTTATGGCAAGTGACCAATTGCCAAAAACAATACACAGGGCATAATAAAAACATATAACAAACTCAAAACACATATGAATAAAATTGGGGTCACCGCCTTGGAACGGTCAATGCAAAGCATTAGGGGTTTAAACCGGTTTATGTGCGCACGAACCTCACACTTGGCCCAGAATTATTTACAAAACATGTAAGTGTAAATAAAAATTCACCTCATAGCAACGCAATTCAAACTTAAAAAACAGCAATTAAACAGAATATTAATCAATTTAATTACCTATTTAATTACTCAATGGCTAGATGCAAACCAGAGCAGAAGAATTGCAACTTTCTTTTCAAGACATAGCATCATATAGTTCAATTTTCAGATCATCGTCATGCAATGTCAGGAAGAAGCCGGTGTTGGTGGAAAAAGCCAGATTACATAGCTTTGTTGTATATGTTTATTTTAAACTGAATAAAACTTAATATATTATTACACATCTTCCTGCTAACCCTAATTGAAAAAAATAAATAATTTAACTAAATGAACGTGGGTGTTAAAACCAGTGTATAAATCGGAAATGCTGTAAAATATTAAATAAAAGGGCACAATATATCATAGATAATCTTACGTCACTGAGACAGTAAAAATATTTAAATGATGACGTAATCCAGAAACGCGCAATGCACACGATGACGTCATAATTTTAAAACTCAAAGAAGTTAAAGCTACTTATCCACAATTTTAAACGACCAAATTTGTAACGATGAAAGAAATTCAGTATCGAAAACTATTAAGCATGTGCTTTTAGTGTACGTGAATTATATCATTTTGATTAGATAGAGTGTACTTAATTATTGAGTATATGTTTAGCATTCACTTTAACATATTTAGATTCTACATTTGCGAACTAGATCAAAATATTAATAAATATCGACTTTTGCCCTAAATAAAGAATGAGTGGTAATGTATCCGGAACAATGTTCTGACAAATAAACACGAGACGTGAATAAATACCTTTATGAGTGTGTTTATTGGTCTTCATTTTGTGTTTGTTATAACAATAATACGTATAATTAGCAATGTCTCTGGTAGATATACAATATGATTATAACACAATGTAATAAACTATAAATTTTAAGTTTGGTATAAACTATTTAACAAACTACACTCTGAAACAGCACTATATGCAGCCACCGAATGTGAATTAAGAAAAGTAAATATTACGATTACAATCACATAATACAGTATAGTGTTAAATAAAACCAAAGACGTCATAAACACATTTATATCACCTGAAAAAAAGTCAAATATCTTAACAGTCTTTATCAACATCGATCGAGCTGTAATTTAGTAGAAATTTCTGATATAAATTGAAATGGCTAAACTGTTGGAAAACAAAATGGAATGGGTGGCTCTAATTCATGTTCACATTAATCAATCAAACGTACAATCGTTGCAGAAGAAGTCATTTTCTGACCTTTCTGATTCAGCGACGGCAGAATTGTCTCTGCAGCTTACATGCAACAGTCTATCGCACATCGCACACTTTACATACGCCTCATCCTCACCACACTCGCGCTCGCATACGTAACATTTAAGACCCCATTAGCTCAGTAAACTTTCACCCTCGCACTCCAAATCATCATGTACCACACGCACGTTTTTGTTTTTGCTTTCTCTTTTCATTCCTTTTGGCCTCTCTCTTTTCTCTCTTTTTCTTTTTCTCTTCCTCTCTCTTCATTTTAAGTACCTCTCGTTGAACTTGCTTCCTCAATTTCTCTCTAATGCCCGCTCATTTTTTAATTTTTCCTCATTTTCTTTAAGTTGTTTTCTCTCTTGCAGCATCTCAAGAGCTTTTTTGCCAGTCAGAGCCTTTGGAATTTTTGATGTTGTATTTTTATTTCGTCTGTTTGTATTTTGTATTGCAGGCAACTGTATGGTCGAAAACGCAGGAGAAACGTATGACGGTGATTTAGGATTTCGGATGGGTGGTAAAGTTAAATTAAGAAAGGGCCTCGTCGGCTGGCAAGCTGCGATCGCTGTCTGGGGAACATCGGTCGTCGGCTGGTTAACTGCGGTCGTTGGCCGAGGAACATCGGTCACCGGCTGGTAAACTGCGGTCGCTGACCGGGGAACATCGAACGCAGACTGGTAAACTGCGATCGCTGGCCGGGGAACATCGATTGTTGATCGAGGAACATCGAACGCAAACTGGTAAACTGCGGTCGCTGGCCCTGGAACATCGATTGTTGACCGAGGAACATCGGTCGCCGGCTGGCAAGCTGCGATCGCTGGCCGGGGAACATCGATCGTCGGCTGATAGACTGCGGTTGCTGGTCGGGGAACATCGATTGTTGACATAGGAACATCGGTCGCCGGCTGGTAAACTGCGGTCGCTGGCCGGGAAACATCGGTCGCCGGCTGGTAAACTGCGGTAGTTGGCCTGGTAACATCGATCGTCTGCTGATAAACTGCGATCATCGGCTGGCATACTGCGGTCGCTGGCCGGGGAACATCAATCATCGTCTGGTAAACTGCGGTCGCTGGTCGGGGATCATCGGTCGTTGAGTGGGGAACATCGGTCGCCGGCTGGTAAACTGCGGTCGCTGGCCGAGTTTCATTCGTCGTTGACCGGGCAACATCGGTCGCCGGCTGGTAAACTGCGGTCACTGATCGGGGAGCAAAGGTCACTGGATGGAGAACAGAGGTCGCTGGGTGGACAACAGATGTCGCTGGATGGACAACAGAGGTCGCTGGATGGACAACAGAGGTCGCTGAATGGACAACAGAGGTCACTGGATGGACAACATAGGTCGCTGGGTGCGTAACTGCGGACTCTGGATGCGGAACCGCGGACGCTGTGTGAGCAACTACTGCCGATGACTGAGGAAACAAAGACAATGCCGGAAGAAGAGGTGTTTTACGTTGAGCTTCGTGAGTTGCAAATATTTTGGAAGGACCAAGTTTCGACTTGTCGACATTTTCTGGGCATAATGGAAAGAGACCAGCACGTTGAAGCCATGGACAGCGTTTGTTACTGTAGCAACGTTTTCCCATACACGTTTAAATAACATAGGGAAAACAGACTTGCTAATGATTTCTCCAATATTTAGCATGTACCATTCCTTCAGTTCTTTTTTCCAGGAAGATTTCATTGGACCAAACAAACCTATATCGCATGCCTGCAATACGTGGGTAGCATTGGGTAGAAGACAGTAAAGAACGATATTGTTATCTGCGCATAACCTTGATGCTTCCAGCGACACGTGCGTGCTGTAGCCGTCGATAAATAGAAGGACAGGAAAAGAAATGCATTTCGTTTTCAGGAATAAAATGAAATGGCGAATAAATTCCACAAATAAATCGCTGTCCATCCAACGCTTGTTTGATACCCCATAAATGGCGTCGGGAAAGCTCCCATGCCGGTATCATGCAACCGCTGCCCAGGGTAGATAATGAATGGCGGCATATAGTCGCCATTAGCATTCATGCAGGCAATCACAGTGATCTGCTGCTTATTGTTGGAAACGACCTGGTACACGTGTTTCGCACCAGTAGGTGCGATCACGCGACCCGTGGTGGAACACAAAGGGAATCCACTCTCGTCTGCATTAAAGATGCGGCGAGGGAAGCGGACCATCTGCTCCCAGCCAGGAACCTCGGCCTGTAGATGATCATGGAGACCATGGAACCAGCCCAAGACCATTTCATACGAAATGGACGCCCGCTCTCGACCTAACACCTGTGGTTTGCGTTCACGAATCTCCGGGTGCCGGCGCCGGAAACCTGCAAACCAATATCCTTATTTTTAATATCGCTTAATAAGAAACTTGAAGGTTGGTTTGTTGTTTGTTTTAAAGCAAAAAAAGGTCACAATTGTGTAATGGATATGGTGTCCGCCTTGCGATCGGGAGGTCCCGGTTTCGATCTCCACTCAGGGAGCGTTCTCAAGATCTTTCCATACACACCAAGTACTGGTTCCTCCCAGGAAACAGACCCGAGAGGGGTTTTATAAGCCTAAGACCTTCGATGCAATCGAGCTAAAATAAATAGGTTTAAACTAAAGCAAATAAATTTACCGTATTTTGCATATTCTAGTATTCCGTTTCTTTGTATGTTCGATTTAAATGTGCATTATGAATTATGTAAGAATATTAATTGAAAGCAGAATACGCATTGGGACACTGCTAATAAAACATTAATAAAGTTAAAGCGATATGAATGATATATTTTTTATGTGCCTCTACCAATCATCGCCCGGGTAATTATATTTGAATGGATTTTTGCGCCCGTCTCTGTCAAGGATTTGTTTCACCTCTCTCTTAAGTTCCGTGCGAGATACGGGGTATCCAACCTCTCACATCATGTTGATGTACTGCACCAGGACTCTCTCTTCGGCTGCATTCAAAACTGTCTTCTGGCCAGGCTTTGTTGGCGCTAGCGGGACGCGGCCTGCCAACTTATCTAAAAGCGTTGTCTAGGCACTCCGCATAAAGCTGCGGTTTTTTCTTGGCCATTCCGCCCTTTACCAACTCAACAGCTCTAGCCTTTTTACTCGGCGAGTACTGCACTCGTTTGACACGAAGCATGTTCTACAGATTAATAAGTAATGGAATTGTATTAAAATAATGAGCAGGGAAATAATACAGATCTAGAATCTACCGTAAAAAGTAGAATTAATCAAAGCATATATTTGAATCACTAGATCTTATTTATATGTTTTATCAATCCACTTCAAAAAGAGAGAGAATGTAATTCTGAATCGTATTGTGTCGATAATACCCTGTTTACCAAGATTTACAGGGGTATTATCGACATCTGATTTAAATCTCGAAAAAATGAGCGGGAAATTTTTAGTGAGCATATATTACTAGAAACATGCATATTTCAGTCTAAAATGATTAAACTTTAAAAAAAATAGCAGCTTTTATAGCGAAAATCCTTAGTGCGCTAACCTTACTGAACATACGTACTCGATTAAGGTCGATCAATCATACTTAAGGATCGTCGTAGCGCGCTTGTTTTTAAACCGGGAAGGTAGTAATGGCGATCGATATGTTGACCAATTTTTCTCGGAAAGCGTATGACGTCATATTACATAATATTGATGACGTTTTTGGTGCTGTAGGGTCAGTCATAGAAATGTATAACATTAATACAAAATGTGTCGATAATGGGCGGGTGTCGATAATAACCTGGTTTGCTCTAGTTTCAAAACATCACTGTAAAATGATGGGTGGGATATTCCGTTAGATAAGAACCATTTCAAAGAAACATTGTATTTTGAAACTAAGACATTATATTTTCTATAGAAGTTAGCAAACTTATTGATCATGATATAAACAACCTTGTTTTAGTAATTTCTTAGTCAGTGTAAGGTTACGGTCGTTGAAATCTTTAACTCATGACCGAGCTTTTGTATATCTAATTGCGAAATGTATATACCATAGGAAAGACCTCTAGGAATATTGCCATCCAAGAAAGGGACATTTACAATTTCGAAATTAAAATCATTGCGTTTGTCATATAGACTGGTTTTAACTATATTGTTAATAATAGTTAGATGTAAGTATAGGAATGCAGCATCTGTATACGATGAACACGATTTATTTAAGGAAAGTTCTTTAGGGTAAATGTTTGGGATATTTTGTTCAAAGAAAGGGTTATCTATGTTTAATATATCATCAATATATCTACTAGTTTGATTAAAACATTGAATCAAATTTAATTGTTTATCTTTTGATAAACCTAGCATAAAATCCCTTTCATAGCAATATAGAAATAGATCAGCTATAAGCGGTGCACATTTAGTACCCATTGGCACACCAATCATTTGTTTAAATATTTTCCCATTGAATTCAACAAATAAGTTATCCTGAAACTGAATAAAAATATTGTGACTTGCGTGTACGTGTGTTAAAGTAAACCACCACCACCACTACCACAACAACAACAACAAAAACAACAACAACTACTACTACTACTATTAATCCTATTACGCCTACTACTACTACTCTAGTACTGCTGCTACTACTACTACTAATTCTACTACTACTACTACTACTACTACTGCTACTGCTACTGCTGCTGCTGCTGCTGCTGCTGCTGCTGCTGCTGCTACTACTACTACTACTACTACTACTACTACTACTACTACCTCTACTACTACTACTACTACTACTACTACTACTACTACTACTACTACTACTACTACCTCTACTACTACTACTACTACTGCTGCTGCTGCTGCTGCTGCTGCTACTACTACTGCTACTACTACTACTACTACTACTACTACTACTACTACTACTACTACTACTACTACTACCTCTACTACTACTACTACTACTACTACTACTACCTCTACTACTACTACTGCTGCTGCTGCTGCTGCTGCTGCTGCTGCTGCTGCTACTACTACTACTACTACTACTACTACTACTACTAATACTAATACTAATCAGTTATTTTTTCATCTCCCATGTATTCCTTTTTTATTGTTTATTTTCCAATTGTTCGTACATACCACTTTTCAATTAAGCTCAAAGCATTATTCTCGCGAAGGCGCGACATGAATCTAAATATCTCATCTGATGCCGAAAAATGTAATACTCCTACCGAATAAATGTCTAAAATTGCCTGGAGCTTAACTTGAAGTTTACACAATAATGTCGACGAAACTAGACGCACTATATATAGATGTCCAAGAAGATGGAAACGGCTCGACTGGAAATCGGATTGAGTTAACTCATAACCAACCATGTGTCATTTGTGTATACAATGTGTAACGTTGTCATGTATAAGTGCTTTGTGTTTATTCACTTTGTTTTATTGCATTTAATTTTATGCGTGTCATTTATTAATAAAATGTGTAACGTTGTCATGTATAAGTGCTTTGTGTTTACTCACTTTGTTTTATTGCATTTCATTGTATGCGTGTCATTTGTGAATAAAATGTGTAACGTTGTCATGTATAAGTGCTTTGTGTTTATACACTTTGTTTTATTGCATTTCATTGTATGCGTGCCATTTGTGAATAAACTGTGTAACGTTGTCATGTATAAGTGGTTTGTGTTTATTCACTTTGATTTATTGCATTTCATCGTATGCGTGTCATTTGTGAATAAAATGTGTAACGTTGTCATGTATAAGATAACGCTAGACGTTTGGTTTCAATCCTGCAATATTTAATTTCGCACGCTTAATGGCATCAGAAGCTATGCTTTTGAATAAGATGAAATGTATGATTATGTACGAAACGTTGAAATATTATCAGTAAAAGGTATTTGTCGAGACACTTTGCCAGCCATATATTGGGTATTTATTTTCAGTATATTTTTAACGACATTTTGCAACTATTGATCAGAAAATAAATCTATCCGCGGTGCGTAGGTTATTGAAGAAATAACATTGGAAACATTTGAATGGAACGAATTTCTTGTTGCTTTTGTTATAAGGTAGAGTTTTTTCGGTATAAAACCCCAAATACGATTTAATAATACTCCTAGTTCAATTGCTTCCAGTCTACACTGTAATGACAAGTTTATGGATAATAATATGGTGTGAAAAGTATTTTCACTACCATTATGCCAATGCCCGCGTGCATTGTATCTGCGCTTTGCGGACAGCTCTATTGGATATATGTCTGGGATACAACAAATGCAAAGATTGATGGATGATTTTGCGTGTTTAGTGCTTTGAAATTTGTCCTAACGAAGGAACATACGTTTCTAACTTCCGTGTAACTAATAACATGTGTAAAATAATCATTCACAATAAACTTATTAGCCTAACATTCAAATTATTATTAAATAATTATTGTAAATTATGCACTTGGTATTTGGGGTTAAATCAGTTTAAGCGCATGCCGAAACTCACGCTTGAAAAGCAAGTAAGAATTATAAATCGCTGCATGCAGGGCAATCGTCGTTTATTTGAAGAACATAAATTATTTACTATTTATTCATCATTGATAATATAAGTACACGACGTACATGTTATTTCGCAGCACACTGGCAAGTTTGGAGAAAGGACACGTGATTGTTTTGTTGTGTAGGAAACTATCAATTTTGTCCCACATGCATTAGCTTATAAGAGTGCATGTGATGACGATGACTTGTAAGTTGACGTGCAATATGGGGTACAAACATTAATTACAAAAGACATACATTTTCATATACTACTACTACTACTACTTCTACTACTACTACTACTACTTCTACGACTACTACTACTACTACTACTACTACTACTACTACTACTACTACTACTACTACTAATAATAATAATAATAAAAATAGTTGTTATTTTTTTCTACTCCCAAGTGTTTCTTGTTATTTTCAAACATTTCCTACATAACACATTCAATTGAGATCAAATCATTATTCTCGTGAAGGCGCGAATTGAATCTCAATATCTTATCTGATGCAGACAAATGTACTAATCTTACCAAATACATGTCTACTGCTCCTAGAGCGGAAATTGAAGTTAAGACAATAATGTCGACGATACTAGACGCACTACACTCAATAAAAGTTATAACGCATCAAATGAAAATTGTTTTTTTATATATTTATTTATAAGAATTTCAGCTGCGCCATGGTTAACACGAAATTGTTTCGTATTTTTTCAATATTTTTGTATGAAGACATGCATGTATGACTCAAATAATCATAGCTGACATTTCAAGCTGAATTTCTTATCAATAAAGAAAATACAAAATTTTCCATTTATTTTCATTTAGTGCGTTATAACATTTGCAGAGTATATATAAATGTTCAACAAGATGGAAACGTTTGAAAAACGGATAACATTGAGTTACCTTATTTTGTCTTCAGTAGTTTATACTTAACGACGGACATACACGTTTTCCTGAATATAACATAACCCAGCATAATATAATAATAGAAAAAGAAACTGCACATGTTTTCACTTCGTATTTGATACATGTTGTTAGAATTAAATATGGATGAATTTGGTATCAAAATTTAGGATTTAAATTGAACTAATCAATAATTTTAATGCCCAAATAATTGATAAATCCTTGACACGCTAACGTCATCCAAACCAAAGTCATCCATATTTAAATGTAACAACATATAAAAAATAAGTAATGAAAACATGTACAGTTTATTACTTCTATTTGTATATATTAATTACCATTATAATGCTTTGTGTGCTATTAAATTATTTCTATTGCATTTCATTTTATAACGCATTTAGGAAGCGTGTCATTTAAGCATAAAAAATTAAACGTTGTAGTTTGGTTCTCAAAATTGCAATATATTTAATTGTGCACGTTAATGCCATCAGTGATATGCTTTTGATCAAGATGTATCGTATGATTTGTTTATGAAACGTTGAATTGCAATATGCTCACTTTTTATCCCAGTACAAGATAAAGGTCAAGATGTTTTGCAAGCAAAATATTGGTTATTTTGTGCGGAATATTATAAACAACCTTTTGTACCTATTCGGAAGAGAAATCAGTCCGCGGTGTGTAAGGTATTGAGGAAATACCACTGGAAGCATTTTCATGGAACGAATTTTCCGTTGTGCTTTGTTAGAAGATCGAGCTTGTTCGGTATAAAACCTCGGTTGTTGGAGAAAAATGAAAACAAAATGAAAATAATACTCGAAGGTCGATCGTCTACTGCGAGTGTGCAATATAATGACAGGCCTATGAGTAATAATATGGTGTGCAAAGTATTCTAATGATCCTTTTCGCCATTGTCCTGTTCATTGTAGCTGCGCTTTGCTGACAGCTCTAATGTCTAAGGATACAACAAATGCAAAGACGTATTTGATTGATGGAGATCTTAGTTTGCGTTCTTAGTGCTTTAAAGTTTGTCCAAACGAGAAAACATACGCTTACAACTTCCGTGTAACTAATAACCTGTGTAAAATAATCATACCCAATTAACTTATCCTAAAATTCAAATTATAAACACACACTTTAAAAGCAAGTAAGACTCTTAAATTGCTGCATGCAGGACAATCGTCGTTTAATTGAAGACCATAAACTGTTTACTATTTAATCATCATTTTGAAACATAAGTATACGCCATATAGTGGTTTCCGGTTGTATCGCGGGTTCTCTTGTATTGCGGTAAACAAAAAATCGATAACGAGGCTGATTCGCGCCGCCTACAGTCAATGATATAAGGGGTTTGCTGACCCCAAGTTTCGTTTTAGTTGCAAAATAAGCAAAGTTGTATCAATATGTTCGTACTTGATGCATTTGCTTATAGTCGGAATGTTATAAATTTTTTATATGCATCTGACACCTGTTACACCCGGTTGAGAAAGAATTATTCCTAGCCTGTTGAAAAGAAAACAATGACCATAATGTGTAATGCATATTTTTGTCCGCTGACCTAATTTCATCAGCAACACTGTAAAATCAAAGAACGAAATGTTTACAGGGAGATAACTATGAATACAATTTAGGGAAATTTAAGGAAGCCCTGTTTATGGATATGGAAACTCAACTGCTTGAAAGTCAATTTTTGTCAAGATACTGATATTTTTGGAAGTTTTGCTTCTGAAAATAATAATAATACACATGATTTAAATAGATATTTAAATTCTATTGGCTTATCAATAATATTTAACACTGTAATTAAATGACTACGATATTATCATCTTAACTTTTAAAACGAAAGTAAACGTACGGTATGTCCCTTGTGTTATATTTTTTAGTTTAACAGGAATATAATTTTTTTTTATCTACTTTGTAGATAGACATGACTTATAGAAATCAGAACTATTGAATCCTAATATTAACATGTTCGTTATGAATACCCATGAGTGCCTTATAGAAATACCGCGATACAGCCGACCTTGACATTTTCCATATTTCAGCCTGGCCTTGCTATAAAACGGACGATGTTTTTATTTTTCGACGACATTTCTCTTTTTTAACCAAGTTGTAGAGGACACATTTGTCTTAAAAAAAGTACAAACAGTGTTTCTTTTATATATATACATAAATATTATATATTTATTCATCATAATACTGTTAGCACCGCGATACAAGTGGAGACCATCGATGTTATTTCGCAGCACGCTGGCAAGTTTGGAGAAAGGACACGTGATCGTTTTGTTATGTATGAAACTATGCCTTCTTTGTCGCACAATCATTTGCTCATTAAAGGGCATGTGATGATAATGTCTTGTAGGTTGACTTGCAATTAATGCAAACAGACAGAAGTTTTCAGAAGTCATTAATTGGTTCCATTGAATGTCAAATCTAACATGACGGCATACGTCAGAACACTAATGCTTGTGTTGTCATTGCTCCATATAGTTGATTCAAGTGTAATTCACAGTATGTGTCCTCTGACATCATAATCGGATATTTTTCCTTTCCAAACTCAGTATGACAAGCTATAAGAGCTTTGTATTTCAGTCAGAACTGTTCAAGACCTTTTTTTATAAATATTAAGGTTTCTACATTCACTTTTGAAATTAGATTAATTAATTTTATTAGAGTCAATGCGATAACAGGCTACACAATTTTATGTCAGTAACGGTATTGAATAATAATGTGCAAGCGTAATGCTTAACATATATTAATTATAAGTATCCTTCAAAGTTTCATACACCGATTCATTTTCGCCAAACATTTATATCATTAATGTTATGATCATTTCTACTGTGTATTCAGAAAATAAATGTAAAGCATTTATATACTATTTACAATGTATGGTTACTGGAAAATTTTGTATGCTAAAGATAACAACGTGAATGCGTTGTTCAATGTATAAATGAGGCGCGTCGTGGGAAAACCGGTCTTAATGCATGTGCGTAAAGTGGCTAATCCGGGACGGCACTTTCCGCTTTTATGGTATTTTCTGTTTCAATGAAGTGGCTTCTAACCATAAATCCACTTTAGGCGGAAAGTGTCGTCCCGGATTAGCCTGTGCGGACTGCACAGGCTAATCCGGGAAGACACTTTACGCACATGCATTAAGTCCGGATTTCCCACGACGCGCCACATTAATGTATACTTTGGGGACTAGACATGTTGATGTTAGATTCCAATGCACTTACTGTATGTGTATACTAATTACATGAAAAAAACGAAGCAGCATGGATTGATACAAAAACCGATAATCTAATAAATGTTCATGAAAGGATTTGTTGCGAATCTGCGCTGTTTCAAGCCCAGAAGAATGGCCATGTTCTTGTGCTTCTCGAGAGACTTCTTTCAGAGAATATTTTTGTGTAAAACTGTAACCTTTGCGACCTTGTTGCTCGAGATCTGTAAACACGAAACGGTTAACAAACGACTAGATTTTGATATTCCTTGCTACGAAACCACCTTTAACACTCTTCAGAAAAATAAGCGTGAACATTTTCCAAATTTAAATGTATACCTTTTATTATTTCAGAGTTCTTGTTAAACATTAATACGTAAAACATATCGGTATATATAATTAAACGCCAGTTATAGACGTTTAACATATCTTATTAAAGCCCCAGTCACACTGCAGCTAAGACAGGTATAAGGCAGGTATACGATTGTAAATCCTGACCGAGTCCTGCGTGTTCCTACGTAGTTTTGGAATGTCGTGCGTTGTCTTAAGTTTAAAAATTAGTCGTAGCTGGTATTTGAACATGTTCAAAAACCTCCCGACTGGAGGCAATATTCTTATATAGTCTTGCATGAACTTGCGTATGACGTAGGACGTCGTATGTAATATCTGCGGTGTCTTAGAGAAATTTGACAGCAGCGAAGTCGAACGTCGACGTGACATAGGTCTTACGTAGACCTGCGTGAACGTGCGTGGTGGTACGACAGTGCAAGACAGAGCACCTGCGTCGACGTACGATGCACTTTGTTGTCGTACGTCGACTCAAGAATATTTTAGGTCATGTATAACTGACTTACGACTACGCAGGATACCAACCTTATATACTTCATTGCTTAAAAATATTCTTACTACGTCTGAAGACACGTTGCATGGAATTTAATATAAAACCTATCGCTGCCGCGCTATGGACTGATAATCAGACAGTTCAATGAACAAATCAGACATTTGATCGAATACAACTGTCTACAGTTTAAAATAATCTTATATGGATACTAGTTGCATATTTAACGGAGCCTTATACCCTCCCAACTTAGAAGGCTATAATGCTAATTTGTTTGGCACACCGTCAAGGGCACGTACATTACCATTAAAATGATAAATTGTTTTACCTATTATTCAGTAATGAAACGACAATTAATTATAACCAGTAACGTTTTCCTCGGGTATGTTTGTGTTACGCGTATGTAGAGTTTTCAATGCCATGTCCTATGTTCCTCAGTAAGCTCTGTCGACATTTTGTGGGAATGGGCCTTATTTAGTTTTAATAGCGTTGCATGAAACAACTGATGATGACATAATATTGCAACATCTCAATCTTCTCTGTTTGACTTCTCATGTTGCATTTTCGCCTCACTGATAAGCCCAGATCCAGATATCACGTAACATCGTATCACAGGGATAGAGTTATTG
The DNA here is from genome assembly GCA_027627225.1 of Congeria kusceri. Classification (NCBI taxonomy): domain Eukaryota; kingdom Metazoa; phylum Mollusca; class Bivalvia; order Myida; family Dreissenidae; genus Congeria; species Congeria kusceri. The sequence goes on along the minus strand of CM051027.1, from coordinate 1,149,722 downwards.
TTATTGCTTCATTGTGGCAATCACGAATAGCTGCTGAACTAAATTGGACAACAAATGACAGAAACAAGCAATGAACATGAATATTTATCAGGAGACTGAAGTCGTTCGTCTGCAAACAAGACAACTTAAGTCGAAGTAGGTTGTAGTACGTTGTCGTGCGTAGTCGTACTTAAGCAGCAAACAACTACCTACGTCCACGTAAGTTGGCTTTCGTCGACCTGCGTGGTCCTGCGTTCTTATCGTACGACTTCCTACGCCAATCTACGACTGAATTGACCTGCGTTGGTTTTTAATACAATTGCGTGGACGCAAGACCAGCGCAGGACCAACGTAGGATGTATTAATGTTTTATGTTTGTCTTGCTGGGTTCTGCGACTTGGGCAAAGACGTCGAAAATCACAAAAGTCCTGCGACTCTAAAGTCCTACGACTCAGTGTGACTGGGGCTTAAGTCAATTAGTATCAGCACAATCGTTTAACATTCTACAGGTAGTAGAAATAATATGAAAAATATTGATGGTGCTTTTTGTGGTGAAACGTGTCATAATTTCAGTAACAGATTATCACGGTCAACTTCATTTTTAGCTCGAAGTTTCGAAGAAAAAACAAGCTATTTTGCTCGCCCCGGCGTCGGCGTCGGCATTTGCGTTGGCGTCGGCGTCCGGGCTAGGTTAAAGTTTTTCGCTAAGCTAATTTCTCAGAAATGGCTTGAGGGATTTCATTCAAACTTAAAACCCATATTAAATTGAACCTATAGGCCAAGTTTGGTCACTCTAGTTTAAAACTTGTCAAAATTATGGGTCTTTTTACACTTAGACATTTTACATATAAGCTATTTGGACAGGTTAAAGCTTTTCGGTAAACTAGTTTCTCAGGAATGGCTCAATGGATTTCATTCAAACGTAAAACATTTATTCCATATATTGCAATAAACATATATGCCAATTTTGATAACTCTAGTTTGACATTTCTCATAAGTGTGGCATTTTTTCACTTATAAAGTTTACATGTCAGCTTTTTGGATAGGTTAAAGTTTATCGGTAAGCTGGTTTCTCAGGAATGGTTCAAGGGATTTCATTCAAACTTGAAAATTTATTCCATATATTAAAATGAACTCATAGGCCAATTTTGATAACTCTAGTTTGAAATTTGTCAAAATTATGGGCCTTTTTACTCTGAGAAATTTTACATAGTAGATATTTGGATAGGTTTAATTTTTTTCTTAAGCTAGTTTCTAATGAACGACTTGAGGGATTTCATTCAAACTTTCAAACACGTATTCCCTGTATTGAAATGAACCCATCGGCAAATTTTGATAACTCGTTTGAAATTTGTCAAAATAATGGGCCTGTTTACATTTAGAAATTTTACGTTCCCTCGGGTACGGTGGCGACGTCAATTTTTGAATTGCACTTTCCAACTCGAGAATGAATCTTCATACATATAAATTATACCCTAATGCAATACTTTACTTGGGATTGCATTTGAGGTGGGTTGAGTGGGATCAAGGTCAAGGTCACTGTTACTAAAAAAAAATTTAAAAAATCTGCTAAATAACTTGAAAACAAAATGAAATATTTTAATGAAATTCAATATATCGATGCCATATAGCGAGACATTGCGTGATATTGCATATGAGGTGTTTGGGGTCAAAGTCAAGGTAACAGTTTTGAAAATTAGAAAAATTCTTTCCACTGAGTAACTCGAGAACGCAACTAACTTTGTTTAATTGTTTTTTTTAAGAAAAAATGCCAGCAACTCTGACAAGTACAAGTAAATTCGATCGCGCTGTCCTCCGACAACTCTTGTTTAAATTAATGATTGAGCGAGTTTTCTTGTTTTGAATTAGGCTTCAAGATCTAAATATAAATCATTTTAGTTTCCTTAAATGTCACGCAATTTGCTCACAAATTTGCGTTTTCTCAATTATAATTTATCACCAAGGTAGAAGTACAAAACAGGTTTTGCAGAGTGTGGCAAACTATTTTTTATTTCGTTTGATTGTCAACAAAGGATGTTTGCATTACTGAAGACGTCCTCCAGCAAATACATTGATTTTGCATATTTTGAAATACTTACAGATCATGAATGACAAGAAAATAACTGAAGCACGACCGTTGTTTTCTTAATGAATGTAGACTTACATTGCACGTCAAAGTGGTGCTGGCTGTGTTCTTATTATGTAACATCGTTGAATCGTAAACGTGTTTCATTCTGCATCAGACCCAGCGTTCTGAAGTTGCGTTTCCAAAATTGTGATATCTGTAGTGATGCAACGGGTATCCGAAATATCTGATCGGATCGAATCTATTTTAAGATTGATGGTTCCGTCAGCGACTTGAAATTTCGGACCGGATCCGGATCCACATAAAGTTTTTTTGAATTCCAGCAAGTAGATGCTGAGAAATAGCACTGACAAGAAAGTCAAGATTAGTGCACTATATATTGATTTCAGAAATCTTCAAAGTCCCATAACTCCGAGAAAAATCACTGAAGCGGAACGTCCTGGTAGTATGCATACCTCCTCTTGGTAATAAAGTTTCCCTTAAAGTTTCGTTCAATTCCACTAGTAGTTGCTGAGAAATAGCGCGGACAAGAAAGTAAAGAATTGTGCACTATATACTGATTTCAGAAATCTTCAAAGTCTCATAACTCTGAGAAAAATCATTAAAGCGAAACGTCCAGGTAATATGCACACCTCCTCTTGGTAATGAAGATTCCTATGATGTTTCGTTGAATTCCGGCCAGAAGTTGCTGAGAAATACTCCGGACATGAAAGTAAAGAATTGTGCACTATAAACTTATTTCAGAAATATTCAAAGTCCCATAACACTGGAAAAAATCACTGAAGCGGAACGTCCTGGTAATATACACACCTCCTATTGGTAATGAAGCTTCCCATGAAGTTTGGTTGAATTCCGGTCAGTAGTTGCTGAGAAATACTCCGGACAAGAGAGTGTGACGGAAGGACGGACAGACGGACGGACAAAGCGGCGACTATATGCTCCCCGACATTTTTCGGGGATCATGAAAAGAACGGGTGCAACATGTCGTTTTGCAAGGATGTAAACCAATACAACTTTCAAGTGCCCCTATATTTATACACTATAAATAGCCTCATGAACGGCGTATATTACTATGGTATATTGACTTAATACTCGCGAATGAATTTATCCTGGACTTCAAGGTCAGTACCCAGTCAGCTGTCTTATCGATTAAAAATACATTGTCACTTGAAATCCATAAGGTCTATCAGCCTTCTTTTCACATATGCTGACACAATTATCGTTGGTGGCGTATTTTTTACAACACAGCGAGCTAGCCAGCCATAAATATTTTGATTCACAAACCATTAATTGTATACTTTGGATAGAAATGTACGAGTTTTTTTAATAAAAAACCATCAGAGAATAAAATACCCTCAGTGATGTATATTTAAACGAGGCTCTATGTATTTTTTTATATACCGTCGAAGAATTATTTTCTGCGTTACTCTCTTCGTCTTAAATATTCTAACATTAATTAAGAAATTGAATTGCAGATCTATTTATTTTTAATGTTACAAACAACAACAACAAACTAACGTAAACATATAATGATATGTTAGGAGGAGTATAGTATATATTTCACTATTATCATAGACACCAATCATCTATTTTAAAGATATTTCTTGTTTCATTAATATCAGCATTATTTGTTGGTTGGATGTTCTGTATCATATCATTTACTTTGACATCGGATGTTAAAACGTAAAAAAGCTAATGTCCGCTTCATAATATTTTACATGTGTAATTTTTAGCATTAAACAAACATAACTATTCTGTATTTCTCCGATTGATACGTTTTGTCTTCATGATATTGTAGAGGGAGAGGCAACATTGTTTAAGTGAAAACAAGAAACATTGTGTTGGTCGTGTTGTATTCTAATCAGTTCTATAGAAGCGGAAATTAACGCAAGCTATTAGGTGAAATTCAATCCGATTTCTGAAGAGCTAATATTTGTTTAGGTCTTGTATTTAGTATATTAAGAGCCAACTGGAAATACTCTTTAAATAGTATAAATTGCCAATACGTTATGTTACATAATACGACTCGTGGGTCATAATGAAACGTTATAATTTATCAAGATTACACAATTGTTTCTTTAGCAATGACTGTCGTAACATTATCACTTGTAAAATATGACTTCTGGTTTAAGTAATAATTAATAGTTTCTATGAAGTGGTTGTCATTAAAAATGCCTTCATTTAGACATCACTGTTGTTTTGCCATTAAGCAGGAAACATTAATTATATTTGATTATATTTGATTACAAAGAAATTACATGTATGTATAAATAATAGAGGCAACGGAAAATGGGTTGAATTTATATTTCATGGTCATTTAAGTAAATGTATCCCCATTGATCGCAGCAAAAGTGACTGATTAAAATGATAAATAATAGGTTGTAAAGATTGATGTTTTGATAAACGAGTGCAACAACAGAATTGAAATTATCACTCAATACAAAATAGGTCAATGTGTTTGACATATGTGTTTTGTCACATTGTCTCATTATAACAGTCTAGACAGTGCAATTTTATAAACAAAATACATGTGACACACCAGGCGGTATTATAATTATACCTATATTTAGCATTTATTAACAGTAAAATATTTAAGAAATCTTAGTATAATGCGGAGTACTTTTAATCGCGTACCCTATTATTTATAGGGAGGAGATCTGTTCACAGAATGGCAAATAAACACATTTTCATTGTTTTGGCATATTCCAAAAAGAAAAGTAGATTGTATATAAAGAAGGAAAATAACAGTCTTAACGCAAAAATATATGGGAAATAGTGTGTCATGTATAAATAATTATCAAATGGATAGAATTAAAAATCAATTGTAACGCTTTTCGTCGGTATTTTGCAAAGTTGGTGTATCACATATATAGCTTAAATACGTTTTTTGAGCAGATACGTCCGGCTGGCCAAATAGTTAGCGTAACAGACTTTTGATCCCGGCGGTCGTTCGAGCCCCGAGGAATGCAGATCTGTTACTTTGATATTTATTCTTTATAATACATTTTGTTTTGGGTTAGTTCAGTCGGTTAGGACATTTAATGACATTTAACAAAAAACGAAAATCTCTGAATTAGTCCCTTTAAAACGATAACTCTACGTTGTTTTCACATTCAGGCTTCGCATGCTAATCTTTACACTGTGACAATTGCAAAATTTGAGACATTCTCCGGTGAGTCGGTTTACAATATATTGCTTAGGATTGTTCTGTATAATTGAGGCGCGTCGTGGGAAAACCGGCCTTAATGCATGTGCGTAAAGTGTCGTCCCGGATTAGCCTGTGCACAGGCTAATCCGGGACGGCACTTCCGCTTTTATGGTATTTTCTGTTTCAAGGAAATCTCTTCTAAACATAAATTCACTGAAGGCGGAAAGTGCCGTCCTGGATTAGCCTGTGCGGACTGCACAGGCTAATCCGGGACGACACTTTACGCACATGCATTAAGACCGGTTTGCTCACGACGCGTCACATATGAAGTTTGCAAAAGTCTATACAATGCATAAAATCTTGTAACAGTCATGTTATATGGAATACAATGATTTGATAACGTAAACAATATGATGTAAAATAGCAAGATGCTCAACAGTATAAACCAGGTGATTTTTTGAATGTAATGCCAATACGATAACTAAATATTTAAGGCTTTGTATGGCACGACTCTGTTGCATATGAATAATTATTCACTAGTTAATAATTGAGTTTTTGCTACTTTTACTATTTGTCTAAAACTGCAAATATACAAAACGGGAATTCGTCAGAAAGTAGTTTGCACAGTTGGTGCACAACTGTATACCAATTACAAATGTAAATGTATTTCTTTATAGCAGTTATAGTTGTATTATTCATCTTCTTCGACCGTTTTGAGCTTTACTAAAGGTATTACAAACATAAATGTGTTATATGACATAATTATCTCGTCTGTGTATGTAAATATTTTACATCGGAAAATAATTTTGATGCGCTTCACAATGTTTCACAATTTTCATTTATTGCCTGCGATGCTTATCCATGTGACGGAGGCAGTTTAACAGGTTCAGCTGAGTGGCAGAAACTTAAATATTTTTTACAGACTCACTCGTCTTTGATTCCAAATTTATAAGGTGATTTAGTAATTATGTGCTATTTCCAGGTTTTGTAACAAGACTTGCTGCAGGAAATGCGGATCAAGGGGCTCAAGTACCCTGCATCCGTATTGTGTAACGAGACTTCCTGCAGGAAATGCGGATCAAGAGGCTCCAGCACCCTCCATCCGTGATCTTGCACCAAAACACGACTCTTCCCATTGGGGATTATCTACGTAGACAACCATCCGATAACTTGGTTTGGTTGTACTGGACCATCCGCCATATAACCTGAACGACGCCGTGCAAGGTTTTCTTATTTCCGTTGATGAAAATTTATCGTGGAGGGACATAATATAATGACAAGAGTAACGTAACCTTTCCCGCGGCAGCGCAGATCGCTATTCGTTACGTATTGCCAGACACGTGTAGAAAATGCTTCGCAAAGTCACGGGTGGGTCCGTGCAGAGAGTGTATCTTTTTTAGGACCGGATGGTTCCATTGGAATAGATTTCCTGCACAAGTATGCAGACGTTTATATTAGGTTTAGTCGGCATTCTTTCAGTGACGTTATGGTCGTGAAAATATAACTATTCCTGTTCATACGTTAGTGTGATGAAAATTTGTTATCAAATAATAATGATATTAAGTGTTCTTTTTTAGTTTTAGCACTCAAAATTCACAAGAAATGAGAAGGCTATTCATGAACGTTTAGATCAACCGTTACCCTCCGTGACGTGATATATGTACAATACAACGATGGAATTATTAAAAAAAAACGCCGTTTTCTTGTAATGAATTTGTCATATACCAGACGTAAATTATCTCAAATATTACGAAGAAATAGCGATGTTATCTAAAAAGTGATAATCTGATTACACTTTTGATAATCATTTCTTAATAGCCTATACGTTTTAAGAACGATTTATTTTTCTGAGATGAAATACACAAGTATTATTGTAAGTTCAAGCAAATATTTACGAAGATACAATATATGAAATTATACATTCCGCAGGTCAGATGTCAAATGGTTTTGCAATGTTTATTGTGAGCATTGCAAATACAAAATACTGCCAGCATGTCACGTCTTCATATAACTGGCATTATTCTGACTGACAATGAATTGTGTGGATCTTCGACCGTTCTGTCAAATTGAAAAGACCTTCATTTTATATGCATCATACAATAGTTAACATTAATAGCCAAGGCAGTCTGCTGGTCTCAGGAACCACAAATCTATTGGGAAGTATTAATTTTACCATATGTCAACGATAAAATATGCCAAGTTGGGCACAAACTATTCACGAATCTCTATCCCGGAGACGTGCGTTTGATGTTTGTCAACTGAATAATTCAGACTAAATATCCATTCGCTTTCACTGTAGCATAATAACTGTTTTGCCAAACTCAATTCGCTCAATGCATTTTTAAATCACAATTTATTTTTATTTCAGTATACTCTAATTTATGTTTTTTTTATTTCTGTAAGAGATAAATACGATTGTTTGGACTGAAAATATTATCAAATGCCTTTTCGAATGTTAAATGCGTTCAATATTTGTCACAAATGTATTTGCATCCAGTTTGAAAGTTATTTTTATGGCGGTGCCACATGATATGAACCACTGACATTGTATACATATTGCAAACATGCGTATCAATGCGATCTTGACAAAGTTTCTGAAATGCTAAGCACTACTCCAACACAAAGATTTTCAGCAAAGCGAGCTGTTTACTGTCATACTAGACACATCGTCGTATCGTGGGAACATTAAATAGGTATTATGTGTTTACAGCGTCTAAAACAATCAATCTATGCATGTAAAATAGCCACAATATCAATACCAATTTACCGCCCCATCAACATAAATAGTTTCATTTTATAGCTTAATATTTACTTATTTATATTATATGAAACCTGGTCAAGCAATTAACACGTTTTGTAACATGCATTCTGAATAAATATTAATGCAATACACGCGCATTTACGTTCGTTATTTGTCGATTGATGCTTGTGAAGTGTCCGCACAGGCTAATGCGGGAATTCAAGGAAGACTCTTCTAAACATAAATCCACTTGAAAGGCGGAAAGTGCTGGATTAGCCTCTGCGGATTGCACAGGCTAATCCGGGACGACACTTTACGCACATGCATTAAGCCAGGTTGTCTCACGACATGCCTCGAATATTGACAGCATCACACTTGCATGATACAACGACAGTATCACACTCGTATGATACATTGACAGTATCACAATCGTATGATACATTGACGGTATCACACTTGTATGATACATTGACAGTATCACACTGGTATGATACATTGACGGTATCACACTCGTATGATACATTGACAGTATCAACTCGTATGATACATTGACAGTATCACACTCGTATGATACATTGACAGTATCACACTCGTATGATACATTGACAGTATCACACTCGTATGATACATTGACAGAAACACACTCGTATGATACATTGACAGTTTCACACTCGTATGATACAAACAACAAGAAACGCCAGCTGCATCAGCAGTAGTAAAACCTTTTACACGCAAAGGACCCTGTTTATTTCGTATGCGGGCCACTTTGGCAGCGACGGCGGCGTTCCCTTTAGTTCGTGCAGACAATAACTTGAGAAATTTTTGTGCGATCTTTATGGAACTGAAGGGAAGTGTTCGTAGGCATAAAAGGAAGGTTAAATTCGGGTTTCGACACAATTTGCTCTTATCTCACTTGACATATACCACATTACTAACTTACTACGAATATTTGCACGAGTTTCTCTGTGTGTTCTCTCATCAAGTGACATGTATCAATTGAACTGCATTTATACAGCAAAGCAATATTTTTACTGCGTGGCATTTCCCATTTGTATAGTTAAACACTGTACGCCAAAATAGGTTTAGGATACTTAATTATAAGACCGCAGTCTGTATGAAGTCATTTTTCGTTGATTTCCAAGGATTTGCAATTTGAGATATAAACCTGAAACTTGCCCGAATTAGTTGTTGTAGTTTTTTTCGTTTCTTTTCGGAGCAGTAATATTTCTCTCTCTGAAAATTATGTCTGAACTGTCGCAGACCTAAACGTCACACAAAGCGTATGTGGCGCCACTGAATTGCGATGTTATGACAAAATAAGAAACGCATAATGATGATGGATGTTCTTTTCCATATAATAATAATACTTAATTGAGTACAAATACTGGACTAAATGATTAGCATCTTATTAAGATGTACATTGTTTTGCAATGAAATTTTGAACATTTATTTGAGCGAGCATTTAAAAAAACTTATTACTGCTAGATTGAGATCAAGAAAGCTGCAAAGTCAAATGTCTTGTTTATTTTATACACACATTGTATCAAATGGTGTGCTAAATGAATTTTTTTTAGAAAGGTCAAGAATATATAAATTCAGACATGACAAAATAATATAAATTGTGCATAATCTCTATACGCTGTTCAAACCATGTCATTAAATATGGAACTGACTTCATTAATGACAGATTGGAAATGGAAAAGAGAAGTAATCCAAATTACTCTTGGCAATTTCCAATAATATTGGCAAACCGTTTGCAAATGTGAGAAAATAATCATTATCAGAAAGTCCAATGGCTTTCGTCCAAAGTGAACAAAAGACTAAGTCGAATGGCACGTAAAACCAAGTAAATTACCTATTTGCCAACGCAAGTGACCATACTCGTAGTGTTAATACAGTGAGAGTTTGCATAAAGATCAACAAAGGGTCACACGAGTGCTCTATAATTTCAAGCTGTTTATGCAATAATTACAATTAACACGAATCGTTTGAGATTTCATAGACATTTTTTATTTTTGTCAAAAATGTGTTGCAGAGAGGTCCTATAGGTCCATACAACTCTTCAAAATATTGCATTTTGATCACATTTGAATAAAATTAGCAATAAACGTTCATCAATCTTTAATTAAACGTCATAAAAGATTAAAATTTAAGATTTAGAGTAAAATAACATTCGCGCGAATACATTATTTTTATCAACAATATAATGAGTTAAATTCAACAAATATATAAATTATATTTGTTAAAAATGCCTTAAATTGTCTAAGAATTCCAAATAATTCCCGGTTTTAATAGAAAGGCAAATACAAGTATTAATCAATGTTATGTGATATGTGGGGCATTGCATTAATTCCGATTGGATGCGAATTATTGCCGAGGATAAATGGCTTATGGAAAGAAATCGGGCAAACTTTTTCATTTGATTAATTATTTTTGTACATGCGAGTCTATCTATTAGCATATTCAAAATCTATGGAAATAAGACTTTTGAATTGATGGAAACTAAAAGCGGTCCTGAAATGGTCTGGTAGTGAGTTCCACAGGGACCTATAGGACCCCTCTGCAACACATTTTTGACAAAAATCAAAATGTCTATGAAACCTCAAACGATTCATGTTAATTGTAATTATTGCATAAACAATTCTGTACTACACTTTTTAGTATTTGTGGACGATTTTTAAATGCAATTCTCCTTACCACACTACTTATGTAGACAACTTTAAAACTCAATCGGCACCAATCAAATTTTTTATTTAACCCTTCAATTAACTTCCCTATATAATGTTTAAAAAATGTCCATGTTTCTTTAATTATTTTAACTGTCATGCCACTATCTTAGATAATTTTAGCTTTTATACATCTCTTACTCTTATACCTTATGTTAAAAATAGTAGGTTCAAAAGCTCACACGAGCTTGTGTTGTATTGTTGCTATCTTGCCGACTAAAAATAAATCTTATATTATCTTATGTGTATGTGATACTTAAGCTAGTCTTGGGAAAATATGGTTCTGTAAATATTGTTTAATACAAAAACATTGATTCTCAAAGTCCAATGGCATATTAACATAAACGATGTTTCTTTATACTTTATTGCTGTTTTATAACTGTTTGAACTCATGGGCTTATGCTTGTTCGAAATAAAGTTCTTCTTTTAAACATTTATTACATCCCTAACATCGTGGAGCCGTAGATTAAATCTGAATATTTACCGTTAATGTTGATTAGGCTTTTCAAAATAAAACACATTGGGTGGGAACAGTGGTTAAAATGAAAACAGAATATGTAATACTATTTCAAATTCTTAAATTACCATCAATCTTATATTTACTTCAGTTTCTGCTTTAGACAAAGACTTTATTGTATATGTCAAGTACAAATACACGTTTTAAAAATGTTTTCACTGATCATGAAACACAGTTAAGCATTACAGTTACATACAATCGGAAGTTTAAAAGAATGGAAGCCTGAATTATGTACATGCACATGTCGATATTGACACTTGGTTCTTAGATCAGTAATGCAAACAGTTAATCTGCATTTCCTACTTCAGACAGAGCAATCAATATTGTTTAGAGATCATAGCATGATGCCATAAACTGAAGTCAATACATCAAACTGTCGTCGGACATTTGTTTTCATGTTAAATCCATGTCAAAACTATATGTTGTAATCACAAATTTGATTGATGTTTAAGCAAATATATCAACATATTACAAATGAATATAGTACTACCAGCTTGAGAGTGTTTGTTATATTACATACGATTACGAAAATACAGTTCATGTGAAAACGCTTATTTCAAATGGATTGGTAGAAACATTTACAAAAGTTTCTCAACCATTTGTAAAAATTATACCCACTGTGTTACTGTAAGAACTATTATGGCGAAAGCATGTAACCAGAAGCAACTAATGTTGGAACTGATTCTTGTACATTGATTTTGAAATCCGGATGCATGTTTTGCTTATATATTTGTTGCGATTGTATTTGCTATTTTGACATTGTAAACTTATACAAAAATTCAACATTTCGACCTTGCACTGAAATGAACAACACAATAGCAGATATGTTTTCATCGAAGATATAAACATGTTTTATCTGTGGTAAAACTGTGATTTCCTTAAAAAAAACAATTCTGAATAATGGATTTCCAGAGCATTTTTTGCGGTGTTAAAGGCACTTCAACTATTCCCCCACCAGATAAGGAAGTAGACGATGGCATTAAATGTAACTAACTGTTATCTTAACCAAATATTTACGGCGTATGCTTATGTATTTTTTATTCTTCGATCGGTAGGAAATGAAACCCAGACAACTTTGAAACTTTAGTTTCATTACTTCCCATAAAGGCAATTCATCAAATTAAACAATGATAACGATCTGGCATTTTGACTGCTATATTTCTAATTCGAAATATCTTTTTGTTTCGAGGATTATATAGAAATTGTAATACCAGTATCTGTCGTTTTATATCCTTATTTTGCATAATTGTGTGTGTATCAAAAATATATTTTGAGCAAAATGTATAAAGAACAATAAAAATATAAAGAAAGCGAAACTCCAGTTGCGACAGCAGGAGATAACTCTTATTAGCAGTCCCCAAGGTCCTTTATTTATGGCAAGTGACCAATTGCCAAAAATAATACACAGGTCATCACAAAAACACATAACAAACACAAAACACACATGAATAAAACTGGGGTCACCGACTTGGTATGGTCAATGCAAAGCATTGGGGGTTTAAACCGGGTTATGTGCGCACGAACCTCACACCATAATTATTCTCAAAACATGTAAGTGTAAATAAAAATTAACTTTATAGCATCGCAATTCAAATTAAACAGCAATACAAGAGAATATTATTCAATTTAATTACCATTTAATTACTCAATGGCTAGATGCAGCAGAATTGCAACTTTCTGAGGCACGATTAAATGAAACAAAAACAAGTATTAACTACATCTCGTCGTTTTATAAAAAGCTTTATAGACATATCATCATATAGTTCAATTGAGTATAATTTTGAAATTGAGTTTCATCGTGAACAGCGGCCTGAAATATGTTCTCAAATGATTTAGGCAGTATCAATGCTAATGAACGTTGTTCTAGAGAATATGTCCATACACACGAATTGGTGGTACGTAAGCATGTGTGCCATACGTTACTGTACAAAGATTGGTATGAATATCCTCTTTACACAATGGAAAGTAAAGCCAGACGGTATGGATACCATAATCTATTTTATCCCATCATCACGTCTGCATTGACGAATAACACCCCGTGGGATAAACTTAGCTGTATTCCACCTTGTTGCGCAAACATGCGCACAATAATGACGTTATTGTGTTTATTTTCGTGACGTCATTTGATGTTTTTCATATTATTGAGTGATTTTCTTTTGTTTATTTTCAAAATAAAGACAGACAATGATGGGATAAATAGAATACCAGGTAAGTGTTGAATACAGATAAGTTTATTTGCTCGGCACGAAAACCTAAACCACTTGCCAGACTCGTGGTATAGGTATTCCAAGCCTCGCTAAATAAGCTTATCTGTATTCAACACTAACCCAGTATTCTCTATATAATATTAAGTTCATATTATATTCATCTGCGAATCATATGGTTTGCCTTATCATTATTCATATGTATTATTAATGTATTATAATAATAATAATAATAATTATTATTGTTGTTGTTGTTGTTATTGTTGATGTTATTGTTGTTGTTTTGTTGTTAGCTGCACAAATGCACAAGCGATACTTTTTGCATAACTATATCCTAATAATGGTCGAATTGTAACGACAACGTATGCTAAATTTAAACATAGCACCGTGTGTTTAATAATAATTAATAATACTAATAAACTATTGATGTTATTGATGGTAAACATTGTAAAGTGAAATTGTAAACTATCAAGAATGTGCAGGTCATTACGAAATCAGTTTATCATTGTAGTTGAAGTTGATCAACAGATTGAGAATCTTAAAGCCTCAAGAAAAATGTTTCTAAGTCATAAAACAAAGCACACTGTTGTGCAATGTGGTTTAATTCCAAAACAAAACAAATTATAGGAAAATCTAGCGGTTATTTATTAATTTATGCCACATGCATTATTCGAAACTTGAAACGTTGCATGGTGGAAGCATCATTCATACTTCAAGTTACTACATTACAATGTCTACTGTTATCTGTTTTCATCTAACGTTCTTAATAGCAATTAACTTCTAAATAGATCGTTCCTTGAATTTGTAAATCCAACGTTGCCTTATATATCTAATGTTACCAATTAATCAGACTGTCTGAATAGAGCTAATGTATTGGGATGTCAGCGATTAATCAGTGAAAGGAAAATTACCCATTGACAACAAAAGCACCAATGAAGAATTCCTTGAGAAAAATATGCCAGCTTTTGGAGAATTAGGTCCACGGGAGACAAGTGACCGGGGATTTTGTTTACCCTCCATTGCAGCATAGACTACGAACACGATGGGTTATATATGCGCAGCTTTCCAGAAATTACGAAATTACCAAAGACCGCTGTCTATTATTTCCGAACAATTTGTAATAAGGTTATCAACGATCGCTCGTTGATGAACTGATAAATATGTATAATATGATATCTACATCACTACAGTCATTGTCTAGTATTTAATTGATTGTAAGCAATATAAAGTACTTCCTGTGCGTGGTGTTGACAAGACCCTAAATTACCAGAAAACCATGCGGATATCAGTGTGGAAGTATTTTAATAAACCATCTCCAATGTATATTTATACTTGCAGTTAAGAACAACATTGTCAATACAGTAACATGAATATTTTCTGATTTGTAGCATTCGAATCATTTGATTCACTTCAAACGATTGTCTTAGACACGAATGCTACCCTATATAACTCTTGTAATACAATTTGTATACGATATAACGAATACTCATTATAACGACATGACTAACCTAAAAACGTGGAATGTGTATTACAATATGTATACGTATAGTCATTGTAGAACTGGCATTTCAATCAAATAGTTTCATGGCATGTACCTTGTAATCTTGAACTATTATCTAAAATTATCATTTTATTTAAATAATGCAGGGTTAACACACAGGTTTGGATATTTACGAGTTCATGAGTTATATTTCACTTTCGTCTGTCCACTGCATTAATCTGTTTTCCTTCGTAGTCGTTATTATATTTGACTGTTATTTCCATCCAACATGCTGTTAGAAACCAAAACTATTAACGCGCACTAAAATATTGGCAAGCATTATTGAATGATTCAAATATAAATAAACTATCTATGGCATGTAAACGTATATCATTTATGTGTTGTTATGAATTACCCAAATACCACTGCTGTTAACACTTGTGATTGTTGAATTTAATTTACAAACTAACAAAACTGGGTTAATTCATTTCTGAAAATAAAGTTGCGCAAATAATGCCTGAGTTCTACCACTGGGTAAGACGTGACACTGGATATTGGCCAATTGTCGAGCCAAAATAGAGCAGCGACATAGAAAACAGCTCTAACAACGGTAAGTAAAACACCGATTTCAAGTTTTCTGTTTACAATATTATACTTGTATGTGCTGACCAAGACTTCCAACTAAATTGCAAAGACCGTCATATACTTACTTTGACCGATATAATAGATGAACAGTGAATAATCAGTATATAAACTTATCGCTGAAAAAATGCAGCTCCTCGTGTGTTTCATTCAGTTATTTATGAGTTGAAACATGTTTAGAAAAATGTGAATCGAGCGATTGTTTACGAATGCTATAAAGAATATTTCCTGAAAGTTTCATCTACTTTTGTTGCGTATTAAGTAAGTTCTACTTCTTAAACAATGCCAACTCGTGTACAGAGTATTGCTTGCTCGTGTGCGGATTATTGCATTGTATCAGTATTTAGTGTACTGGGTATTGCGCAAAGGGCCATTACCGTTCTTGATGATTTATACCATAAATACCTAACTGACATTAAATAAAATAGTAATTATCCAAAGCTTTATCGATACATACCATATATTATACAATAATAAAAGTAGAATCGATTAATATTATACAAATATGGACTCAACTATCGTGTGATGGTGCACAGCAAAATCCATATTGAACGAGGCGACATACATGATATTGCACAGCTAAAAAGTCCATACTTGTTTTATTATATGACTTATGAAATAAACGACAGCTGATAAAATAATTATGGTAACCCGATCGTGATGATTGTGTCAGATCGAGACCCAATAGTGGACTCGATCGAAACAATATCAACGGAACGTATGTAATCGTATCTAAACTGGAGATAAGACCATGAAAAAAGGTGACACCTGTATTTGACAAATCGTGACCAGATCGCAACCGAGCGTAAAACATCGTATCATAA
Source organism: Congeria kusceri (assembly GCA_027627225.1). NCBI lineage: Eukaryota > Metazoa > Mollusca > Bivalvia > Myida > Dreissenidae > Congeria > Congeria kusceri. Next base: position 1,133,376 of record CM051027.1, on the reverse strand, counting down.
CGTATCATAACGTTTGGATTCGCATCAAAGCCTAAAATCTCAGCCAAATACCACGGTCAGCTACGAATGGCCAATCGCGGTGGATTGCACGACAGTGAGAACCTAGCATTAACGGAGTACTTATCGTGCAAGCTTGATCGTATTCCGAGTTTTAGCGAGCAATGAAATGTTTTGTCGATTAACCCCTTACTGAGTACATGAACATATTTACGTCATAGCATTTATCGGCTTATGCAAACTGTTAAAACAACATACCAATGAACTAAAGACAGACAAAAGTTACACAATTAGCCATTTACACTATACTATTTTAAGCCATTCGAACGACAAATGACGTACTCGTACACCAAACGCTAACTCTGTCAAACTACGGTGTTATAACAAACAAAAAAGACGCACCATAAACCGGCCGATGAGACATCACAGAATATAAGTAAACAATACTCAGTACAGTAGCCTGCAATACCCCGTACACGAGCAACTGAATAAATCAATCCCCAGTACACCTGTCACACTAATATTGCAGTCCATATCTCAGCCATTTATTAATCAAAATAACTGGAACTTCAAATATGTGTTCATTATAGCATATGTGAACAATCGCTCGATTGACATTTTTCTATACATGTTTAAAGTATTAAATAATTGACTGAAATGAGCGAGGAACGGCAATTTTTCAGCGAGCATTTGTTTTTTAAACGATGAGAATGCACTGTTCATGTACAACATGGTCATAGCAATTACACGAATGTCTTCCAAATTTATTTTGCAGTCTACATAAGCACATGTTTATTGCATATTATCAACAAATTAATTTAAATCGGAATAAAACTTACCGTTTGCGTAGTGAACCTGCTCTATGTTGGCTAGATAATGGGCCAATATCAGGTGTCATGTCTTACCCAGTGTCTATGATCGTATATTAAAACACGTCACATTATCTTTTGTAATCAAGAATGTAGGCGTTTGGGAATATTACACATGAAATGACTAATATACATGTCAGCAGTTCCCATACAATTATAAAACGATGACGAATGAGTTGACATACACATGTACATACAAATCTATGCTGGTGAATGGGGAATAAATATAAAGTTTTATGATAATTTTATTAACCACTAACCTTGCTGAGAAAGATGTTTATTTTCGACCAGATAAACTTATCTTTTCTTAACAATTAACATTATTGCATTTACATATCATGCCCTTCCATTTGCTCTGGAACTACGAATTGAGTGTTAACGTGTAGTATTCGCGTTTTAATGACCTAAATCATAGAGAGAAACTCTGAAGTTGCATTGCAATTTATGAAATGAATGAAACACATTTAAAAAATATTATTTGTATTTTGTTGTAAAAAATATCCGTTTAAAAAATGAATTTGTATTATAGTTGTGTAAAAACGGAAACACATTTTAATATATTGAACTGAACATTCGATGTCAGTACTTATTTGCTCCACCTTTCGTTGGTATTGGATGTTTTATTGGATGTTTTCCTTAAAATGTGCATTAAGCTGAGCAACGCAAAGGGCACTTTAAACATACAGTGAGGTACGTGTCAAGGGTATTTAAAAAAATAGCTAAGACCAATGCATTTACTGAGAATGCGTTGAAGAGTCAACATTTTGTTATTTATAGAAACACGTTTCATTATTATTTTCTTAGTAATTTCATCAGATATTTCAAGTATTTTTTTATCTTGTGGCAATTGCAACACCCAAACATAATTGCACTTAAAATCGCTTTCAAGCAATCAGACATAGTTTCAGGTAACCATAGTCTATCTATGTTAAAGCAAAGTTTTCCAAGTATTTCATTACAACCAGGTATGTTAAACCATAAGTATTATATAATAGAAGAATCGATTGTTTGTGATATTTTATTACTGTGAAATGGCATATAATAAAAGCATGTATCTGTTTTGAAATTATAGACATTCTAACAGATTTTGTTTTAATCTGTCTTGAATCGTGAATAACAATTTGACAACGAGAAATTTCAAGACTTTAACAATGACTTTGAAGTTCATCGATTGCAAAGCGATATACTTCCAAAATATCTGAGGTCTTTAGTATATGGTTTAAACATAAAGATTTTGAAAACAAATAAACCTTCGGCTTCGGTCCATAAACAGTTTGTGGCTGCCTAGCTGGCCACTATAATGCAATAGGGCCCGAAGTGGAGTTTTCTATTTCTTAAATATACAACCAATACCACTACGCTAAATCAATCAATGAAACAAACACATATAAAAACACCATAAGCTTTTGCCTGGGTAATAGTTAAGATATATATTAGATCATTTGCAAATATTTGCCTGTCTCGGAAATTTAATTAACGTTTGTCTGGTGATGGGATTATGTCGCCCAACATCAACTGTGTGCACATTATAGTATTGAACTGTATTTAGTTAATAGTATTTTTTCTAGCCCTATATTAATTACAAATGCACTTGTGACTTAACTCCTTGCAGAAAATGTGTCTACAAGTCTTAGCTTTGCTTAAACAACTAAAGCGCCTAAACAATTACCTGCGTTCACAATCAAAACATACACATTTAAACAGCATGATGATGTTGACGTAGGAAATACAAGAAGACAAAATAGTTTAAAACTGCTTTTTACACATACGCCACAGCATTTTCCTCGCTTTTATTCTAGTAGAAACCCATCTAAAAGAACAACTAATTGAATACAAATATTGTGCTTGTCAACAAGTTACAAAATACGATGATGCTCATCATTATTTTTTTCTAGATCTGGCCTGAACATATGCCGTGTTTAGGTATTATATCAACTAATAATATAATTAGTTTAAATTAGTATAATCTTTTTATAAAAAAATATATAAAACATATAAAGGGGATGACAACTATGAGATTAATCATTCGCAAACAAAAATGGCGTAACATGACTGACTATTCGGGTTTTATTGGGTTTTCTCAAGAGACATACACTATACAAAGCCTTGTGGATGCCCAGTAGTTTCGATTTTTACCATAAGTTATATGAAAGCTCATTTACGTAAGTTTAAATTATAAACAAAAGAATACCGTGTTAAATATGTGTGGATTTGATCTTTTGTGGTAAAACAAAATATGACAGACCACTAAAAAGGCTTAAACTGCATTGCTCATTGTATTTGTTATCTTTGTCCAATCTTAAAGACAATTGTAGTAGGCAACAGACAATTGGAGAAGCTATTGTAACAGTAATCATTAAAAGTGTCAACCAAAATCAGTGACGACTCTTTAGTTACAATTCTTCGAAATCAAACGAATGACGATGTTCGAGTCATGTAAAGCATAATGAAATAAACAAGCACAATTGTTTGCAAATATTGAAGTTGTATTACAGTAAGTGGTCAGTGTGTTGGTTTTCTGTTTGAATAATCTGAACGTTTAATTTTGAAATAGTGCTTTCAACTCGAAAGATTCACTACTACTTCTATATTTCCCGCAGAGTCTGAGTGTACTAAGTTATACAAACAGGCGTAATCGTCAATACCGTACATTATGCGAATGTATGTATAGAATGTAAGAATGTCAAATATATTGTATACACCCTTATAAATAATTTTAAATTTAGTCATTTTTTACGATGACTAGTTTGCAAGCAACATGACACGTTGACTTGTAAACAAAACCAGACCTTCAATGTGTTTTCATCTGGCCTCAAATATACGTTATAGGCTAATGGAAATGTGTGACAGGTATGTGTAAATATAATAAATCTTCATTCCAAAAGAAAACTATATTACATGTATTTCTTTTTTTTCACTGAACGTCACAGAACGATAGCATATTTAGTGTCGATATTAAATTGACATTCGAAACTTGAAAGAAAATTAAAACTAATTGCGTGCCTCCTGTAAATAACTGTTTAAGGTCATGTTTCATGAGATACATTAAACAGTTTGCGTTCTCGGTGTGGAAACGGCTTGGTTTCAATGTACACAGTATTTTACAATGTGCTTATGTACATATGTATGCAGATAGAAAAGTGGGTTTAATATTTTTCACTGAACGAATCAAAATAATTTTCATAATGCAATAAAACTTAAAGCCTGCCTGCATTCTAAATCGGGTTAGTTGCATTGTGCGTTACAAGTATACCGCAACTGCAAAAAAAAAAAGACAATTAATGTGGTATTAAATATTCTTGATAAGGCTTTTGAACATGCGAAGTCGCTTGGAATAAAAGCTGATTATTTTATTTTATGACCGTTTTATTATTTATTGACGCACAGTGGACTATATCATAATACACATATGAAAGGCATTAAATGGGCCTGCAACTGTTTTGTCTTCTGAGCATCAAACTAAATTATTTATAATTAATATATTTGCTGATTGTAATTAATGATTTGTAGTCATCAATGTGAGTGTACATGTGCCTTAAATAATTACTGCTATAAACGTATGTGATCACGTATGTGTTTTCAGCAACTATAAAATGTGATTAGGAAAATGCAATGATGAATGTATGAATTGTAATAAACAAAAACATATTACTATACTGTATGGACTAAGCCAAGTATGTTCCTTCCAAGCCCTTTCCAGCATCAGGTTTATCGAATCATAATATTCACATACAATTAAGCCTTAGTCTGTATTTAACATGCATATTAGATAAGAACCTGCTTAGAAATCTAATTAGTTGAATCCTAGGGAAAATAAACTTGAAACAAATAATTATTACCAAAGGTTCTAACAAAACAACACTTATTTTTGTAGAAATGAAAGCACAGCGGACAACATTAAAACACGTAAATACATTGTACATTAATACAACAACGATCCTTTCATAAATAGTTTAAATGAAAAAAAAAACTAGCTAGATGCTACTCATTATTACAGGGGTAATACTGGTCAAATCGTTCTTGCAACGTCGCATAAAATATATACTATTTTAATGTATTTTACATATGACATGGCTGTACTTCGTTAAATGAATGGAAAACTTATTTACATTAACCATACAATGTTCTCTTTCTGTTCGCAAACACTCTGTACGCCAGTAATTACTTCGAAAAAACATATATTATACTAATTATATATCTATAACACGTTTTGTCTGTTGTTTAATTAATATACAAAATTTCGTGCATGTTCAGTATTAATTTTTCGTAGCAAATTGAGTAAAATAATATAAAATGGTTTTGGCCATCATCCATATAAGCGGTATTCATTGTTGTCTGCTCGACGTATGAATATATGCATATGCACTTCGGAATTTAGGATGTTAGATTGTGAGAATACATCTATTTACCTTCATAGCAAATATATGTTCTTTGACTTTATCGACATTAGCATGTCGATCAAACATGTAACACACTGACCTGTTCTGAAATAATGTCTAAATATGTAAGGTTTTGGAATACAAAATTGGGACTTTTTGACATATTTATACTTGGAAAATGGATATCATAATGTACACTTTTTCTAATGTAGTTGTTTTTGCAAAACAAAACATGTGGTAAGTGTAAGCATGTTCAGGGTTTCTTTAACTGGCCCCTTTCTTTTCTAAGTCGTTAAGACTCTCCAAAATACTAACAGTTATGGAAATTACAAAATGAAAGACAATTGCATTAGGTAATAAGGGTAATAAGTATTATCCACTTACTATTGACTTTTTTGAAGTGGCGTTGTTGACATTGTATACCTATATAGTTCATGTTAATGATTTCCACAACAATGTGTTTTTATGTAAGTCTGTTCGTCTTATTTTAATTTAGTACAAGATATTTTATCAAGTACGTGAACGGGTGCATTTGCGCTGATGTATTTGTTGCAAATGCCATTGCCATTGCTATTTTGCTTCGTAATCTATTAACATAAATCTACTTTGGAGTGAAACTTACCTCACACTGTAGCTAGTTTTTGTTTTCATCATAGAAATACGATTGTGCTGTCTGTGGTGTAAATGAGATCTTCATATATACTTATTATATAATAGTGTTACTCCATGCCATATTTGTGTTTCAATGCAATATAACTATTCTCCCGAGAAATAGAGGTAGGCAATTACTATAAATGTAAATAAGTGTTGTTTTCACCAATATTTACATCATATGCCTTTGTACTTTTTGTTCTTCAATCGATAGGGAATAAAGGACAGACCATGTTGAATCTTGAGTTATATGACTCCCCATAAAGGCATAACATAACAAATAAACACTAATAGAGCTATGACATGGATACTGTTATCATTATAACTAAGATGTACTCGTAACATGTGACAATTAGCTGATGCAATGCAGAAGAGATAGCATTTGCACAATTCTTTTCTGAATAATGGTCTATGATGATAAAACGATGATAAAATATTAATATAGCAAAGTGTTTATTATAATAATTTATATTTCAATTAATCTACTGATGGTTTTGCTGGTGAACATTTTACTTGCATTTTCACAAAGGAGTTCAGTCACATATTTGTTTTTACTTGTATTTAAGTAAAAATATGACATGGAGTTTCATTATTCTTATATGCTATATAGTCAAGTGATGTCATAGTATAAAGGAATGGACAATTCATTACACAATCAGTTCATCTTTGCAGAGTGTGCCTTAAGTATTTAAGTTGCAGTCGATCAATAGATTTAAAGGCGCTCGGACAACTGAATCTACGGCATTAAACAAAACACAATGTATTGCAATAATATATTATTGTGTGTTTCCAAGAACACAAATTAAAGGAAATATACAAATTCGTATTGATTTTTGACACAAGAATGATTTAAAACTGCAAACGTTGCAAGATGAAAACATCATTCATATTTCAAGTAAATACATTCCAGTGTATAATGTTATATGTATACCACGTTGGCTTTAATAGAAATCCACGTCTGAATAATCATATTAGAGCATTCGTTGTATTTGTGAATTCTACATTGCCTTAGATATCTAATGTCAACTATTAATCAAACTGTCTGATCACGTCAACTATTAATCAAACTGTCTGATCACGAATAATTTATTGGAGTGTCAGTGATTAATCAGTGAAAGAAAATAACCCATTGCCAACATAGGCAAAACTGATGACAACCTTGAGAAACATTTTCCAGCCTTTGGTACAGTTCACTGTCGAAAAGTGGCCGGATTTTGCACTACACTGCCTTGTAACACGTTGCATTATGTTAGCGTTGTATTGTAATGTTGCAGGTGCTAATAGACAATCATGGACACATCAACACTTGAAATTCGAGTTCAAAGGAAAACTAAGTACGTTACAGTTTTTTTTCTCACGTATCAATAAAAGCACTTTTAAAACATATCTCTTATTACACAGTTTTCCTGAAATAACAAAGGACCGCTGTGTATTATTTCCGAACAATTTATAATAACGTAATGGCTATCGCTTCCTGTATAATATGATATCTGCATACCTACAGTCATTGTAACAGTGTCGTAATTTAAATGCTGACAACAATTAATTCATGATTCAGTTGCATTCAACCTAACTATTAGGTATACGTATATTAAATAATCATGCGTTGTTGTCGTTTTCATTGGAGTACTGTAAGTAACACAATTTTAAATTAAATGTCGTTAATACGGGTGATTATTTGAATTGACTCTAACATAACTGTTCATACATTATCCATTACCTTTCGTAATCAAGAATATAAGCATTTGGAGATATTAAACATGAAATGACCTATCTACCTGTCAGTAGTTAAGATTAAAGTATAAAACGAAGACAAACCGGTTAACATACAGATAAATTAATGCTGGAGTTTGGGAACGAAAGACAGGGTTGTCTGGCACCGTGTTTACAAAACAAGTTAAGCCTGATCTTTTGATTCAAGGTGAGCTTGAGCCAGATATTTCAGGATAAGGCTAAATAATGATGTAGACTAAAAACCTGACCCATTTCTATTTATTTGTCAAATATATATTATACATGGTTCTGACACTTCTTGACGTACATGTGTGAATCTGTAATGAAGATTGAAGCCAAAACCATAAAACATTTAATGTTCTTTTAATGTATTGTTTGAGAATCTGCTAAGCTGAGCTACATGTAGCATATCATGATCAGCTAAACCTCAGCTTGATCGTGTTGTTGATCCTTTGTAAACACGGTGCCCCATGTGGCTTAATTTTCTAAACCATAAGCCTTGGTCAATATATACAGACTATTACGTAAGTGTCTTTGCGTATTTTAATTTATTCGACGAGTCCAAGACGAGTCGGATAAATTCAAATACACAAAGAAACTAACGTAGTTTTCTATTTATCCTACCATATTTGAAATGTTCATGTTTTTGTTTAAAACTCAAAATATTATTGTTTAATTATTGAAAACAATACTCAAACATTTAATTTACTGACTTGTATCCTTGCGCAGTAATATAGAATCTGTTCGTGAGTATTTATGCAACTTGAAATATTCCTAAAGAATGCCACACAAAACACGGCATAACAAGATAAAATATCGCCATATGCCTCAATTCAAATTTAATCAATATGTCAAACGCTACACACTACATTATCTAAAAGAAGGTTTTATTCAAATACAGTTTCGTGTTTCGAACAAACTGGCTAGCAACAAAAGACCAAAACTTTCCAAAATTGTACATGCAGGATTGATCTTCGCCGGGATGTTGACTTAAAAACATAATTGAAATCACACATTATCATATGATATCGCTCGGATAATTATGTGTTATTTAACAATGGATTACCTACATGAACATGAAGATACTGTGAGTTATTTTCGAAGCTTTCAGTGTGCGGTGTCACAGTCCGAGAGAAAGGGTGGGGAACAGCTGATCAGTGATGTTTTGTCAAATAGAAACGTGTTTTGAAGAACTTGTCATAAAGTGTTGTGTTATGCATAGTGCTATCAGGATTTACACGACAAATTGCAGAATAAACAAATGTTTCCACATTCAAAGAATGGATTAACTGCTTACAAACTGAATACAGTAAAAAATAAAATTAGAGTCTGAAATTCTTAAGTCTGAAGTCTGAATCCAGTGTCAACACATTAATGGACTGAAGACCACGTGCTGCTGCTGATCAGTGCCTTTGAAGGTGTGGTTTATATATATATATACACAACATCATAGGACACTTCATACAAACAGTTGGGTTTATTTCAAACAAATGTGTGTCAACCTGTTAGCATGTCTTCAGGGGTGGTATTCTGAAACATTCTTAGAATTTCTACAAAAAAAACAACAACAACAAAGGCATTGGGTCGAATAATTGGATATTCAAGATATATGACTTTTAACATAAAAATGGCAATACATCATTTAAGTTTATACATTTTCTAATATGTTGTCATTATTCTCTTAAAATCAAAGATTGTTCTTAGTTTTTCTTAAGTTATCATCAAATTATCTTAGAAATAATATAATAATAACTGCTTTTGTCTTTAAATGTTAGAAAGCTTTGCACCAGTCTTAAACGTTTAGAATTTTCTTAAACAAAAATAAAATACTTTTTCGTCACTCTTGCTTGGAAATCTGCAAACATGTAACATCCAATGGTGACCACACACTTGTATGTAATTTCAATTAATGTGTATATATTATTGTTTAAACTTTCATCATTTTGTTTCCTTGTGGTCTCTAAAGTCGACAAGTAATTGGAAATTAATAAAATCAAATATAAACTCGAGTAGTACCAAGTTGATCAGCTAATCTGTGCATAAGTCTCATTAAAGGGACCTGTTCACAGATTGACGAATTGACAATTATTCAACTTTTTGTCACCGATCCCGCCCAAAAAGAACAGTGTATACAAGGGAGCAAAATAACACTACGGACCTAGCAATATACTGTAAAGAATGTTTCGTCTATGAGTAATCATCAGTTGAAATTGATCTAACTATAAAGCATGTGTGCCGCTAAACGATGGAATAATTTGGAGTATTGTTTTCGTTGAAACTGCTGACATCACGTGGAACACTTACATAAAGTAAAGAATGCAATATAGAAGTCGGAATGGCCGAGTGGTTAAACGTCTCGGGTTCGAACCACGTTGAGACCATTTTTTTAATTTTCTTTTTTTCCCTTTAAATGGTTTTATTGTAATATTTGTCATAATTTAAATATCAATATTATTATACGATTCAAAGTTTGTGTAATATTTGTTTACTAATATAATGATATATCACTCTTTTTTTAAACAAATATTTTTTATTCTTAGACAAGTGTTCTCGAAGAATTCTTTGTGAAACTATCTAAGATAACATCTAAGAAAATAATTATATTATCTAAAATTAGATAAAATTGAGAAAATTCTCGGAAACATAGAAAATGTCTTAATACAGACCAACTACATATAACAAACACACAAACACACTAGTTTTGTCTAAGAAAAGTATATTATTCGTTATTCTTAGATTTGTTTTATTTTTTTTTTACAATATTTAGAGAAAAACTAAGAATTTCTCACATTTTCAGAAAATAATGAATATATGTTGGAAAATTTATGAAATCTTAGTGATAAAAATTTCTTAGAAAGGTTCAGAATTCCACCCCAGAAATGCACTGTTGGTAGACGTATACATGTATTCCAGTCTATCTACTTCAGGAATGATTGACATATTTCTTTTGAGTTCAAATTTTATAACATTTTTTTTTTAATGTTTATTGTGATTGTATACGTCGACACATGAAATTATGTTTAAAGTACAAAAGTTTACAAAATAAGAACTGAAGTATGACAATAATCATTTAGAATGTAACTTCTTGACTTAAATAAAATCTAAAAACATGACATTTTTAGAATTATGCAGTATGCCCCTACATGTTCAATTTGTTATGAGTTTTAATTTAATTGCCTTTAGTATTTTTATTTTATTTATAAGGGTCTTATGCACTACTGGAATATTCACATTTACTACCATCACTTTGCCATATATTTGTAAACCATACTTTTATATTTCATATGGTATTCATTGCATTAAATACTTTAAATTATATAGACAAGTCATCTATAATAAGCCGAACCGATATTACAAAACTTGATACTAGATCTTGTTAGAAACAACAATATTTCAATTTTTGCACATGTTGTATGTTTTAGGTACACAATCAGAATTGTAATGGCGGTAAGGTTTCAAGTATTTATCTCTATTGTTGTTTTACATTTTGATTTTCATAACATATGCATAGAGCAATTTATAAAATCTCAAGACTACTATATATCTAATTTGTACTCTAAATTTTATCTCATTTTTATACATGTACTGTCTTAATCTTTGGTTCGTTAAAATACTCAAAAGTGACAAAAACTATGAACTTGAGATCATGTCATGAATACCCCTTGCTGACATTGTACATGCTCGTTATATTGTTTTCTGCATTAAGTTGTGCGTTAAAATGTAAGTGCATTTATATTTTCAGATATCAAATGCCATGTCATTAAAACGTAACTACTGAATGTTTAGTGTCTTATTTCCATTAATAGATTAACTCGTCCCAATTCTTAACCTCTAAAATACTTTGTTTGTGACGTCACTCACATTCCTGGAAAGAAGTAGTCCGTCAAAAGTATATACATGAGGGGTCAGATAAACCTTGCCTGTCAGTTAAAGTAGAGTTTCCTTCTATAAAATCATTTAGTGGTAGTTTAGTAGTAGGATAAATGTCAGTTACCCGACAAGATAAACTTATGTACTTTTTGGAACCTATATAATATTATATTATAACACCATTTAATAGTTACACCAGCGCGTGTTGTGTCGTACGGCATACTTAAATATTAAAAGCTCGACTTCAGCTATCTACCTAACATGCACACGTTTACAAACTGAAATGTCCTTACTATATTTATTGACTACAGTAATTTGTTGTACACCCTCGACCATAAAAATAGTTCATTGCCTTCTGACTTTTCCAATATGAAACAAATATCACTTAATCAATCAATGAAACATACAAATGCGATAACAAACACAAAACAGATCATTGGCAAATATTTTAATATTTGCTTGTCTCGGAAAGTTAATTAACGTTTGTATGGTGATTGAATGCTGTCGCGCAACATCGACCTCATGCAGAATCTATTATTAAACTCTATTTAGTTAATACAAACCTTATGCAACATGAATGCAAATCGTTGTTTCTAGAGCTATTCAATACAAATCCATTTAATATGTGACCTAACTCCTTTCAGAAAATGTGCCTACAAGTCTCAGCTTTTCAAAAATAACTAAATCTTTAAAACAACCAACTGGGTTAACAGTCAAAACATCTTTTTTAAACGGACGAGTGTTTAGACTAAGCGATTACAAACAAGACGAAACACATTAAAAAGACCATGCAAAACATACATGTACGCATAAGGAACAACATTTTCCCTGGCTGTAGTTTTAAATAGACATCTATCAGCAAGAACAACTAATTGAATGGAAATAGTCAGTTTGTCATCTATTTACAAAATACAATGATGTGTATAACTATTATTTCCTTAAACTTTTCTCGCAATGTGTCATTTTTAGCTGTGATATCGACTAGAAATCTAGTTTTTTTCGTTTTTTTTTTTTAAATTACCATATATCATGCAAAAGCTCAGATACGGTGGTTTAAACTATAAAATAACACAAACCGTGTAAAATATGTGTTGAGTAATCTTTTTCGGTAAAACCGGCCACATAAAGTATAACAGACCAATACCATATGCTCAAAATGTATAGCTCACTGTAGTAGTTACCATAGTGCATTGTAACAACAACTGAATTAGTGAACATACGATGGGAGATGTATTGTAACAGTAATAATTAAAAAAGTGTGTTTATTAGTAAAAGTAAGTGTCAGCCTAAATGAAATAATTCATTTATGACTCTTTAGTTTGCATAACATATTAATATCCATTTGAGACGACATCATTTCTGCTCCTTTCTGCTCTAATATAATCCACCCGAGGCAGCACACTGAAAGTCATAGACATATTGTTCTAGGATACCTTGTGAACAGGTTACTAAATTCAAGTGTATAATTATTTTCCGCGATAAATGGCGACATCTGCCAATTCTGGCTTTTTCGTATTTTGGTATGAGCGTGCAATCTAATTAGTCGCTACTGGGAACGACATAAAGCACATATACTGAACACAGTATCAACCCTAACGAGATAAATAAACCGTAACTGTGGATTTAGGCGTCTGACCCATTTAAATTGTCCTAGATATTGAGGTTTCTCTTATTTTTTTACACGTGCAAAAAAGTATTGCCTTGGTAGTGTGTACGTGTTTACCACAAACTATATGCAAATTGCCGGGTGTTTGACCATCACATTAAACAAGTTACATGATATGAGAAATATCTGTTGCCTTTGACAATGATGTCATATTTATCAAAACATGTTGCTGTTGTTTTTTTCTCGTGCATTTGTAAAATTCTTCAAAATTGAATGAATGACGATTTTCTAGTCGTTTATAGCACACTACAATAAAAAAGCAACCTATTTTGCAAAAGGTATGACACAACTGGAAAGACAGTATTATAATTATTGAAGTTGGATTAATGTAAGTGGTCAGTGTGTTGGTTGTTTAGCTTTAGTGGTCAAGGTGCCTAAAGTCCATCGCGTGTGCGTGCGTCAGTGCTTCAATTCGCCCATCGCGTGTGCGTGCGTCAGTGCTTCAATTCGTCCATCGTGTGTGCGTGCGTCAGTGCTTCAATTCGTCCATCGTGTGTGCGTGCGTCAGTGCTTCAATGCGTTCGTTAACACTTTAAACATCTAAGCATAAACTACTAGGAAATTCAACCAATTGCGTTTCACGTGCAAATAACATTTCTAGGTAGTGTCTCATGTGATACATTAAACAACTTTCATTTTCTATGTGGTTACTGCCTGTTTTTAATTTACAAATTATTTACAATTTATCTATGTAAATATGTATGCAAATATCAAATTTGGTTAAAGAATGATCAATAAATTAATATAAACCTCTATTTCTTTATGTTTTCATAATGCAATAGAACTTGAAGTCCGTGGGCATTCCAAATATGGTTTATTTTTATTCTGCAATATAGCACTCTGTGCACGAGAACATTAATGCGGTATTAAATTTTCTTGATAAGGCTTTTGAACATGCAAAGTTGAGTTGAATAATTGACGATAAACCTGATTATTCTGTTTTATGACCGTTTTATTATTTATTGACGCACAGTGCAATATAACTTAATACACCTCTGAGAGGCATTTAGAGGGTCTGTTACTGTTTTGTTATTTGAGCATCAAATTTATTTATTTATTGAAATATCGTTGCAGATTTTAATAAATGATATGCAGGCGTCAAACATGTTTTTGCATTATTCATATATGATGATAACAATATGTCAAAATGACCAAATTAATGAAATATTTTAGTTTTATGTATTTCTACAAAATTTATTTAAATATTATTTTGTATTTTAATTTTTAATTAGAATTACACTGCCAATTAAAATGCGCAATACGTTCTTTGCTGACGAATTTAATTATTTATTTTGTATTGTTCAAATATTGAGTCAGTTATAAACAACCCATCTATATGCAATTGTAAACATCCCCAGATAAAATAATTCGTATACACGCGTCATATATTTAACTTTGGGACAAAATCGGAGCAATGTAAACAGCGTATATTTTCGAATCCAGAAGCCGTATTTTTCATTGCAAGGTTTGTGAGCTATAAAAACGCGTGCTTATTCTCTTAAATAGGCTTATAGAGCCACATAAAGTACTTGGCCTTTCATACAAATAAAGACTTATTAGTGTGATCGTTTTTTACCTTGTAGTTGATTTAATGTTTAGTTGAATATTACAGATTACAACATTTAATATATATATAAAATAAACACAAGTTTACACAAAACAATACATATGTTCTTAACGTCAATGTACGCTAGACATTGTTAAAGCACGTTGTACAATTATAATTTACAATTTACAACAACGAATCTTTCATAATAAAACGAACAGTCTAAGTAGATGCTACTATTAAAATCTTTCAGGCATTATTGGCAGCATCATATTTTCAAAGTCGCATAAACTATATTTAATATCCGAACTGAACATCAGTTAAAAATTACAAACATATTCCCACATACTCATAATAAAATACCTAAAGCACGTTGTGTTTGCTACTTAATTAATTTCCCACATTTCGGGCATGTTCAATTTTAATAAATGTTCAATGCAAACTGGAGAAAATATTATAGGAAACGATGTCGGCCATTATCAGTTCAATATTCGTTGCTCTCTGTAAGTCAGATGCACACACACATGGGCAGGGGAAATTGAGGATATGAGATCGTGAGAGTGCATCTACTTACCTTCCTAGCATAAAGCAATACGAATGTTCTTGGTCTGAGTTGTAGAGTTTATTACATTACTGACATAACATTATTCCAGTATTAAGTGAATATGCATGCTGCCGGACCACGTTGCCGTTTGAATTTAATGCGATGTACGAGTAATTATTTCAATTACAATAGAAGTACAAGAGTAACTTAAATTTTATGGCATATCAACAAAATGCAACCTAATGGCCTATGCTGAAATATTGTCTTTAGGTGTAGGGGCTTGGAAAACAAATTTGGGACTTAATGACATCTTTATATTCAAAAAAATTCATTGTGTAGACTTTATCCAATGCAGTTGTTGGTTTGTAAAACCAAACATGTGGCATTAAAGTGTAATTTCAGAGAGTTTATGTTAAAAGCAAACTGGTTTTTAATCTTTATGCATCTTCAAAATACCAAAGTTTATGCAAATCACTAAATAGGTGCCATGTCCAAGTTTACAAAAGTCTAATGTTGTTGTTTTGAAATGGAGAACTTCCATATACATTGGAATTTAAGTTATATAGTATAAACGAGTACGTGGGATTTTTAGATATTACCCACATGCTTAAACATTTCATTATGTAATATGGGTGTAATATGGGTCATCTACTTACTATTGTCTTTAATGATGTGTCATTGTTTATCTAGTATATTTTATATTACTTATTAGCTCGACTTTTCCATTTGAAATTTCCAATACTTTTTCACAATCAGAAGTGTAATCTATAAAAATAAGGCAGGTAACCCCGTGATTTGCATTTCCAGAGTTATATGTCCTTAGTTTGGACTTACAACCTGGAATATTTTGACATTTTTTGGGTAAATATAAAGTTGTTCATTAAGTAAAAAAGACATAAAATTGAAACTCAAGAGACTTTTTTTATGGTGCTGACCTTATTCTGCAGACATGAGGAGGTAACTCGTTCACGGAATTTTTTGGAGTTATTTCTCTTTAAGCAACAAACAATTGTCCCTTTTAGGTCAAATTTCTCAATACCTATATGAGTTAATAACTTGAAACTCAGAGTACTTGATCACACTGATGAACTTATTCTGTAGACAAGAGGAGGCAACTCTACTAAGTGTTTTGCTGATGTCATTTTTCAACTTAGAATTGTCGCTTTAGGTCACATTTCACAATAACTTTAAGAGGTATTGACTTGAAACTCAACATACTTGATCACATTTATATACCCATTCTGTACACAAGATGAGGTAACTAGATATAGGAGTTTGGTGGTGTTATTGCCCTTTTTTCCAAAGTAGAATTTAGCTTCAGGTCAAATTTCTCAAAAACTTTAAGAAGTTTGACTTGAATTTTGACATACTTCATCGCAGTGATTAACCCATTATATAAACAAAAGGCGAGAGTTCTATCAAATACGAGAAAATCGAACGTCTAGCACCCGTAGCCGGATATCTTGTTTACATTGGATGTTGCTATGTTGCTGTTTTCATCCACATTTAAATTTACATATATATAGTTTATATGGAACCGTCTGTAAAATTATTTGAAATAAACATCCTTTTGAACTAATATGTGAAAAACCATCTGCAGAAGAGAAACCCTTGTTAACATCCTTTATTTCGGGCAAGTGACCAATTGCCAATTGAACACAACACAATACGTACAACACGAACCAAGCACAAATCATGTTTTAACGATCAATGTACAGTGGGTTTTTTACGACACGTGTAAATACAGTGTACAATTACATGTACAAAACCTCGTAGCAAGTAAATAGCAAAAAAGTGATAACAGTAGAAACATGTCGTATAATTAAAAATAGACGAAGAGTTTGGAAATCGTACGTTGTCTAGTTACAATCAAACATACAATATTAAGTTAGATTAGATTTTTAATGGTTTGTGCATTCATGTAAGAATTAAAAAGTATTTTAGTACATTCGCTTCCCTTAAGCTTATTTTCGAAAATGTAATTATGTTTACACTTAATGAAGAATAATACTGCGTTATGACTTGCCGTGTTCTGGTCACGTTTTACTTTTGCTTAAATTACACGAAATA
Source organism: Congeria kusceri (assembly GCA_027627225.1). Taxonomy (NCBI): domain Eukaryota; kingdom Metazoa; phylum Mollusca; class Bivalvia; order Myida; family Dreissenidae; genus Congeria; species Congeria kusceri. The sequence continues at coordinate 1,116,050 of CM051027.1, read as the reverse complement.
TGTTTACCACATGTTCTTAACATTCAACATGTGATGACAGGAAATATAGCGTTTATTTGTATAAACAAAGACGAAACTTATTCAGGCAGTGTGATCATAAAGCGTGATTTAGAAATGATCTTGGAACATGCTTGCCTATTATGCAAAAATAATGTGTCCCTAGACAGAAGTGGAATCAGGAACAATTTCTTTCAATTTCTATTTTATTGACGTTTTATTGCTTGAACCGTAATTTATTGTGTCCATTACGCTTGCATTAATGCTGTGTTATTTAAAATATGATGTCAAAAGCTTCTGACAGTTAAATTCAAGCAGTGTGACACGTGACATAATTTCGTGCGTGCGCTAAATCTCTCTGGGCTATATACATGATACATACGGTATAGTTTGCCCATTAATATAATTACTTTCATTTCATAATAATACCAGTTGCACTTATACTAAGTATTATATTCTACGATCGGTTTCCCTCTCAGTTAATAACACATACTATCATCATAATATTCATCATCACTGACGGTATATGATAAATTTAAAATCAATAAATAAACATCGTCCATTGCGATAGTCTGAAGGTAAAATAGTTGCTAGCTCTCTATAATTACATCCCATGTGTGGCGTAATTTTATAATACACAGTGAAGCAATGAGTTATAAAACCGTCATAATGCAACATGATTAAGTTTGAAGTAAATTAGTCAAAACTGCATCTGATGTTTACGAGCCTTCATGGAATATGTAATACTGCGTTTACTCTGTCTCGCATTCAATTTTATGACTAAATGAAATAGCACACGTGTCATTGTATTAGCGTAAAAAATAGACGTTTACATTAGGAAATTTACCGATTGTTCTATCTACATCGCTATTGACTTTTGTTTTCACCGCCTAAGCAACATGTTTTAAATATTGTAATGGTACAATAGCTACTCCCACAATAATTATGATGCCAAAAACATTGTATTTACAGTGCGTTGTATCCAGAGCAAGTCTTGACAAATGGCTCATCTGGTAAAGAACTATGGCTACAGTCGTTACATGTTTGCAAAGACTGACTCTCAAAAATAATGGTAACACAACATTCAATATCAAATCAAAGTATTCACGCAATTTGTAAAACATGCTATAATTTATTTGTAGTCTCCGATAACCTATATTTCCATGTGATTGTTAGAAAAATGTTGATAATGTTAAACTTAAATACATAATTAGTATAAACATTAAATGAGCATATATTTGTAGAGTGAATTTGACGAATAATTGCATAGTTGCATTATATGAACTATACATACAGACACGGTAAAGTTTACGCTTATATTAAACAAATCACAATTAAATGGATATGTTTACAGATTTTTGCCGATTTTGAAGTATGCCATTAAATGTCTCGACTTGACTGATTAAGCATTGGAACTAAAGAGATAAAGTATAACAACATGAACATGATTATATACAGAGAAAAGAAAAAAAGTTGGTCCCACCGGGATTCGAACCCGGAACCTCTGGCGTAAAAAGGCAACCGATTTAACCACCCTGCCAATCCGTTTTGTACTGATTGTCGTGCGTTATTTACTTTATGTAAGTGATCCACGTGTTGCCAACAATTTTAAACAACACATCAGAAACATTCAAAATTATCCCATCGTTATGCATTACAAACGCTTTATAATTTTATCGATTTCAACTGATAAATACTCATAAACGAAACTGTATTTACAATATATTTATATGTCTGTAGCGTTATTTCGCTCCCTTGGATATATCGTACCTTTATTTTTAGAATCTTTGTCAAAAAGATTGAAAAATGTTCAATTCGTAAATCTGTGAACAAGGCCCTTTTATAACAAAATCCCTTAAAGCAAAACTATGTATATGCATTGCAAAGCCTTAATAAGTCTGAAAATCTACAACAAATCGATAGTCTGCAAATAAAATGAGCAATACGTCAAAATAGCAAACCACAAAACTGTATGTTATTCTTTGCAGTGCGCTTGCATAACGGACTATTTATCATAATTCATGTAAGTAGATACAAATTATTACAACCTGTAACGCCGCGTTAGGACTGTAATCACTTACATTTTGTTGTCAGATTGGCCATTTTGCACACGTAAGTACATAATACCGTGTTCGTTACCGTGAGATTCATACTATCTACATACGCCCATGTTATTTGGTATTCTAATAATACACTAATACAATAAAATGAAATATTAGTTCCATATATGTTGTGCTTATTAGAATTTATGGCTTTAATGGAACTCCGTTTGAAAATCAATTAAACTTCCACAAAGAGAATGGAAGCCATGTGTATTGAATCACAAGGGACATGACCTAAACAGTTATTCGCATGCGGCACGCAATGGTGTTTAACTTCGTATAATTAGCTTATTTTCATGTATGAATGTATTACCGTATGTACATGTATGCATTGGATAAACACTTTGGATATTATTGATTTAAATGGTACTGTACCACATTGCTTTACACAACGATATAGTTCGTGTTTCGTCATTTATATATGTTGTACACAATGTGTAAAGCCATTGCAGGTCCATGCAATATAACTAGTGAACGTGTCATATTACTAGACTGAGGCATACATACTTTTTGTCAAAGGCTGCTTGTCTTATTTCAGAATTGGGTTGGCGTATTTGAGATTTCCAAAGACATATTTTTTATTTTGACATTTTAGTTATATAATGAGACTGTGTTATTGCAGTATATTATTTCAAATGCGATGCAACGTATTTTCCTATTTGTATTATTGATTATACAAACACTAGCATAGCGTAATTGGTATAAGGGTACCACTAGTATATGTATTTTTTCGAATAAACACAAAATCAATAGTGCTTGCCTTTTTAACTGTACATCATCACATATTGTGAATTTGGATTATGTGATAGTGAAAACAAACATTCAAGTATTATACCTTGTATGTATATACACAAGCACTATGAAGCCTAAATACTTTGTACTTTTAAGTATTTAAAAGAAATCCCAATTTAACTGGGTCAGATTGGGTCAGACGCGTATTGCCACAAACAACTGCGGTCCTATTATTTAGTTAGTGTTGACACCGTTTAAAATGTATGTGGTTTATGTAATTCCGAGTAACGACTTATTAGATTTTACTGCCATACCCAACTTCGCAAACAGCTTGAAGCAATCAACAATATATGACATTATGCCTTGATGATAAAACGCGCCGCCCAATTCTATTTGGAAATCTGCCTTTAGATTAATCCTTGTAATGATCATGTAATTTTCGGGTACCAACAAACCGGTTTAAACTCCCAATGATTTGCATTGACCGTTCCAAGGCGGTGCAGTTTTATTCATTTGTGTTTGTGTTTGGGATGTGTTTCTGCATTGTGCCGTGTTCTTTTTGCAATTAGTCACTTTCCACTAATAAAGGACCTCGGGCTGATAAGGAGAGTTCTCTCCTGCTGTCGCAGCAGGAGTTTCACTTTGTTTATAATTGTATAATATTTGTACGACTTTGAATTATTTGTAAAGAGGCAACCGTAACAAAACATTCGAGTTCTTGTCACACTAACTTGTTTGAATATAATGTAAGAATAATTAAACTCAAGAGACATAAACTCTTATTACCATCCTCTAGTCATTTATCTGGGGCAAGTGTCCAATTGCATATACAATACAGGACAATACGCACAACACAACCAGACACATAAAAATGATTAAAACTGGGGTCACCGCCTCGGAACGGTCAATGCAAAGCATTGGGGGTTTAAACCGATTTAAAGGCATGCCGAACCTCACACTTAACACAGAATTAATCAAAACGCACGCACTTGTAACTAAAATGTAACCTCATAACATGGCAATTCAAATTATATAGTAATAAAAGAGAATATAAATTCAATGAATCACAATTTAATTACTCAACGGTTTTATGTTCACTAGAGCAACAGAATTGCAACTTTCTGAGGCTCGATGTGGCATGTTGCGAGAGAGCATTCAGTCACCAATTAAACTGTCTGACTGAATCTGTTTCCGAGACATATTTGCAAATAATACCAAACGCTTTTTTATTATTGTCCACGTAAAGGATTTTTTGGCATTTGTAATATTCTTTTTATTGTTTTCTCAATATTTCATTGAGTTTTTATATAAGTTTTACATGGGGTAATCAGAAAAGCAAAGAAATAGAGGAATGACCAATGTAGGACATTGACAAACATCGACACGATATGAGTACTGTATAATTATGATAGGTACTGATCGATCACAGACCAGTTTCTATCGCAGTAAAATAACGTTGTTATATTGTTCTTTAAGCTTAAGCATTAGTTATTGTACTGGGCTTTTGTAACAGTTCGTGGTAAATCGCGTTGTAGATTAATAGACTAATGCTAAACATATCATTCTCTGTTCTTAATAATTATGTATCGCTTAAAGCAATGACCTCTATCAGGCACCTCTTTCCGCTATTAAATTATTTATATTATGAATATGTTATCATGCACTTATCTTTTATAAGAAAATATAATGCTGACAGAAATAACAAGTGGTAAATAATGGTAAACGGAGGAACATTAGAATACAATAAAATGTATGACACAGTTTTTTTCTGGGTCAGAATATTCCCCAGTTAAAGCAAATGTGGTAAATTATAATATTATGGAGATAAATAAGAGTGCAGTAACTCGGTGATCGGCAGGAAGTAATATCGAAAAAAAAAAAAATAAAAAAAATATGTATACCAAACAGCCTTACATGGTGAATGCACATTTATCTTAACCCGATATGCTGATACTTGTACGGCATCAATATCGGTTTAACATGTCACGTTGTCAAAATTATGTTAACGATTCATGATAAATTACAGTGGAATACACTATCAAAAGAGAGATATGCTTTTATTTAATGCTATGTTGTGAAATATAGAAAAATATCAGTGAGATATATCCCTATATCACTCACAGTGATGGACTACTTTTTTAAATTTTATTTGAATTGAACAATATTTTATTGTAGGTGTTGTCACCATTTATCATACAGCATTACCAAAAAAGAAAAGTAGTGAAGATTAATAACACCAAATGTTAAGAATACCTCTCTGAAATATTGAAGTGTCTTTCCTCTTATTTTCTCTTGGAATATCCTCAGTCGTATTGAGCCAAGGAGAAAAGAACAGACAATGCCTTGCGGGTACACTTTTTACCCACAAGGCATTGGAGCTCGCAATCTTGGTCCAAATTTAATTTTAGCATCCAAAGTATTTATTTTATCATTTGCACTTTATTCATCCCAGCATATTACACTCACACTTGATGTTTACTGTTGCTATGAACAGTAGTCTCCCTTTGTTTACATAATTGCTAGATTGCCCGGTACCCAATTCCAAAATATAACAAGAATCCAGTGTACTCTTAAGTAATAACTTGTGTTCATTAAGCACATAATTATATTGTTTTGTGTGTATTAAGTTTTTATATCAAGTAACCACTCTTGAGTATTTAAGTATACACTGTGAGTTCTTGTAAGTAGCGTTCAGCGTTTAATTCTCAGCCATCTTGTTTTCTTCAAATTCTTGATCGACTTTTAATCCAATTGTGTTGTTAAGTACGAATGATTAATATAGAAAACACTTTTTACGTATAAGTATTCAATTTCAGAACACTCCTAACAGTAGATTCTACATCTTTTGTTGTTGTACATTTTTACGCGCATCTACGTGTAATCAGCTAAAAATGCGAAAACACATATGCGTTTGAATATCGTGACTGTGTTAACTATTGTTTACATCATAACACCTATGCACACGCTATTTTTAGAAAACTAATTTCGGAGAACTGGACGCACTTTCACTTTCAATATATATTTTTATCATAAATATATTTAAAGCTAGCAGTGTGTGTTAACTTCTTGATTTAAAAGCTGACCATCATTCAACGACAACGTGTATCCAATTGTATTTAAACTTAAATACATTTAGAAACACGGATTCTGCGTTGTCTATGAATATTATGAGTAGCATAGTAGACTGTCGTACTGTAAACACACTGCCATGATAATGCATTGAGTCAAATTCTTCTTGCGATTTAAGTTGCTCAACTAGATCTAATCCACGGCACATTTGATCGTACTCCAAGATGGCGCTGGAATGTTTATAACTAATCCCAATTACTACGCATTATAGAGAAAATAGTGCGGACGTAATATTGAAAATATCGTGTTGAAAATCCCCTAAATAAAAATCAAACGTAAAGAATATTCCAATAACATTTAAATAAAAAGAAAATGTGTTTGTTTTCGATGTGATAACGCGTGATATCGACCGGAAAGGGAGACAATATACATATTGTCACTCGCGCAAGCGCTCATGAAAATATTTATTGTCTCCCTTTCCGGTGACGATATCACGCGTTATCACACCGAAAACAAACACATATCCTCTATTTAACATATGATATGTCAGCGTAAAAGCTGAGGAATGAATTTAATTGTTTGGAATATGAAAATGATCGTTCATGGCTAGACGATCATACTATGAAGCGGTGTGTCATGGTTTAAATTAGAGTTTAAAAGCATTCATGAATGTGTGTAACGAAACGCCCCAAGAGGAAATTGTGAACATTGTTTCGCGTTCAAAAAAAAACAACAAATGTCTAATGGCACTACTCACACATGCATGTTTAATCATCTAACAAAATATGGAATCTTAAATCGCATTCTCACTTGTAGTGTTTCAGTTAGATTTGTCATTAACGCCTACAGTGTATTTATGACATTGTTATGTGCGTTTCACAAGTGTACAAAAATTAATCTCGGATGTATAATCATGTGCTGTATAAAGATACTTAATCGTTAAATTATGCTTAATAGAAATTTAATTTTAACTTAAAGACTGTGTTAAACTCTAGTTGAAATAAACGCATTTTTGTGTGAACTAAACGTCTGGAAATGATGTAAAAGTTTATGACATGAATATTCATTTTTACAGTGCAATTTGGATGCATTCTTAGTCGTAGCGTAAACACTCCTATCCTTAAGTATATCATAAATACCAATTGAGATCAACATCACAACATCCTCCAAAACGCCAAAATACCGAAAAATGTCAACATTGAACTAATTCGTTCCCTTACTTTTTTCATTTTTCAAACAAACCTTCAGTGCAGACTCTGTTCATAAACCAAACTTATTCCCACACGGTTGGCAATTATGTTTATATTTATAAACTTACTGTGCATGCTAATTTGAATTTGAATTGCGGTTAAGTTGTATAAACAATTATTTAGAATTGCACCTTTTTATCAACTTCTCCAGTGGATGTTATTTGATCTATAAAAAGATGTTTCTATAAATAAAATGTAGTGACAGGTAAAAGAAGTCTCGGAATACGTCGAAATTTTATTCATGTTACTTTTACTTTATTGCGCAGCATGTCTACATTATTTGCAATAATAATAATAAACAGAAACCCTTGATACATCACATTCCCGCCGAAAATAATTTTAAATCGCCATATTATAATGAATATTTATGTTTGTGTGATCAACAATGAAGTCATCATTATTTCAAATGCTCTGAAGGTTCCCTGAAGATTGCTTTTCACTGGGACACAAAGATTAAATGTGTATTTTACTTCGAACTGTGTGGGTAGTAGATAACTTCTAAGAGGAACTTTTGGTATGTTGCATAAATACTACAGTCATCTGACACATAATACTTTTCATTCATTCCCGAAATTATTTTCTTACATTGTAAATGTGTTAAAGTTGCCTGACAACTTCATCTAACAATTATGTTTACGTAAATTATTTCGGTTACTCATGTATCAATGATGAAAAATCGATCGGTATGATCGGTTTATTCACAGTACAGATATTAATAATGATTTAATTTATCTCAAATAATTTTTGGGTCAGAGAGGTTTTCTTATGGTGTCCGAAAAATAGGTGGGGATCGAAAAATCTCAGGTCCGAGAAGTCACGTAAAAGCAGCAGTCACGTGCAGCAAACGATTAACTATTTCGTCATCGTTTTGTAAGTAGATCGAAGTTGTTGTCAGATAGCTAGTCATATCATGTTTATTTTTTCCAAATGTCTTTATTCTGAGTTAAAGATGGTATCATCAAGCGTAGAGTTATGACATCATTGGAGAAAATCAATAAAACGTTTTGTCGGAAGATAATCAGCAGAGATCTGTTCTAATGGTTAACTGAATTAAACTAAGCCCAATTTTATTAATAAGTGCTACCTGTTCTTATCTCAAACCGTGTAACTTACAGGAATTAAATCAACTGATGCGAAATTGTGAAGCGGTTATACTACAAATGTCACGAGAGCATGCATGGGGAGTGTGTACTGAAAAGTATGATTTCGGTGTGTATGTTTTGCAATGGTTGTCAAATGAACTTCTTTTGAAACGCGTCAAAGAGATTCAATGTCCTGCTTAAATATCTATAATTATTCGACTCATTTTTATCGATCTGATTTTTATTTAAAATGTGTAACGTGCCGAAATTGAATGTCAATGACAAAAAAAAGTATTTTTATTAAAAGAACGGTTTAAATGCAATAATATATACATATCCTGTCAGATCCAATAATGTCTTGGTTATATTTCTGGCATGATATCTTAAAGAGAATCTTGCCACATTGTTATTACACAGTCTACAACATTTTAATTTATGTCATAACAGCATATAATTTTGTAATAAATTTAACCGAGATAAAGATGATATGCCAGACTGATGCATTAGGTAGACACATAGTTATAGATTTTAGAAAGTCGATGCCCAAAACCGAGTGTTAAATCAGCATTATTGAAATATGAAGATCAGATGAGATTCTAAGAAAAAATATATATGAAATGAAAATATGTAATAGAAATGTAAAATCCCTATTGTTAACGCCCACAGTAATAGAGAAGAAACGATTGATCAGTCGACTGAAGAAGAGATTTTGGAAGTTGGACGTGAAATGAGTTCTCAGGAAGATAGCCAATATGAAGAAGCTCGAGCTGGAAGTTTAGAAGGACACGACAAGATAATCGGGACAGACCAGAAAAAGTGAATGCAGAAGAAGCAGAAGATTCAGCGTTGACAAAGGAAACACATCTCCAAGCGAACCATCTTTGCAGCGGGAACCGAACGTAAGCTCAGAGAGATACTCCAGTTCCATTTCCAGGACTATAGTCAGAAATGCTCCAGCAAAATTCAAAGATTATCATATGTTTCAAATGACTGAAAAAGTGCACTCTTTATCTTTATATACTAACTTACAAGCTTAATAAGCTTTTAAGTCGTCAGGTTTATTGCATTATATGGATTCTAGTTATAAATTGAAAAAAGTTCTAGTTGCTTTAATGGAGTGAAATGTGTAGTTCTTTAGATCATTTATGTTGTTTGTAAGTCATTATTTTTATGAACTACATTTATTTTTGTTCCATTGTATTGTATCTCTTTAATTTAGCATTGGTTACTTGAGATAAAGTAATAAATGGATGCCATTTGTAATTATTTTATTAATCGTAATGGTATATATTATTGTATATAATGATTTTTTAAATATGTTTGTGTCAGTTTAGTAAGGCGTACATGTACATGGTATGTCAGGATAATTTTTAGCATATGTAATATAGTGATATGGTTGTACATCTAGAATTGTGTGAGGAAGTATTCTACTAATAAAGTGGAATTGTAAGGTAATTTTTTTTTTTTTTACAAATTTATTGTCAATTGTACAATATTTTGAATAAGACGGGGGCATTATGTGACGGGACTGCAATGTGGCATTTAGTAGTTTTTAACCTTTTTACGACCTGCTTATAGCTTTGTAATACGACTTCGCATGCGTTACTTTTACGCGGGACATTTGCGCAGAGCAATTCCGATTCCAAGGGACAAGACGTGTTTCAAAATATTTGTTATAAAATGTATTTATTCAAAGTAATAGTTTTATTTCTTTATGGATGAAAACAACATTTTAAATGCAAACATGTATTATATTGTATAATATCGTAATACATTAATTTTATATTACATGTGTCATACCTTTTGTAATTACTAAGCATTTCGTATTAATACCGGTTGTTAATTGATCACTTGTTCATTGTAGTACTGCGAATATTGGATGAAGCAGTCGAGTAGCCTAAATAATTCATCAACATTCATTAATCAAAACCTGAACATATTGCGTATATTTGCTCGCGGTGTTGACAATTCCTGTAAAAGGATAATTGCAACATGATATGAAGTTCAGATGATTCATTAAATTAAAATACGTCCTACCTCTTGTCAGCAGGGGTTTCCGTTATCTTGTGACTGCCGTCAATATCCCGTATAGCCAGCACTTAAATTTGATTTTAAACAATTACTTATTATTGCATTCTGCAGCAGGCTGTAGCAATGCAACATATGGTTTTACAAACATTTTACAGCTGGCGTTCGTCTACGACAAATTATATCAAATTGTTTGGAAATATCATAATGCGGTTGTCGGTGAACGCCATTGTGGGAGTAATGAATAGCGTTCGGTTTTTCACGTGATAACAAAAGATTAAAATATGTATTCTACGCAATGTTTTGGCTATTGCTTTGTGATTGCAAGAGCTTATGTAAGGAGCGTAACAACAATTGAGCATTACTACTACTACTACTACTACTACTACTACTACTACTACTACTACTACTACTACTACTACTACTACTACTACTACTACTATTACTACTACTACTACTACTACTACTACTACTACTCCTACAACTACTACTACTACTAATACTACTAATAATAAAGTAATAATGAGAATGATAACCATACTCAAATAGTTTGATTAATAGTGACAGGACAAATCTTTTAACAGCCGATTAAGCTTACAGCCCGTTAACATTATATGTAAATAAAATTAATTGTAGGAACTTGTTTTTCTTTTGTTATCAATTACTTAAGCATAGCACGACTAATTATACAAAATAAACTCACATTGTCAAATAATGTTTCGTTTCACATAAATAGCTTCATCCTCATTTAAATGGATTAAGATAATTTGGTCGTTACAGGTATGAGCAACTCACCCCAGATATATAAGGCGAAGTTATATTTACAAACGGGAGGCACGTGCTGAGACGATTATGCAGACATGACTTGTTATGAGGAAGTTTAGATGTATGAAATTAAAAAACATAAAGGATATTGTGCTGTTGATAGAGTTCTTTACTGCAAATGCAACTGGAGATTGTAAAGATTTAAATACGATATATGTCTAAACACAATGCTGCAACGAAAGTATTTTAATAACCCAAATTTGACATGAAATGTACAATGAACAAACTCGTACAGTGTTTTGATAAGTTATTTTGATTTTTAGCAGATGAAACAGTTTCAAGTTATGTTAATGCCTACTGTTATTTTATTATTTTACAGTACCCAAGCATAAAACCGTCATGAAACATAATCATTAAGTTTGACATAAATTATACGGAGCAACATTTCACGTTCCTTAGCTTTACGAGGAATAACGCCATCTCGTGCAATGTTAAAATGTAGAGTACAATTTACAGACGTGTATGGAATCCATTTCGGCCTTACATGGTATTTGATATTGTTGCAAGAAGAAGTTTAGATTCGTTAAGATTTAAATCATTATCCGACTTGTTTGATAAATAAACATTAGCACGTATAATTTGCTTTTTGAGAAAAGAATCAAAACAGCACAACAGTACAATGGAACAATAGATACATTAATAATATGTTGCCCGTTTTATCATATTTACAAGGTATTATATTGAGGACGTATAACGTTCACATATTTTATTATTATTGCATACATATAAAAGCTTAATGTGTGGCTGCTGACAAGAGTCATTTTTGCCAAACGGCGCATCTGGTACAGAACAAAAGATCCTGTCCAGGCAGATTTGCAAATATTGGCTTTATACAATTGTACTTATAACTTTCATATAATATCATTTACAAAGACCTAACTAACATATGATAGTGTAATACTTCTCGATTTACTCTAGCTATATTATTATTTTTTTTAATATAGCTAGATATATACTAGCTATATTAAAATACAGCTCGGATAAATCTAGCATGAGCGTTTCCGCTTTCGTTTTCAAAACCACAACATATAAAGTCACTCAAATAACCCATTTTGTGCAAAAACAACACCCATACTCAAAATATAAGACTCATATATGCCCCACAGCTCATTTCCAACATTTTTTCAAGCAATTAACAACAGCTAAACCAAGTAACGACCGAAAATTATTGGTGCCACGCATGAGTTGCTGGTGCCATGCATGGGGAGATTATTGAGTATGTGTACCGTCATGCATACCTCGACATGCAATAGTGCTGGGCATTATATTTATTCGCCAGATAATTCTAAGTTCAAACAGTTACTGACGAACATTTGAGTGTGAACCATTCCGTTGTTATAGCCTTACATTGATTGTTCTTATTCGAATTTTCAGGGATCACTTTGCGATACGGATGAGATAAATTTGACCAGAAATTTGACCGAGCGTACAAGTTTTCTGGATTCAATGAGCCGTCCCATAGGGACCTTCCCGTTCGTCAACAGTACGATTATAGGATCAATGAAACCAAAAGTTCTATGTCGAAACGGTTGGGTGTCTAGTTAGCATGTAATATGATGTACATATTATAAAAATGTATTTGTTCACAGTCGAAATATACTTGTAACGTATGGCATGGTATTAACTTTATTTCAATATCTTGTGTCAGGTAAATGATTGAATGTTATGATGTATTTTTGCCAAAAAACAACAACAACACAGTTTATGAGAGTACTGTAATCTTTTATTGGGGTTTAATTAAAAACAAAACAAATCACAGGGTAAATCATCACATATAAACAAATCATCGCATGTTCTGGTGCTATTTGTATAGGACACGATTTTATAATTACTTCATGTAATTATTAGTTTAAGTCTATCTGCTTATTTAGTTCTGCTTATTGTATTTAACTCGCAACATCCGTGTTTGATTGAAGCTATATGATTTACAATGCGAGCGGTCAATGAATGGTGGTTGATTCCTGTCTCAGCCATGATGAAGTTGCGGTGTTGTTTTCTGGAACTGGATTTGGAACAGTTTGTACTTTCGACTCCATCACCTCATAAGTATTGTAATCACTCAATCTGAGTTCGCAGGCTAATCGTTTCGATCCTTGTGACAGTACTAGTATCCGTCTGAAAAACGAAAATACATAATGTTAGATCGTGTAGTAAAAAGACTAAGAAAATAGCAATATCTTACACATTCTGGTAAGGTCATTTCTATACAAACCAATTCGTAAGGTACTTTTCTTGGCTTACATTAATCCGCAATGTGTACAAAACAGCCCTAATATCAATATTAATTATTTTCATACGCATTGGTATTGCAAGACTAAATTTCAAAACTAAATGGTTATTAGGATATTGACTTCAAACATTAGTTTTCACAGTAAATACATCAATCATCATCCCCATGAGACAATTGAATTGTCTCCATCCCATTATAAGTGTTTCTCGTTATCCAATTTATGTGTATGAATAAGTAATATTTATGGCGTTTTTTCTGGTATACTGCAGACTTGTGGTCTCTATTTTCGAACAAAATTGGTATCATCGTAATTCATATAATGTACTCATTTCTTTGGTACAACACTTAGAAAACCTGTGGTTTCTGCAGAATGTACTGCATGTTAACAAATACAGTAGTTGCGAGAACAGAACCCCAGTTTAGACTGCACTTGTCAATCGCAAGTTAAGCCGAACCCATTTGTTATACAAATACTCAATAATTGCGCATACGTGGCACAAGCACCTCATGCGTGGCACCAGTAATTTTCGGTCATTAATTGGTTAAGCTGTTGTTTATTGCTTGCAAAATGTTGCAAATGAGCTGTGGGGCATGTATGGGTCTTTTATTTGGAGTATGGTTATTGTTTATGTACAAAATGGATTATTTTAGTGACTTCTTCTTATTTGCTTCGTTCTAAATCGACCATGGGTCAGGAAAAAGGATGTACGTTTTTCAAAACGGAGAATTTCTGGATGCTACTTCGCATATATGTTCTTAAGTCAATTTAAGGTCGAACGACTGTCTCAAATTTTTCATAAAATGCCTTAGAACATGAATAAATACAAAACTTACCTCGCTGTTGTAGTTTTGAAAACGAAAGCGGAAACGCCCATGCGAGATTTCTCCAAGCCACCTTCTGGTGGCACGCAGGAGCGTTTGGTGGCCGTGTATAAGAACGGTTATCAAATTTGGTTTCAGATTGCGTACAATTTGCAAAACAAATACTGTGCGTTAAAATAAGTTTCAATGTATTTTTCACATGCTTAGATAGTGATCTACTGATAATAGTATGTTATATGTCCATGTGCTATTTGGATAAATCGTTTTCTTAAAACGATTTCCCTGTATGTAATTGCATTGCAACCACCAGTTACATGAAACGTGATTATACTGCATACACTACGATTTTTAGTGTTTATACTGTATGTCAATATACTTTATTATACTATTGGTTCAGTACTGTTGTTGCGCGTATTAGAGTTTATAGTTGTACTATTACGCGGTTTATAAAATCTATTTGTGAATTCAATGTGTCATCCAATAACAGAACAGAAGCTGTTTATTGTTTTACACTACACGTGGCCTATAAGAGTTACTCGCAAGATACGAAATGGCTTTTAATTTGACAAAGTTATCTTGTTTTCATTTATAAACGGGTAACGTTTTATAATACATACATGTGTGCAGAAAAAATGGAATATCATACAATGTTTGAGTTCACAACCGTGATATATTTTGTGTCCCATTCTGTACACAATGTTTGAACCCATTTCAGACATGTTCTATTTCTCTATGTGAAACGTTATAGAACCAGATCAATGCATTAAGACAATCTAACATGGGCTATCTATCATCCAACAGAGTTGGTCTTGAGTATTGGTACGATCTCTGTTGAATTTGGATAGTTTAGTTTATTAGATTCCTTCACTGTTGTATATTATATTATTTGTATATTATTAAATCCATCTTCTTTTACCCAATTTAATGTTGAAGATAGATCATATAGACGTATGGCATTTGTATCGACCACCAGTACCTGTATTTTTTTAAAAGAATAATCAAAACAACCATCATCAGTCACCTTTTATCAAACTGTTTATCAACACATATGTTTCTATAACGGACTAATGCAACCAAATAGTCAAATAGTACAGCATATAATAATGTTCAACACGAAAATACTAAGAAGCCAATAGTCTTCGTACTTTTAACAATTAAAGAGAAATCCTAATAATACTGGGCAAAGTCAGGCTGGGCCAGACGCGTGACGCCACACACAGCCTTGATTAATGTATCTTGTTAGAATTGATATCGTTTCCATTATGTGCAATCTATGTAATTTCCAGATAGTGACGTATTGGATTTCACAGTCATACCCAAATGCGCATACATCTTAAGGCCAGACGCAGTAGATGGCAGTATGTGTTGGGGATAGTAATATATCGAGATATTAATTATTCCAGAATATAGATATCACTTTTGTATACTTGAACAAAAAAGAGCAGGAATGATGTCGTTGTTAACTGAATATTCGCACCATTGTGTAATGCAAACTGAAGAGGCAGCAATACACTTGTTCGGGTCACACTTTTCTGTCACCATTTTTACGAATTTGTAAGTAAGTCTTCGTAGGTGCACTAGTTGCTCAGACCATTCATTGCTAAATTGTCTTTAAAATGTGAGTTGTTAACGTCTACAATGAGCCAAATATTTTATTGCTGTTAACTTCTCTTATGGTCTGACATATTGTTGATAATCTCCGTTTCTAACACAGGAGCGATACAATTGGTTGTTGTATAATAAGTGTATGGTATCAAAAATGTGAAGGTCTCACAAATGTATTTACTGACTGACACTTGCCTTTTTGTACTTTATTTTTTATAATTTTGTTATTAAGATGTTTAAAAATATTTTAAGATTTTTCAACTTTTGTGAACGCATTTGTTTTTTTTGGAAATGAACAAAAAGTGCACTAATAAATAACGAGTGTATTCATAAAAGCGCAAGTAAGGTGTAAGAAAGATTGACATACGTAAACTGGCTTTGAAATATCAAAATATTTGCATAATCTGTACAAATTAACATTGCTTGGTGATATGATAACCACATGTGTCAAGTTATGCGACAGCATTCGGTCCCAAAATAAACGTTGATTCAGTTATCGAGACACGCAAATATTTGCAACTAATACTTGTCTTTTTTATCATCGAGGCAAATGGTAAACGGAAATTGTATTGAACAAGTTTATTGATTCAGTGTGTACAGGTATTATTTTTATTGTGAGAAGTCAGAAGACAAATAATCGAATAATGAATGTATGACAATGACAAACATGGCAACCTTATTAACACTGTAGATTATAATTTGTATAATGAATACTCTGAATTAGGATCCAATGTTTGTATTGGGATTTTTGTATCCCAAATTAGATATATTAGAACATTATGCTTTAATCCCCAAACAACCATTCTCTTTTTAAAAGTATATGCTTTGCAAATATATGTAATATATATGGGACAGCAGAAGGTCAGAATAAGTATGACACCTACTCACGTGTAAGAAATTATCATCAGTTATTATAATTTAGATGCACGGTAGAAAAAAACGAAGTAAAACTATGATATTTACGATGTTAACACACAGTACGTTGCACTGAATATAATAAATCAGTGATTGGCGTGGATTTTTATGTTCAAAATATCCTATTGAAAAACACTTCAATCAACTTTAACCAGACAGACATAAGTTGAGAAAATACATTTCTCTGAAATCGACATACTGACAAGTTGCCGTGCATCTTGCTGTTTTATATTCACGACGAATTGAAAGCAATGGAATACAATATCATACGAGACATATGCTTTTATTATATGATTGTCCATAAAAAGCCCACCATTCTCTTTAACTATTTTTGATCGTTTAAAAGCGATTTTAAAAGTTAAACAAATGTGTAATGGAACCGTTCACATATTCGTGTTAAACCATTTGAATAATTTGAATCGTAAACGCATTTTAATTTCGATAAATCGGTCGTAATTGTTCGTAGTGTTATCACGTACGCCTACATAATATGTTTGACATCGTCCTTTTTTTGACAGATGTTTAAACAACGTTGTCTGTTTTATTGTCTTTATGCATGTGCATGTCTTTATGCATGTGCGTAAAGTGTCGTCCCGGATTAGCCTGTGCAGTCCGCACAGGCTAATCCGGGACGGCACTTTCCGCTTTTATGGTATTTTCTGTTTCAAGGAAGTCTCTTCTAAACATAAATCCTCTGTAGGCGAAAAATGCCGTCCTGGATCTTTACGCACATGCATTAAGACCGGTTTTCTCACGACGCGCCACATATATAGTCTTTCCAATTCTTATACTTGGAATGTAAGTAAGTCTTTTAATACAAGTACAAGTTCACAGTTAATATGTATTTGACAGATAACAAACGCATACAATGATGCGTTATTAGCGGAAAGCGTTCAAACATTTCCATAAAAGAAATGGTATTTAAACAGTTTGAAATTAAGTATATTATTAAACATTTCGATATTAGCCGCAGATCCTCGTGTATACTGTAGAATATCGCGCATAGCACTCCAACAGCTAAATTTGTATCGTCGGACTGAATTCGAGTTGCATCGCTATTCGTCAAGACTCGTGAACTCGATAAGCATAAATTACACGCTTGAAGTGTTTCCTATATTAATACTCAGTTTTATTCGTGCACGAAATTTATGAATGGAATCAATCTACCACAGCGATTACTTCCCAATTGATACTCTTCACAGTAACCGCTGGAACCACGAGTTAAAAAACTTACAGATTTGGAAGTTTTCAGGGGAGACGATTATGAGGAGATTGAAGATTGATTTTTTACAAAAGTATAATTTAGGCATTTTTATGTTATAATAAATGCACAAACATGTTGCATTATTGGACCAGGTATATAAATAACGAGTTAAAATGAATAACAAAATTAAATACATAAAAAAGTAAACTTAACAGCGCAAGGATTTAACCTTGTCCACGTTGTTTTTTTCATGTGCTTGTCCACGATTTGTTTCGCGCGAAGTGATATGACATTGGTCACGTGGAAAATCTGGTCTTACTTACAGATCTAGTGGAAACAGGAAGGGATTAAATCCAGCTATGCTGGGACACAGTTTAATCTCTGCGTGGAGGTTGGAGTGGAATTACAACCTCCGCGCAGAGATTTAACTGTGCCCCAGCATAGCTGGTTTAAATCCATGCCGGCACGAAGTTCCACGTTACCATAAGCAAACACTTGGCGCGAAATAAAATCGTGGACAATGACATGATAAAAACGTGGACAACGTAAAATGCCTGCGTTATATGTTTATTTTTTTATGTATTAATTTTTTTGTTTTTCATTTTAACTCTTAATATATATACCTGGACCAATAATGCAACATGTCTGTGTCATTGTATAAAAAATAGTGATGAAATTAAAATTTTGTACAAAATAAATCTTCAATCTCCTCATAATCGTCTCCGCTAGAACCTTCCAATTTTTTAAGTTTTTAACTCGTGGTTGCAGTGGTAACTGAAAAGAGTACCAATGGGGAAGTAACCACTGCGAGGAGTTTGGTGGAATTATACCGTAACAGTATTTTTAGTGGGATAGGCTTTAATCGATTTAACTCGATTCCTGTACGAATGCTAATATAGGCATCGTAACGGTATATAATATATTCATGCATAAAGGTCAGTGTTAGGTTAATAACTTCGAGCTATAAGCACAGCTAGTGTTTTTAAACAGGTTTACTTGGAGGATTAGTGTGTTCGTGAATATACAGTATGCAGCAAAGCTAATGTTCAGGACGGTGGGTGTAAGCAAACATAAAACAACCTTAATAATAGAGAACGATTACCGTTTTATTTGTTTAGTCTGAATGTGACAACTTTCACCTTTTGTTTGATTTAATTGAAGTCATTGGTTGTCAAACGTATACATGAAATACCCGTCGAGATAAATACGTTATATTGTATGAGTACCAGTTTATAGAAATATCACCATTTTAAGCAGTGTGTATATCTTATAATATCGACAAGTTCCCCCCCCCAGTAAAAAACCCCCCAAAGGATTGACAAATGCCAAATTTAAACAAATTCGTCCCCTACGTATTTTTACCTTGCGCACCAGTCCGGCGGTGCAGATTCTTTATTACTTATACTATTCATGTTGTTGGCATGTGTGTCTATTGGTATGTAAGGAAATATGTACACTACATATAATATCACAATTTCAATTGCTTAGGCCCTTTGGATCAAGTTCACTTTTAGATATCTGCATTGAGACAGTGTATAATGGGATTTACGACTACTCACTGCTCGATACATTTACATGTCTACACACCATGCAAATATGTTCTTGCAAGACTCTGTTTAAAGACATATAATTACTGCATGTCATTCAGCTACCTGGTAAACACATACGAATACGATTGTATCGCATTTATGATGTTATATACATTTGTTATTTAATATGGCCGCAAAATCAATAAGCTCTGTTACGACAATACACCATTATTTGTATCGGACAATGTCGGCATGTTTACAATCTCTTCAGGATCGCAGCCTATTTTCTTCAATTGCGTTATGGACATTTCTATTTAAGTTATACGTTAAAGTTTGAACTTAAACGCCGCATGATGATATTCCATTTTTAATCAAGCAGTTTTAAGAAAAAAGTAAGTATTATGTCGATGATTACTCAATTCGAAGTTAGTTTTCTCCACAAATATACTGGCAGCCTTAACATATACTCATCAAGAAATATGGATAAATATTTTAGTAGAATAGCTAAAATTTGTAATAATGCATGCGAAGATTCTTTGAAAAATACGTTGCATTTTATTCTTTTGTTTGCTGTTAGGAAATACATTGACGCCGTATTCATGATTTAAATCACGCAATTTTTTTTAAATAACGGCTTAAATTCCGGTCATTGTTTCACTTAACAAATGCAGCAAAAGACGGTACATCTTGAATACTTGCACAAATAGGAGTGAACCCTGTCAGCAGAAAAAGAAGAATCGTGTTTGTTTTTACAAAGATATCACAGAAAAAACTTTCTTCAAGAATATCTTTCTCTGTACATTAACTTGTTCGACTTCGTTTTAAAGTAGGTATTGATGACATACCAATAAGTCATTTCATGTTTATTATTCCCAAATGTCCTTTTAAATTAAAGAAGATAATGTCACGCGTTTATTATACGGCAGAAGAACAATGACATCATTGGGGAAATGGTAATTTGAAAAGTTTTAGTCATACATGCATCAGTAGAGATCGGTTTTCATTGTAAACTTAATTTATCACAGGTTTATACATTGTGTGTAACACTGCGTTACATACAGAAATGTAATGCCACTAACGGGGGTCTCATGCAAACAAGAGTTGTGGAATGTACTGAAAGTATGAATTCAAACTGTATGCTTTTGCATGCTTATCGGATTGGCTACGTGTCAAACTTGCCAATGAGATTCAATTGCATGCATAATAGTTTATACGTGTATTTTTGTTACTTAACATGCCGAAATTGAATGTCAAAGGCAACTAAACACTATGAATACTTCCTAACTGAATTTAAATACCTTGATATGCAAACAACACTATAGCTCTTAACACATCCAATAATGTCTTGGCCATATTCTTCAAGTAATATCATGTAGCGATCTTGCCATATTGTTATTGCAAAGTCTGTACCAATTCAACATAATGTCAACAGTTCTACAATCATAGCATATCGTATGGAAATATATATAACCGCAATAAAGATGACACGCCATTTCTATACAATAGGTAGAAAACGTTGTAATATAATTAACGAATTCGATGACCTAATCCAAGTGTTGAATCAGAATTTTGAAAAATGAAGATCTTATCATATAACATTCTAAGAATATTATGTATATGAAATGAAAATATTTAATGGGATTGTAAAATATCATTACCCAATGTCTTCAACGTGAGCATAAAATATTGACACAAAGGTGATGATGTTCTTTATAATTACTCTACCAACGAACAATTGAAATACGGCGAAATTGAGATAAGCATACAGATGTAAACTGAAAAAACTTTTTGAAGTATGTTAATGTACAAAAATAACTAGTTTAATTCATTATCGATCATTACGACGTTTTAATTGTGGTTGTTTATTTGCAACATACCGTCGATATTCCCCTTTAAAAGCCATGTTGAATAATACAAATAATAATAATCATAAAACAAAAAAAAATATGATGATGATGATTATGATGATTATTATGATGATGATGACAATGAATAATAGTAATAATTAGTATTATTATTATAATTATAATTATTTTTATTTTAATAATAATAATAATAATAATAATAATAATAATGCGAAAACCATTCACGTCTCTCCTGTTGACCTAATGTTACAAACAAAAGCGAGCGTATGTATCTCAAGGTTGTCTTTTGCTGTGCTTATGTTGTCAATAGTTAATTTCCTGTTACTGATTAATCTCTGGAATCTCCATAAATTATCCCTATTCAGTTTGATTTATGGTTTGCATTAAATATATAAGGCGATGTTGGATATGTGACAATGTATGAGGAACTCAAAATTAAAGAATTGTCTGAAAATCTTGTCTGAAAATCTTTCTTGTAAAAGCAGCAGTCCAGAAATATGTTAATAAAAATAAAACTTGGCACAAATCGTTTCTAATGGACATCTTGACGATGAAAATACCCCAAAAACGCATGGAAATCGATAAAATAATAACGTGTTGGTAATTTTATCGTATAGTTATCTCTTTGCAATAGCTAGTGATTCCTCTGGAGTAAATCAGCATGTACATCAGTGTATATTCCGTTCGTACTAAGCGTTTTCAAACATAGACATTATATTATGCCTGTCGTAAATAAGAAACAGTTTTCAGTAAAACAAACGTAAATAACGTTCTTTAGAACTAATGCCAATTTAAGACGTATTGAATTATATTCTATGGACTGCGTTATTGAAGTATTTCGTTGAGTTTGTGTGTGGTTTTGTTAGTTGGAAATCCTGCCAATCAATTAAGCAGACTGTATTGTGATTTCAATTACATATTACAACTTTCTTTTGGGTATACACGCACACAAACAATCTGTCAAATTAAACGTACATGGACATGTATGCGTATAATTATGTTAAATATATTACACGAATCATTAGCAATATCTTGCCGTTATGGCTGAATTACATTTTTCCATACGCGAATTAGTAGCAGAAGCGATTCCTAATTTAACTAGCTTTATAGTCATTTTTAATTATTGGTTCTTGGCTGCTGTGTTTATTTACAATATGTGTATTGATTTTTTTTATGTTTTCATTAGTAAATGCGTTTTAATATGTGACACTATTTAAAAAGAGCATCACGATGATATGCGAAACAAAACAACAACGATTGAGAGTTGATTTGTTGTACAACTTTAGGTGTTATGTTTATTCTGGAAAACAAACACCAATGCGACGCATTAAACAGAAAAAAAGAAGAAATACTAAAACAGACAGACTACTTGTTTATGGTATATTATGTTGATGTTTGTCCATATGCAGCAAACATGTATCACCTGAACCTACAACAGTCAAATAGAGTACCACCATCCCATTGCTATATTTAATTATTTATCTACATGTACGCATATATATTTATGTCCGATAAGTCTATCCAACTTTTAACACATTCGTTCCTTATGCCTGTAACAATCACTGTACCTATTTGTATTAGCATAACCGGCATTGGTCACTGAACTTTAAAACTATATTAAATAATTTTATGTTAATACTTAATCCTAGTTTATAAGAAAAGGTATATCAAGTACGTAAACATATTGTTTTATCAGCAGTAATTTATTTTCTTAGATTGTATAAAGTTTCTCGAGGAATGGTCTACGGTCTAGCGGTTTTCGATACATAACAAATGATGATCAAAATCTTTTGTTTGAGTTAACTATATACAATAATATATTCAATAACTAAATTATCCTATAGTGCTATTTAAACGATGATACTTCTCAGTATTTGTATGTACATTTTCTTTGGAGACGTTAATGTCCCATTGGTATGTTAGTTAATATATCTGAAAGTGCTGTCAATAATCCATATGATTACGATAATGTCATAATACACAACTGGCACTGGCAGCATGTTCACACTGGCTCGATTATTTTTAAATCGGGTAATGCGAAAATTGATTCTTCAATTGTTATATTAAATACGTTATTGTATTCAGAAGAATGTTGAATATTTTTGTGATAATATAATATGTTTTATGTATGTTATCAAATTTATTTCATTTATACTGTTTATACACTACAAGTACCGACGTTAAATTCCCTGTCACTTTATTTCTATGTATAATTAAATGCAATTTTTCTGTGTGTCATTAGTGAAGCTTCAGTAATGTTTAATTCCCCTGTCTACCATTTGATTTCGTGAGTAGGATATTGCGTAGATATATTATATATTGTCGAATACTTTAATCGGCATTGTTGACTCATAACTCAACGTATTGTTTTTATTCCCAAACGAATATCAGTTGCCACTAATGTGAACATATCACATGATGAAAATGCTGACACACTGAGATCTGTGCTTTGGGGAATTGTGATAAACTTAACTTACATACATTTTCGAAACAAAACATTGAACAATCAGGCAAAGTATTTTACGACATAGATACCAATATTAAAACAGTACTTGCCACGTGCTAACGTATTCATACTTCACCGTATTGTGTTGCTTACATACAGCTGTTACATCTCTAGCGACATAACATCTGGTTTTCGTGTTATCAATTCTTGTGTACGGCTAGATAGAATTGTGAAGGTTTAGAATTATAACTTTTCATTAACGTTGCTCATACATGTATTATTCACGATCAAACTCAAAATTATTTGAAATGTTTGATATAATTTTATTCAGAACGTAAATAATTATATTTTATGCACTCACAGATATCGAACATAAATATAAAGAATGGTGTAATATTTAAATGCATCGTTAATTTCTCAGTATTCGTCGTTATAAACAATGTAAAAATCGCATAATTTCAAAAGAGTCACCATGTCATAATGCTGTTTTCGTTTATTTTGATGTACTTTAATCTGACTGGTGAAACGCAAGAATCAACACGGCCTGGGTTTTCCTGCTGATTGCAGAAAGTAAATAACCATAGACAGTGAATATTTGGTTAAGATAACACATTTATTGCAATCGCCTGCAAGCGTATGTGGTGGGAACAGGTTTGGTGCATTTGGCACCTCAAAATGTTTATTACAAAGGTAGTCCCAAAACAGCGCATCATTTGAAAAGAAAAGAATAATATCATTATGTTATTTGTTTGAGCATGTCCACATGCAATAACCGTATCCTTTTCATCTGCAGACTGATGAACTCCTTTATATCATACATGTATATGTATATGCAAACATGTCAATTTCAAATGTTATTTAAAGCTTTGCGGCCCACATTGTTAAATTTTGTAAGTAGTACAATAACAGCATACCTAACAAGCCATTGGTGTCATTTATACAGAACATTTTGTGTTAAAATTTATCGTCTAAAACCCACTTTGGTCTGTTAATAAGCGACGTTTTATTATTATGAAGACACAAAAACAGTTTCCATCGCGAAATGTGTGTAACATCTGGCTCAGCATTGGAATGAAATGAAACGTCAACACGAGGAACCGGACCACAGATTGGAGATTGGTAATACAATACTGCTTTGAGCGCAGAATGCCACCTGTAGACGGACAGCGAAGTGACTAAAGAGAAACCTATTATGTTTAACAACCATGCTAAGTTTGGGTAATCAATTATGGGAACAGAAATCTGAGGACACATAGAAAATTATGCAAGCCATTCTTTAGGACCTGCTTTACTACTTGATTGTTTTTGAAAGTAAAAATATAATATTTTGACAGAATTTGTAAGATGCATTACTGTATGTAAAAAATACAGGATTTTCAATTTACTTGTATGATCGCATTAGCTAGATCTCGTGAATACGCTATAGCTAGATCTCGTGTATACGCTATAGCTAGATCTCGTGTATACGCTATAGCTAGATCTCGTGTATACGCTATAGCTAGATCTCGTGTATACGCTATAGCTAGATCTCGTGTATACGCTATACTAGGACAACTCCCAAATTTAGCTATAAATGGAAATCGCCGTTACACCCCGGAATATATATTTTTATACCAGAAAATGTTAGTGTTATTTTGGCTACATGTACATCTCTCTACATCAGCTTATTCGACAGCAACCTAGATCTTATCTTCACACTGATATGAACGCGTTTATCAACGCTTTATACTTGGGTCAAAGCTATTGGCAGATAGATCAGTCATTGCAATTTTATTATTCCCCAAATGGCTTCATACTTGAATAAATAATGTAGTGTGAAGCATTTGTATAAGGTTGAGCGATGATGGTTGCATGGATACGACGGAAATATTAAAACATTATTTAGGAAGTGTATTAGCAGAGACGCTTTTAACATACATTTATTTCAGCTACCTTTCAACATTTTAATAATTGTTTATATCTAAATGTATTTTATGTAATGATTTGAAACTTTCAGAAATTGAATGTCAGTCTCGATATATTCGTATTTCTTTAAATGGATCTTGGCACATTGTTATAATAAATGGTGATGCATTTGAATATTTGCCAACAGTTCCATTATCTTTAATAATTTATGTCACGCAAAAAATCAGATTGGAATTAATTTAACCGCGATAAAGGGAAAACGACATACAGATGCATTGTAATACAATATTGTTAATATTGGTCTCGAAAACGTTATTTTCAGAAGATGCTAAATAAGCATTGCTGGAATACCAAGATCAGACAGAAGGGATTCGTAGATTTCTATGTACGCCAAAATCTCAATGGCTTACTGGTAACATTGTTAAATTGACAAGCATGTTAATGGTTTGCAGACATATTGGTGCATTAAATGTGTATAATGAACAGTGACACTAATAAATATAGCGATTTGACGTATGGTACTCCACATCCAAGTTCGAACATGTTCGAAAAATGTTTTGATTTGACTTGTTTTCAAAGGGCATTGCCTTTTATGACATTTGCATCGTTATTCTACAGTTCTTTTATTGAAACATGTTACAACTGTTTGATCTGTAATTAAATGCAAATGCCTGAACAGCGAGGTGTCCACATATGATTATAGTGCTGTCGCAACACTTCCTCTATGAAGCACGGAATGGTGCTTTGATACAACAATCAAATTTTACCGTATATAATTACGGCAGAAGAGCAAATACAATTACAAAACGTTTAACGGCAAGAGGTCATGACATATTATAATAGATTGTTTGAAAATAGTAGCCCTTATTATTGTTATTATCAATTATTAGAGATCGTAATAACAATGCAATTACTGTCCACGGACTGTTTTAGAATATGTTATTTGCAATATTATTTGCGTATGATAATTTATTAACGATTATTAGAATATACTGGAGCCAATCGTTTACAATCTAGGTCGTAGTCATTAAAAACAAGTACATGCACATTATAGTAATTTAAACATGTGCAAAATATAATATTTTTATAGTATGTTTTTGTTTCGTTTTATGATGTTTGATTCAGATAAAAAAAAATGTGTATGGTCCATAAAATGTGTGTTAATCATAACTATAATCGATATGGAAAGGTTGTAACTTCAATTGATTGAATCCATTCCAATAATTTAACATTGCACTCTACAAACATTATTTCATATTTTTAAGAACACACTGTTGCCATGCATGTTATTTATATGCAGATACTACATAGTATATGTTGAATTAACGTAATACGATAAAATACAGTCTGCGATTTATTCCATGAGGATTTCAGAATTAAAAGCGCATAGGCATTAGCAATAATTTGTTAAGATCAATATAATTGGTTCAGCTAAGAGTAATCGTGTGCTTGCCCAGTTCGGAAGAAAGGTTGTAGTGTAATTAGTACAACGACAATGATCAGATCAGCATTATTGTAGAATTAGTATATACTGAAATCATCGTTTTACCCATATTTCAACAATAACCTTTCTTTGATAGAAGTATATATTGCTTTTTGCAGTAAAATGCGATCC
This sequence comes from Congeria kusceri, assembly GCA_027627225.1. Lineage (NCBI taxonomy): Eukaryota > Metazoa > Mollusca > Bivalvia > Myida > Dreissenidae > Congeria > Congeria kusceri. Next base: position 1,088,829 of record CM051027.1, on the reverse strand, counting down.
AATGCTAAATGTAGTACACATTTAATCAATATTGCAATGAAAATCGCACCAAATATACCACAAACAGTGCATGAGCATTTAAAGCTGCTACATCACAGATTGGGAATATGACAACAATGAAAAACATGTTTCACATCTAGTAAAATAAGATATTATTAAATAGAATCTGACTGAAATAACATTATTGACGTATTAACAAAAGTTCCAAACACCGTGGTTCAATGATTACAAAACATTCTTTCAACCCGATTTCAAACGCGTCTCGCGACGCTTTTTAACTATTTATAACTCTTAGGTTGTTGTTGTAAAATTACCGCGTGGTCCAAACAGCCATTCCATTTCACTTTCGGGGTGCCGTTGTTTACAGAACACATGTCCGAAATTACAATTAGCGCATTGTGCAAGAGGCTTTAGGGGCGCGGTTAGAGCATCTGATCTCACGTAGAAAATTTTTCATTTCAGTGGTGATAAAAGTAATCTTTGGTTGCATGACATTTTTCCAATATAGTTCAGGTAATAAATAAATATGTCCATAAACGTAAATTAATAAAATCATTAAAAATACTCTATAATTTCTCGTTTTAATAAGCTATTTGAATCGCATCTGCCATGTTCATAAAAGGCCCGAAAATATCACACATCGAACAGCACTAGTCTATTTTTAGAAGAGTTGGTTAGTCCGCTATTACTAATATTGTTATCATACTAATAAGTGATGCTTTATTGACTGCATTTGATGAGTATTGTATTGTTTACATTGCAAACAACTTTGTTGCCTCAGTTATAAATGTCTAATCATCTGTGAAGTAGCAGCTTTTAGTCCAATGACGTTATCTGTTTTGCATTCTTAAACTGAAGATAACTTGCAGAAGCTAAATAATACGTGCGTATGTGATAAGCATAATTTAGGCATAGACAATCGCTGTATCAGTATAGTCATACTACTTCCCAGATCGAATAATAATTGAATAATACAAATATCTAATCGGTTCAGTCATTTCGTTCGTTTCGTCAATCAGTGATAAATTAATCACGGTAGCATGTTCGTATGACCTAAACAGGTCATCCTTAATACTTCGAGTATCTGTAAATGCATAGCTACCGCATACCACATTGTTTACTTTCAGTAGAAACATGATATCATGTCATTATAATGAGTAACTATTATTGCATGTTAACGATATTAGTTTTTATTATTTAAATTCAAACAAATGTACTTTATATCAATAATTATTAGAATTATGAGAATGTTTGATTAAATACTGTTCATGGAGAGTATCTGCCCTGGTCAATGCCTGCAACAAAATGTACCATATTGTTATTTTCTATTTCCTAAGACTGTTCTTAGAAACCTAAATCAATGTATAAATATGCATGTAAACAGTGAAAGTTTTAGATGGATTAGATATTATTGTACAATGCGATGACTGATGTTTACTCTGTGTTAATGGATATTTACTGCATTAAATATATATGCATACCATTTGGCACCTAATATTGACAAATAAGGCGATTTGGCGATAGCGAGTGTATAATTTTCAAATAGCATATATCATTAAAGCGAGCATATTAATTTCAGATGTATATATCGGTACACGACCTGCTTGCGCACATGAAAACATTTTATTTGTACGAACGCGATTTGTTTAACTCAATACTAGTTTTAATTTATTTCGACCATTTAAAAAGACCATACTTATTTGTCCTGCCTAACTTCTCGAAAACAGTATTTGCGTTGACATATTATGTTATAGTACACAGGTTAATAATAATAACTGGCATATTATTCAAATAAATGCCGTTTTCTTTATTCCCAACAAATGTCTGTAGTCCATAATGCTCAAATTTGAAGTTGAATGTCTGACACATCAAACATATTAATGAGATTCTAGTGAATACATGTAAGAGCAAGAAAATGAGTTCTAGATCGTTTTATAAATATGTGTTTCTGATGTGTAACAAAAGACAATTAAGAATAGTCAGGATTGCAAAACTAAAAAAGATGTGCTATGATACTTAAATCAAGTAAATCAGCACATGTCTCTTTTATGAAAATTATATATTGTCAGACAATCTTTACGGAGTATAGGATAACACAGACAAGTGATTTTTATTTTGTATTTTGTTCAATTTGACATGTGGGTTGACATAAATAAATCGTGAAACAAATCAACATTCTTTAAATAAATATGCAAACAGTTCCTTAATAAATTATCATGTGGACAACACACAAATAAAAGTGATGTATTGACATATTTTTTTTATTTTTGAACAAAGTCATACAAATTTCATAACTGCAAACACAACATATGTTTTTAAATATCATCGACAAGCGATACAAATGCTAAAATAATTTTATAATGTGATTTTTAATGAAATATAGAATTTTACTGGTGAAAAAAAAAATTTGTCATAGATTCCAAAACGAAAATTATACAATATATACAAACAAGCGAGATCACACTCATGACTTAGAAATATATTAGAAATATCGTTTCGTTTATGGATAAACATCAATCAAGTTGGATAATATTATAAAGCGTTTGTATTTTCATTTCCGGGCTTCGTTCAGTTCAGACCAACACTTTATTTCCGGGCTTGGTTCAGCTCGGATCACAACATCGCTGGATCGACTTCGTTCCGGGCATACGGCTCGGAGTACTACAGTCTTTGACGGCTGGACATTTGGACCGGTTGTGACTACTTTTCCCATCTACACAGCAACATCTACAGATAATCAACGTTGGAGACACTGGACTGTTATTGAGTGGCCACTGTCTTTCTTCGTACATTCATTTATAATTATTCATATATCATTGTACATATATTGTAAATAAATGTTGTTAATATAATTCTTCTTTGTACATTGATTCTTCGGGATTTATCGTACTTTCTTGTCTTCACTCCTCCTTCCCAATCGTTACAAGCAATAAATTGCCGGTACACTCCGGTTTATAAATGTGTTAATAAAATCGATGCTGTGTTTTCGACATGTACGCTTCTCTTTATAAACTTATCTTTTTCGACCACATTCTAGATCGCAGATTCGTCCTTATATTAAAGGTTTTATCAACGTTGTATAATTGGGTCGATTAGAGGTTGTTGTGGATATGGTGTCCGCCTAGCGATCGGGAGGTCCCAGGTCCGATCCCCACTCTGGGAGCGTTCTTAAGATCTCCCCCAAAGACACCAAGTACTGGTTCTACCCAGGAAACGGACACTAGTGTCTCACTAGGCTTTAGGCTTTCGATGCAAACGAGCTAAAATAAATAGGTTTAAACTAATCTAATTGGGTCGATGATGTTGACAAATATTATCAGACATTACAATTTATTATTCATTATTCAACAAATACCTACATTCTTCATAAAAAAAGGTAATGTGACGCATTTGAATGAGTTAGTTGAATGATGGTTCACTGGAATAAAGGTAATATGAACTTGTTTTTGGAAGTGTATTAGTATTGAGATGCTTTTAACAAACATTTAATTAAGCTTAGTTTTAACATTTTAATAACTGTTCATATCTAAATGTATTTTATGATATAATTTGTAACGTTTAGAACTTGAATGTCAACCTTAACGTATTCGTACTTGATTCTTGTAATGGATCTTGGCACATTGTTATAATAAATTGTGATGCATTTGAATATGTGTCAACAGTTCCATTATCGTTAATAATTTATATCAAGCAACATATCAGATTTGAATAAATTTGACCGCAATTAAAGAGGGGAAACGACATACTGATGCATTGTAATACAATATTGTAATAAATTCAAAATATCCAGATGAAACTAAATCAGCATTGTTGAAATATGAAGATTAGACGTTATGGATTTGAAGATATGAATAGAAAGTACTTCAAGTAAATGCCAACGCTCAATTGCTTACTGTTAACATCGTTAAATTCATAAACATAATTGGTAGTACATGTAAATGGTTTGCAGAGATAGGGGGGTATTTTATTTGTATTATAAACAGTAATACTAATAAATACTAATTGCTAAAGCATGGTGGTCCGCATACGAAGTCTGTTCGATAATGTTCGAAACAATGTTAAAATGGAAGTTTCGTTAAGTGACTTTACCTCTCTTATGACATATGCATCGTTATGCCGCTATGTTGTTATTATAACATGTTACAAATGTCTGATCGGTCATAAAATTAAAATACCTGGCAACTTATAACAGCGGGGTGATCAGATATGACCATATTCTTGCCGCAACACCTCCACTATGAAATAGTTAATGTTGCTACGAAACACAATCAAGTATAACTTCATATAATGTTTGCAGTACGGCAAATATAATATTACAAAACGGTCGTTATTGACATATTATTATACATGTAGTTTGTTAGAAAATATAAGCTTCGATTACTTCTATTATCAATTATGAGAAACTTGTTCAGTATGCAATTATTGCCCATGGACAGTTTTAGAACATGTGTAGTGCAATATCCCTGAATACTCCACTAAATTAGTTTAGTATTGTAAGTCCATATAGGTTCGGAGGAAAATACTTCTTTAAATTCAGATCATGTACAATATATAAAATGACACAGTGTGAACATATGTGCAGTAAATGTAATGACAGAAAAAGAGCAAATTTGCTACTCTATGGACTGGTAAAGATATTAAGACTTGAGCAGCCGTAAAAGTATGGGCCGTAAAACTATGGGAATTCCGACATCTGAAGTTTGCATTACTTTGGTATTGGCTGCGCAAGTATATCCTTGTGAAAAATTAGTGAACACCGACATACGGATCACGTCTGCTCGTGAATTTCACCTACCAGCGTCAGGACCAAATGCGACTGATAGCAAACATTACAATGTATCTGCAACTGTATTTACTTTTGTCACCGTGTGCTGCGGTTATGAAACAAACTTCAACGCTCAAAACTTACATTATGCTACGAACTAAAACAATTCTTTGAAAGTGATTTGATGTACAATAGTATCATTTGAACATGCCGTTTCTCAAGCAAATACATTTGTGAATCTGTCCAATAGAATCGTGTTTACAGTATTCTGTTAATGTCAACTCATGTAAATCTTTTGGTAGTTCGTAGGTTGAAAATCAGAAGGTACTAACTGCCAATGCAATCAACAGCAGAAAGTACTAACTGCCAATGAAATCAACAGCAGTAGGTACTAACTGCCAATGAAATCAACAGCAGTAGGTACTAACTGCCAATGAAATCAACAGCAGTAGGTACTAACTGCCAATGAAATCAACAGCAGTAGGTACTAACTGCCAATGAAATCAACAGCAGTAGGTTCTAACTGCCAGTGAAATCAACAGCAGTAGGTACTAACTGCCAGTGAAATCAACAGCAGTAGGTACTAACTGCCAATGAAATCAACAGCAGTAGGTACTGACTGCCAATGAAATCAACAGCAGTAGGTTCTAACTGCCAGTGAAATCAACAGCAGTAGGTACTAACTGCCAATGAAATCAACAGCAGAAGGTACTAACTGCTAATGAAATCAACAGCTGTAGGTACTAACTGCCAATGAAATCAACAGCCGTAGGTACTAACTGCCAATGAAATCAACAGTAGTAGGTACTGACTGCCAATGAAATCAACAGCAGTAGATAATAACTGCCAATGAAATCAACAGCAGTAGGTACTGACTGTCAATGAAATCAAAAGCAGTAGGTACTAACTGCCAATGAAATCAACAGCCGTAGGTGCTAACTGCCAATGAAATCAACAGCATTAGGTACTGACTGCCAATGAAATCAAAAGCAGTAGGTACTAACTGCCAATGAAATCAACAGCAGTAGGTTCTAACTGCCAGTGAAATCAACAGCAGTAGGTACTAACTGCCAATGAAATCAGCAGCAGTAGGTACTGACTGCCAATGAAATCAACAGCAGTAGGTTCTAACTGCCAGTGAAATCAACAGCAGTAGGTATTAACTGCCAATGAAATCAACAGCAGTAGGTACTAACTGCCAATGAAATCAACAGCCGTAGGTACTAACTGCCAATGAAATCAACAGCAGTAGGTACTGACTGCCAATGAAATCAACAGCAGTAGATACTAACTGCCAATGAAATCAACAGCAGTAGGTACTGACTGCCAATGAAATCAACAGCAGTAGGTACTAACTGCCAATGAAATCAACAGCCGTAGGTACTAACTGCGAATGAAATCAACAGCAGTAGGTACTGACTGCCAATGAAATCAAAAGCAGTAGGTACTAACTGCCAATGAAATCAACAGCAGTAGGTTCTAACTGCCAGTGAAATCAACAGCAGTAGGTACTAACTGCCAATGAAATCAACAGCAGTAGGTACTGACTGCCAATGAAATCAACAGCAGTAGGTTCTAACTGCCAGTGAAATCAACAGCGGTAGGTATTAACTGCCAATGAAATCAACAGCAGTAGGTACTAACTGCCAATGCAATCAACAGCACTAGGTACTAACTGCCAATGACATCAACAGCCGTAGATACTAACTGCCAATGAAATCAACAGTAGTAGGTACTGACTGCCAATGAAATCAACATCAGTAGATACTAACTGCCAATGAAATCAACAGCAGTAGGTACTGACTGTCAATGAAATCAACAGCGGTAGGTACTAACTGCCAATGAAATCAACAGCCGTAGGTACTAACTGCCAATGAAATCAACAGCAGTAGGTACTAACTGCCAATGAAATCAACAGCAGAAGGTACTGACTGCCAATGAAATCAACAGAAGTAGGTACTAACTGCCAATGAAATCAACAGCAGTAGGTACTAACTGCCAATGAAATCAACAGCAGTAGGTACTGACTGCCAATGAAATCAACAGCAGTAGGTACTAACTGCCAATGAAATCAACAGCAGTAGGTACTAACTGCCAATGAAATCAACAGCAGTAGGTACTGACTGCCAATGAAATCAACAGCAGTAGGTACTGACTGCCAATGAAATCAACAGCAGTAGGTACTAACTGCCAATGAAATCAACACCAGCAGGTACTAACTGCCAATGAAATCAACAGCAGTAGGTACTAACTGCCAATGAAATCAACAGCAGAAGGTACCTTCTGGTTTTCAAACAATAACTATATAATAATGGTACCAACTGATGAACAGTAGTAACATTCAATAAAACGACAAAGTGGACCCGCAGATCTCCGAATCTGATTATGCTTATATTATAGCCTTTAGACTGTTATCTAAGCGGTGGAGACTATAATGAGCAACATATACTTATTTTGCGAGCACAATGTTCATCATATAAACACACTAACGGCACTGTTTTTAAACCAGTAACACTTTATTATTGCTAATATTAGAAAGAAAATAATTAACATGTTTAACCTTAAAGCTCTGATTTTGAGCCATACAGACAGTCAGTTGACGAATCATTTAAAAACCAATACTTATGTAACACATCTACTGTCATTGTGTTTTTTCCCGATATGAAGACGCCCTAGATATCAAATACTTTGTATTAAAAGTTGCATTAACGACATCAACGTATTGTGTTTCGCATATGTTTACTTTTGTGTGAATCATATTTAAGATAGTGTAGTTTTTTTCCTAATATATTACGGGTATTTCATGAAAGTGCAACAGTTTAAAATAAAGCTAACAGTGAGAAGCATAAAGACGCGACCTTGAGATAATATACGAGTGTGTTGCCGACTAGGGCATTATCGTATAATATCAAGGCCTCTAACAATTGCTCGGTCGATAAATGTCTGGAACAGTGTGATAATGTTTGTCCAGTGAAAATTGGTCTTAGTGTAAAAGTACTGTAAAAGTTTATCAGCAACATTGTTATGTTCGAACCGCTCCTTACCCGATTAGGTAGAGAAAGTAATCGAACATGTAAAATTCGGTGGATTTTATTTTGGGTTATCGGCCACTCTGATGTGCGTAAGGATAACCGTGTTTTAGACCGCCAGGAAACATATTCAGGACCCGCAAGCATAATAATCTTCGCATTCCTGCAGATTGTGTGTGCTCATTGGTATTGAACCCACAACCAGAATAATATTCGCGTTCATGTAACTTATGTGTGCTCATTGGTTTTGAACCCGCAACCAGAGTGATCTTCGCATTCATGTAGCTTGTGTCTGTTCATTTGTATTGAACCCGCAACCAAAATGATTTTCGCATTCATGTTAGTCAAGTCAGTATAGCTGAAAGAAGGGCCAAACCGAGAACTAATTGCAACATAATTTCTTTTTTAATTTTCAGCAAGCTTTATCTATCTAGTAACTGTAAAAAAAAGTCCTCAAGCGTACCTCTTTCCATTATCAAGATTTTGTCAATGTTTTTCAAGTGGGTATTCGAAGTATAGCAAATTACTTGCGATCTACTCAGTTTAACACAATACGTTTACAACAACAGTTGAGGACGCATTAACTCTTTATTTGTCAACATAACATCATCACAAATGATATGGGACACTATTAAATTTTACACTCCCGAAATAAGTAATTTAGGGGTTAATTGTTTTTTTTTATAAGAAATATGCTAAATACAAATTTAAACATGACCAAATTGATGCTTACGTCAAAATAATGATTTATTTGGACACAATTATCACATACATTATATTATTTGCACATATACGGAATCATATGCCTTGGCATGTACAAAAATAATAGTAAAAAAAAATCAAGCACAACTATACATATGTTGATAGCGACAAAATCATCAGTGAAGCCCACATCATTTATAATAGGTAATAAATCCATATTATACAGATATATAGACATACAACTTTAAGCATAAACATTCACAGTACATCAATAAATCGTCGGTTCCGCAACCATGTATGAGTGGTAATACATTTACTTATGAACTGGGTACTGTAGGACAAGTCTTGAAATTTACGTGACTGGCATTGAGCTAGTAACATATATATGGATCATCACATTAAGCATATATTTCCATACATTAAGACAAATTCTTTTCTGGTAAATATTTCATGGTATACCACTCTTATTTTCATCTAGATCCAGTTCTGCAAGTGTTAATGAATTTGAACATGACAAACCCCTGCACCCACCACAACAATTTGAGCATTCGAGACCATTCTTGTGGGACAACTGCATTTTTTTAATGTCCCAGTTCAGTTTACGATTGCAGTGAATAATTGATAGCAAATGAATGGTGCCGGTGGCAATGAAGTCTTCACAGGGACCATATTTCCCTGCACAACGTGCCACCCATAATCAAGAGGGTCCAGCGAGGTGTCCCCCATACATTCCTTTGATTGAATGTAAACTCTCAATGAGTGGAACTTTGCAGCTGCTGAGGTGGGTGGAAGAGCTTGAACTTCTACATGAGATGTGCTGCTTACTACTTCTAACGAAAACGTTTTGAAACGCAAATCATCAAGGGCAATGGGGCTTTCCGTCCCATAGAGTTTTACAATTAACTCTGCACCCTTTTCTTGGATGGTTTCAATGTAAATAGCTTCAAGGAAGGCTTCGCATTGTCTTTGGAAGTCTTCACTTCTCGAAAATATCTTCAGTGCAGATGGCTTGCTAAAACCATATATTCTCGAGGTCATGTCACAACCAGTTAGAGCATGTATCAATGGCAAAGAATAGCAGACAGTCATACCAATGGCAGAGCATGTTTTTTCAATGTCACATATTTTCTCTTCCTGTTTGATAATTTTACGCGATGCCGATCTGAAGGTGATTTTGTGAAGGCCAGTTTTGAAAATGATGACACAATAGGACCAATAGATCCGTATCTTCTCCAATCAGCACTTCTTGGTTTGTTTTCGCATGCTCAATAGCAGCTTAGACAATATGGATGTCTGCGTCGCTGTTGGCATGATCGACTTCAACACCATGATTGCTCAGCATTTTCTAAGCAAGTAGATGAATCTCTGTTTGTTCTGGAGTTTTGTCAGGAAAACTTCTTTTTTTCATCTTGCATGGTGTTTCAAGCGAAAAAATATTCGATTGTCCCGTTTGACCTTTTGTTCTTCGAATATGTGCTAAGTCCTTTGTTGTAGGAAATTTCGTTTGATGTACTCCAAGTAACTCTGGCAAATCTCACCAAATAAGCTTCCTCTGTTCCGTACAAGTTTGTGTAAGAGTGATCCTCCATCAAATACGTTGTTAGGTTCTACACTATTTTCCGATTGAGTAGACCTGCAATCTCCTTGTTTCCAAATTGATTCTGCGAGAGTGGCTTTCTGTGCTTCTCTTGAAAATCCCGAATCGTCAAATACTGCTGTTGGCACACCACTAAGTTCAGAATGGAATATCTTTTCAACATCGTCAACGAATCTGTCAGCTACACTTGTACGCCGTCGAAACAGAAGTTGAGTGTCAATATGAACATGCTCCCCCATTGAATTCTTTGTACCCTTTTTTTCAGCTAATGTCACAGCTTGTCTGGATCTTTGGAATGAACAGTCATGAACATGATTTCCAACCACAGTTTTCAGGATATTCTCTCCAACACTTTTGGCAGTATCAAAATTTACTGAGGAATCTGCCACCAAATCTGTTTCAATGCTCCGTAGATGTTTGTCTTCAATTGCAAATGGATTCTTCGTTCGCAGATAGCCGATTATGATATGCATGTCTTTCGAATATCTGGCTGATCTTGTTTTCCGACTTCTTTGTGCTGTTCACTTGTTTGAAATGATGTCTGTGTGAATTCTTGCATTGCATGGTTCATTTGTAATGTTACTGGCATTGCTTGTAACCACTGAGTTCGTTGATTATCTGTAATAAACCCTCTGCCGCGGGTTAACCAACCATTTGTCTTCAACGATCACATAAGACACTGCTCGATTACCAGGTCAGTGGACAATCCTGCCCATAATCGATCACTGCGTCGAATCACATGAAGTCTGCCTTAGAACGCTTCATATACCTCTGGATTGGTCTCGGGTAACTGGATCATGTTCTGCAAGTACACGCACGATGTCTTCAAGTACAGGTTATGACCCGATGAGGGAAAGTATGGCAGCATACAGCGCATAGTTTCCAGTTCTTTCTGCACAAATGAATAGTCGGAGAATCATGACAAATGTTAGTGTACTGATGCCATATATTAGCAGTTCGAGTATCTGACAACTTGTCCTTGAAGTGCTGCTTTAATTGAAGTCATTAGCTCACTTTTTATAACTGAAGACTGGTCTTTTTATTGTATTTAACATATAGAGAAGCCACGTTCTTCAGATCAGAATCTTCTACAAGAGTGTCCATAGGTGTCATAGGATCAACACTTGATATTCTGTTCTCTTCTATGTCGCTACACTTTGCCTTTCTAAGCAACAGTACTGTCAATGCATTGTCAATAAGGATATGTCCCCTTATTGCCCGTTGTACAGCCTTTCCAGTCAGCTGCATGGGTAACTGCATTTGATGCATATACTGTCTCAATAGCTTCTCGTAAGCCTGATCCAGCCATGATATGGCCGATGCAGCCTAAATAACTCATCTGAGTTTGAAAGCCGCCAAGGCGCAGGACCAGTTTCTTCAGAAGACTAGATGGCTCTTCATTGGTTACTATGTCCACTGCTTTCTGGAACAGAGGTTGGTCAAAGGTGAAAACTGGAGACTTGTGGTAGTGAGCTGCTTGCCGGCACACAAAATGTAAAGTTGAGAAGACGCAAGAGGGATCGCTTGGATTAATATATATCATGGACATGAACGTGATGGATGATTTAGAAGTGCATGACGAATCATGTCCATCATATATCTGCATGAAGCCATACCAAAATGGTGTTTCTTGTCTGAACGGCCAAATGACGTTGCAAAGCAGATCTAATGGGCCATCCTGTACCACAAACTCGTTTTCTGGCAGAGAAAGAAACACTGCTCTTCCTATATCCTTTGGAATTTCGTTCCTCATGTAACATTTTACATCAATTTGAATTAGAGCATTTACCTCTTGCAGTGAAATAACTTTCCTTGGAATAGTAAGCGAAAGCGTCGATCCTGGTGTAGAGGCGGCAAATATCCCCATCCCATGGAATGTGTTGTGACCATCGATAGTTCTTACATTGTGGTCCACATCATCGGCTACAAACGGCAAAAAGGAGTTTCCGTTTCTTGACATGGACTTTTGGTTGCTAGAACTGCCGCAGCATTGGTTTGAAACTTTTGAATTTCTTAGTAGGAACTACAGAAGCCAAAGTTGTTTAAGGTGTCAATCATAAATCTTGAGGCGAAATGATGATGAAGCTGTATCCCCAACCCAATCTGAAGAGGTGCTAAAATGCTTCTAGGGCGACTAGCCAGCATAATACATTGACCTATGGATGACACTTTTGTTTGATTATTTTCACCAATCAATATGCTCAAGAGTGATTGTAAACCTTGTGGAACATAACACAAGTTCTTCTGTAATGAAGAAATATCTTGAAAAGAGGTGTAACAATATTTTGTTTCATTGGTATTATTTATGTCATATTTGATTATTTTAGAGGCAGACTCAATTATATTTCTTCTCTTCTTCTGACATTTTTGAAGCGTCTGCATTATATATATATCATGAATAATGCTTGCAATGGTTTATCTCAATGTCACAATATCGTTTTTCCCATCAGAACTGCTTATCAGAACATTGTCTCCAAACTTTTTAAGTACCTTATTTTTCATGTACATTGCGGAATATGCATTTTCTTCCCCAAAAATGTCAGACATTTTGTTAACCAGATCAACAATTGTCATATTTTGGCCTGATTCTATCAACTGAACAAATATTCAAAAGCACTAACTTGTCCTGTGTTTTCTGTTCTTCCAGGAGTTTTCTGTCGTTTGGTACTGGAATCATTATTATCGATAAGGTAACTTTTCGGAATACCTTCTCCGGTCCTAAAGATAACACTACACGATTGGTGGTATATGGCTACTGATGCCGGGAGGTCCATGACATTAGATAGACGAGCCAAAATGGATGCTGACCACTCGTCTTTCCGTTTATTGCAAGTATCAACAATATATTTCTGAAAATGCAAACTTCTAACAGGATATGTACCAATAGATCTCTTGTTTGTTTGCGCAGAACATTTTGCTTCAGTTGCACCAAAATAGACAATTTTGTTTGAAATCAAATTGAATATCTGAGCGTAAAACATCTTTTGTGGAAGATACAGTCCGATTCCTGAGTGAAGTGTTTCCTATACTGAACATAAACAATGTCTCCTGTTTCCACTGTCAACTGTTGTCCACTTTTATTGATTATGTCTAAGAAAGGGTTACATCCCTTTGGACCAAGGCGAACTGTTGGGGCACTATCGTCAACGCTTTCTTTACAAATGCAGCAAATATCCATGATCTGCAAATAATTTAAAGAGAATCCAAGTCTTACATTCGAGCTACATATTCGGTTAGCTTTTTATTGCCATTCAGTACGATTATGAAAACCATTAGCTTCACTCTACACATTTATTTATTAATTTCCGGTGGTTTATAGAGAAATGGCAGTGAAATCAAATTGGTTAATCACTGTTTTAAAACAGTTAAAATTACTAATTTTATAATGGAACTACTTTTTACAGCGAAGTCGGACACTATCAATATAACACATTGTTAAGCGTAAAATAAATAAAAAAGTTGGTATTGGTAGAATGTCGATTTTTGAATCACTCGTGATAACAGAAAATATAATTTTATTATAATATACATTTCTATGATCACTCGTGAATTAAAATCGATATCTTAATGAAACCAACAAATATCTTCTATGTAATATAATTTTGAATCTTCAAGTCCTTAAATTTTATAAAGAAAGTTTACCACAGAAGTTTCTTCGCTGAATGCTCAAAGGAGCTGGTTGTAGTTTCAAATGCATGACTTTATCCATCCCACTGTAAATAGATGTATTTTTATTAATTATCTGAATTCAAAATTAAAATTATTTAGAAAATAAGTTAGTTATTTTATTTTAAATAATTATCTAAATGGTATTTCAGTAAAAGAAATTAGCTTTCAACCTTAAATTTATGAATGCAGCTGAAAATTTACCTATGTTAATATCATGGTTACATAGTCATGTTCACAAGAGATGTCTTGGTAACCCTCAGAACACTGCTAGTTACTTCCACATAAAAAAAAAATTGTTCTAATTACTCTAAGTGTTTATTTTTATAAAATGCGTTCAATAATCAACTTAAAAAATGTCAGTATCTGGATTTTTTTTGGATCTATATTTTATAACCATCAGGGTTGGAATGATTATAAGACTACATATAATAACTATCTAATGTACCTTTCCATGAAATGGATCAAACTTTTCCTTCTTCCCACACTTGAACATATGGAGTGAATATTTAAATATATAGCTGCTCTATGCTACTCAATCCAGCTGCAAGAAATCATACAGTTTACTTAGTTATTTCTGTCATAATTTGTGCAAACTTATATACGTATCCACAACGAGAATAATGAAATCTTGGCTGGAATAGCCTTCCGTAGATTGAAAAAAAACGCACGAGCGCCTGCTTCCATTACTGGCTTTAAATACATTTTCAACCAAATTTTGTCAAATTGTCAGCACATTTTCATAAAGTAATACTATTAAAATATTGCTAATTCATGTTTCATATCATTTACCGTCAAAAGGCTATAACTGCATTGTGAATCGATCTTATATCTGAAGCTATCGATTTTTTATCGGAACAAAACGTTTTCAGTCTTAACTTATCTAAAGATCAAAACACTGAATGAAACAAGATATACTACATACCTTTGTGGTTTTGTTTGATGAAAATTCACAAAAATACGATGAAAGGAGACAGTTTTCTGAAGTATAAACATTTCAATACCAGGGTGCAGCAATTTTGAAATTATGACGTTTGTTCAAGTGACGTAATAAATTTGACCGCTTGCAGTGTAAAATGGATGTACGGAAGTCTACATGTGCCATTAAAAAATTCGCGCTTCATTAACTTTAATCAACGATATCAACGTTACCCCTTCACAACATTTTGGGGACTTTTTTGGGGGAATACATTTCAGTGATATCTTTCGCACTGTGCAAAAAAAATTATGTTGCAATTAGTTCTACCTCAAATGCTAGACTGACTGGACTGTGTAGATTGTGTCTGTTCATTGATATTAAACCCGCAACCAGAGTGATATTCGCATTCATGTAGATTCTGTGTGCTCATTGGTATTAAACCCGCAACCAGAATAATTTTCGCATTCCTGTAGATTGTGTGTGCTCATTTGCATTGAACCCGCAACCAGAGTGATCTTCGCATTCATGTAGCTTGTGACTGTTTATTGGTATTGAACCCGCAACCAGAGTGATCTTCGCATTCATGTAGCTTGTGACTGTTTATTGGTATTGAACCCGCAACCAGAGTGATCTTCGCATTCATGTAGATTGTGTCTGTTCATTGGTATTGAACCCGCAACCAGAATGATCTTCGCATTCCCGTAGTTTGTGTTTGTTCATTGGTTGTATGCATGTGCACAAAATGCCGATGGTGTTTGGTCTGCTTTGTAACGTGTATGAAACATTGCTGTTGTGTGTCAACGCATTTGAAGCGGTCCTAGAAACGTGTGCGTGAACAAGAATTTTAATAAATGAATGTTTATCAAAATATCATGCTAGAATTTTTGAAAATCTGTTAAAATGTTTGCTAAGTCTCGTGACAACATAACCAACGTTGACATATAATTTACAAATATAAATATAAAGTCAGGTGGGTGTATTCGACATAAATCTGATTACTGGATGATACAACTTGAAATTCATATCAACCATATTGCCCGATGTCTGTTAAAGAAATTACGGTTACAGATTTAATCTGATATTGATGTGCTTTTGCAGAGTGGGTTTTAATGTTTCATTAATTCAGAAGATAATAGTGTTGATAATGAATGTGATTTACAAGCTCAAACCGTCCAATATATCCATTCCATAAGAACTATCGTACTTTTTGTCAGAGTTATATGTTGATCACGCAAGTTTTATTATTGTGCTTTAATAAAATTATATAATTTTATAATTATGTGCTACACTGTGCATATTTCGTTATTTTTGTTTCCTTTTATCTACAACTAAAATACATTAAAACGCATCAAGGCAATAATTACTCAATAATGTTTGTTTTTTTCACTTTTTAACTATAAAAAAACGCATTAAAACAACAAATTACTCAAATATTCTAGCAAGCTCATTTTGTAAGTTATTGTTTTATGGAATTGTGTGTGTGTTCTTTTATCTGTAAATTAAAAACACAGGTAATATTTATTATTTGCTAAATGCTTTTGCAGGTTCTATCGACTTGATGAATTGTACATTCGCGGCGAAATTTTCATCATTGTGGAACTATTAAAACCGGATTGCTACTTAACATCCCTAAATGCTGCTAAGCCTAGATTAGCTGCAATAATTTGAATCGATTAATAAACGGACCAGGGCAGAATGACCTTTCTTTTGGAACAGTAGTGAAATTAATAATATTATTCCATTATATTTCAAAGACACATATTAAAATGATTAAATTATAAATACCATTGTCCGAAAATTTAAAATAATGTGCACAACATTGAACAATAGAGCGGATATGTGGACATGTGGAAGCTTTGGACGAAATGGTATTCAACGATAATCAGAATCAATCTAAACAATAAAGGAAACCTTGAATATAGAAATGCTAGGCGTTATCTTGGCCCCACGGTCGTGGAAAATGGTTGATAAGTTAAGGAATCGAGCTTTCTTTCGAACGATGGCGGAATAATAGAGAATAGATGATTAGTGTCAAACAATTATTTGAACAGTGGACATGAAATTACATAATTAAAAAAAAAACTTAAGCCAACGCGGAATTAGGACATTTTTATACGACGGGAATTTAGTTTCTTCAAAGTCAAAGCATGCTCGATGACGTCATAAAATGGTTAATGCGAATGCGCCGAAGCTTGTTAGCACTATCTACTGAACTGAACGTTCTTAGCTTATAAAATAACCAGCAGTTTTAGGTGACCATGGAACTGAAATGTATGTTTAGGTAAGTTATTGTGTGATAAAACAGTTTATTCGATTTAATATATTTTAATTACAATTTTCCGTTGAAAGGAATTAAATAAAAGGACATCGTCGGCTTTAGATCAATCCTACAGTTTGCTACAGTTTCTCATTTCAAATTTGAATACTTTATACATTATGAATATGTTCATATATTTCTGTTTGTATTGAAGACTTCGCAATTTAAAACCACAAACCGTTTGATAAAAGTGTATGCACCATGCTGTCTGCGTTTTATTCCCGACATACTTTTTACTTAGGAAAAAAGAAAACAAAAGGAAGGGTTTTTAACCGTATGCTAATATTATCGATGGTTGAGTAATCGTTCACTCTCCAGGATAATTCTGAGTACAAACGTCTCTTTGAAACAATGCGCAGGTGAATAATTGTTGTAGAATTAGTGTTTATGGAAACCACCGTTTAACCAATTTCTCGAACACCAACATCAATGTAAAATATATAAAAAAACAAACTAGGTTACGAATCCTAATCACTTTAGAAAAGGGTAATGTTCACGAATATATAACTGTATAGTCACTAAATACACCCTGTATATGGCAGTACTTATATATTATAAGTATATCATCACTAAAACACGATCCGATCAACGTGATCTGTGACATGCGTGAAGTTATTATTGATGTTATTTAACATATACGAATTTACCAATAAATGATTGAGATATGTTATTTATCATAATATCAGAAATCAGATGTTTGCACGTTGGTATTCATTTTGGATAATGTTGAGGCAACGATAGACAACGATTCATGTCTAACGTAATATTTCAAGAGTAGAGTATATGTCATAGCACGGGCTTATTGAGAACATTCAATTTGGGAAGGTTTGCATAACGTATGAATTTATATTTTATGTCATAACTTGTCAATAAATTAAAAGCGACAAAGAAATTAGTTTAGTTCTGTAAGTCGATACATATTTGGAGAAAAATACTTTTAAAATTAAGATTTTGAACGACAGAGTATGAACATATGTGCGGCAAATGTAATGACAGAAAAATCGCTTCCTTATGGACTGTTAAGGATATTAGGTCTTGTGAAGCCTTAACACTATGGGAATGCCGATAACTGACGTTTGCAATACTTTCGTATTAGCTGCGCAAGTATATCCCTGTGAACATTTAGCAAACACGGTTATACCAATCACGTCTGCTCGTGCCTTTCATCTACCAGCGTCTGGATCAAGCGCGACTGATAGCAAACATTACAATGCATCTGCAACTTTATTTACTTTTGCCACCGTGTGCTGCGGTTATGAAACAAACATCAACGCTTAAAACTTACATTATGCTACGAACTAAAACAATTAGTTGAAAATGATTGATAAAAATGCTTACTTTATTGATCGTTGATATAAAAAGAGACCTATGTGATAAGCAATCACTTATTAAATACTTCTTGGAAGATAATATATTTTTGAAAATATAATACCGTATTAGCCGTCGATACGCCCCTTTAAATAAATGTTTCATGCAAAATAGTAAGTACTTAACTATTTCTGAACTGTAAACTCATTCACAATTGTAGTCTAACAGATTTGTCCAATAAAATAGTGATTTGAGTTGATGCTCATAAAGCATGTGTAAATGACATGTGCTACTACTAATATATATCTTAAATATATAGTGTTAACACTAAAACAAAGTGTACAGAAAGAAAAGACAATACGATGTATTAAAAATGTCATGATAAAGCAAAGTTGGGAAAAGGCGCCTTTGAAATAAATTAATTAGGTTTGTTTATTTTAACACTTTAAGTAACGCTGAAACTATTGCTATAAATGGAAAATGTTGAACAATTCAATGACCATTTGTTTTATTTCCTTTTACAATATTAGCATGCGCGACTGGTAAAATTAACAGCATGCTATAAATGTCGATTTGTCATTTAGTTAAAATGCTTGGACGCGGGGTTGCCAAATGGAGTGTCTTGCAAAGACCAGTTGCAACATTTAAATTGGGAAGCACTTAATCAAATATTATTGTGTATAATGATTGTAGCAGTTCAAAAATAATGCAAAGATAAACATTCAAAAGCAAGCGGTCGCCAATGACGCGGTATTACAGATTGTTTGAAAATATTTGAATATTCTTTTTCAATTATACACATTTAAGGTCATCGTTATTTCAGTCTGAATCACTTGTTTATGCACATAATAGTAAATTAGCAATCTGCAAACTACCATGTTTTATTATTTTTATAATAGTGATTCGTTTTGCTTTTCTGTCGTTTTCAGTAGAACAAAAGTATTTTATTTACTCTGTTTCTTTTAAGTAAAGTTTGATGCAAGGACAGAACGAAAGAAATAAATACGAATGAAAATCGCAACAAATATATCAGACGCAACTCCTGTTATCTGTATTACATTCCCAAACTGTAGATGGTAGCGTGTCGAAGATACATATTTATGCGTTTAGCAAAATCATAAGGCAATACATAATCACTGTATTAATATGTCCACATTTATGTCACAAAATTGCCAAACAGCCGAACTGATAGAAAACGAAAATTATATGCTTATCTGTTTGGGCACTTCAAAGCAGTATTTGCATACTCATAAATACACAAAACATTTATTTTGTGTACTTTTCGTCGAAAAGCTTTATTTATCAGAATACTAATTTGCTTATGATTGTATCGATGTTTACGTTATGCAATGCGTGCACAAACAATGATTGTTTTTGATTGCAGCTGTTCACAATCACTTTATTTAAAAAATGTCTCCTTTATAACAATAAACATTTTGCGCCGAGCGATATTTATTTAAAATATGTAAAATATTTGCACAATTTCGTCATACATATAAATCATTTTGTTATAACAACATACCGTATTGACATGCATTTAAAACGATAAAAGGGCGAGATTTTGACGTATTGAATTCTGTTCTTTGTATTATGCGATAAAATCGACAAATTCCAGATTACCCGATGTCTGAAGTAATAAGTACAATACAAACATTACATATTACCTGAGACTTATCCTAGAATCAAACACCAATACAGAAAAGTGCATGCACACAGTTTAGGATTTAGCTAAACTGGACAGAAAATATTCACAATGAGATGACACTTTGTATATGAACATGTACATCATTACATTTGTATCATTTTGCACCGCACAGTTTCATCACGAATACATGTGTTACTTTTTGTTTTCCCCATTTAACCTGACAGGCTAGACACATATCTGTTGTTCCGATAGGTTTGTATAACTGCATATATGTTCGATTTACATTTTATTTTGACGATTAAAAAATAAAATGATTAGTTTAATTAGTATTAATTTATCATAGCATGGGCATATTAAGAAACTTGCCTTGAAACGTATGACATTATATCGATGGCTTAAAGCTAGAACCACGTATCTCTATTTCACCAAATTTTTCAGGAGAGCAGAAAAACGTGTTAATTTTACAACTATTTGGATAATCAAAAACATTTTTTTCCTGTTTATAGTAGACCTGAAGCTGTTATTTTTTATGAACGTTTGCTTGACCATCTCTTTACCATATATGGGCAAATTGATAGTTTTGTTTTGGCATAAGTATTTTATATAAATGTATAACTTTCACACGGGCCAAACTAGTGTATATTGAAATACATTGTTTTGGCTTAATACTATATAAGAATAGACCAAGGCTTTTGGAATGCCAAAACCATGTCTCTGGATATACCACTCTATGGCTGATATTACCATAGTAGTTTGTAGGTTAAACTGATGTGCCAATACCAAGTATATAACCATGCTTGGTTTTGGTTTTTTAGCAAAAACTATTATTTGAAAGGAAAATGTATGCCAGTATCATACACATAATGATAACATATTTTGGCACCAACGAAACACATAACGAATCAATGATTTAGTATAATGCCAAAATAAAGCATATGTGCATAGGTTATTATGGCATGCATAAACCTTAACCAAACTTAAGTTAATTTGGGTTTCAAACAAAGTATTATGGGATAGATTGTTCTTTCACTAAAGTATGGTGACCAACGGATGTATTCATTTGGAAATAACCGCGTATCTGCAATGTGAAATTTTGTTATCCGTGTATGTAACACGCCTTTTATCACATAAAATGGGGTTGTTAGCTCTTAATAAATCAGATTTTGTTACATTACGCTGCTTTGAGGCATTTATTATGTAAAAAAATAACGTTGCAATTCTACATAATTATAATGTAATGTAATATCGACATAAAAATTATTTCACTATGTTCATAACGAGTCATGAATAATATTCATAAGCAGTTTATTCAGTTGCAGATATAAGATAGTTGATATCATTGGCATTTAAATATGTTAGATTACATCATTAGATATAATATATATTTTATTATGGAGTATTACAATAAAACTATTGTAATAAACATTGAATGTTATTTACATCAATAAAACGCCATTCGTTAAGACGTTTCATCAGGTTTGAAATTAACCCGCACTGAAAGCTATTTTGCCTTGTCAAACGAAAATAATGCAAAACAAAGTAAGTGACCATAATCTTTACGACCATAAATCTAGAAGCATACCGCCAATACATAACTGGTAACGTGACTGACAAAATATTTGGAATAATTACCAAAAATGGCTCTATAAACAACATCGTAACAATACATAATAAGAAGATACCAAATAACAAATTATATTCAAAGTTTAAACATTGGGTTTTTGATGTGAAATATCTGGTGACATTAAGATTATAAATTATTTACAGCGTTGTTAATATTGCCAATTGGTGTATTTCCCATCTGGGGTTTATCATTATCGTCTGGCTGTTAACATCTAGCATGCGTGTCTAACAGTTGCATACTATGTTAATAAGCCTCACTCAATGTTTGTGTCATAGTCACTTTCTTCACAATCTGGTTCTGGTAGGTTTTCTGATACGCTTTGACTTGCTGGGAGACTTTTGTAAAACTCGTGGAATTCACTCGGAATGATTCCATTTTTACACAGTGCTAATAAGTCTTTCTTTTTAGCACTTGATATGGGCAGTTGACTCTTGTATAGTTGCTGTGGTTGGTCATTTGATGATCGTTTGTTCATTTTAACTCGGTCAAATTCGCTTTGATCCATATCATACTTGAATAGTACGTTTTCTGGCTCACTTTTTAGGAATCTCATCCATTTCATGCTTGTCCACATAACCTTTTCACCACTTTCGCTCTTTGATTTTGTGCATTTTGTTTTCCATCCCTTGAAGTCTAAAAAATCAGAATACTTCAGGGTCACTACATTGTATGGGTTTTTCCGTCTAGCCATTGTGATGACTGTTTCCCATTGGGTTGGCACATGTATTTTTGTTTTTGATTTTGCAAATTCGATAGCTGCATGCATTGAATCGCATTCCATATGAGTGTGACCACTTTCGAGAAATTTGTGATCGATTGTAACTAAATTTGAATTGACGGTAACAGCATTAAGAAGACACGAGGCTACAATTTGATTACGGTTTTGACCAGTGCATGAATCCGAATATAGAATAACATGCTCCACAACACTTGGCAAACTGGCTAGATATTTATGTAAGCATGTCGCAATCTCATTAGATCCACGTTTTCCACCAACTTCTGACCACAAATAACAGTTGCCTTTTTTGTCACTTGCACTGTACAATGTTAGGTTGTAACAACAGAGCTTTCTCATGTAATACATTACACTAACAAGCGAGCAAGGTGTGTACAAAACAGACTGTAAGTCAAAGGTACTGCACACAAGCTTTTCATTATGTTTTGCTTTTTCATTGTCAGAGTATTTTTCTTCTCTTGCATGCATTTTTCTTTTTTGATGATTTTCATATTCTTTTTTCATCTCTTCAGTTAGTTTATTTTCAGCCTTTGAGAGTTCATATTTGTGGCATACGGTACATTGATCTTTTTTCGGTGTATGAAATGAAAGATTGTATTCTTCATTAAAAGTCCGCCTGTATATTCCTTCTTTTACTCCCGCTGTATTTACAGAATTACACTGCTTTTCATATTCTTCATACATTTTAGTTATGTTTAAATCAGGAGCTAAGTATTTTCTTTGTGAATCCTTTCTAATGTAATGCGGATCAACTGTTGGAAAGGATTCTATGTGCTTGCGAACACAATTCAATTTCTCGATGCTTGTTTTATTGTGTGGTGTGTGTCTTCCTCTCTCATCTCTGCCTTGAAAATGACCAGTTGTTTTTTTAGACAATGCCTGCTCTACTTTTGATTCACCAATATTCAAGGTCTTCAGAAAAAATCTTTTACACACTCGAACAACATTGTTTTCTACTTCGAAAGTGTAATTTCTAGCTACTTGCTTTTTCTTTGCCACTCTGTTTCCTAACTCGTCCATGTAGGTTTTCGTGGGCAATTCTTGTACTCTCGCACACAAAAAGTCTTTCTGTCTTTCGTAGGAACCCAGTGCGTAGTAGATATTTTTTAGTTCACACCTTTGAAGATCAGTTAACTTGCTATTACATTTATATTTACATTTTGAACAGTCACAAGGCAATACTTCTTTACATTTAATTACTTTCCCAGATAGAGCAGTATATTCTTCACCACATAATTTACGTTTCTTCCTTATATTTTTCTTCCAGTTTTCAGGTGTTGCTTTTCTTTTTCTGACAAGAAGTTTTTTCTTTGGAGAGATGTATTGTGCTTTCTTTCTAGGGGAAACTTGGTTCACTGTTTTCTGTCTTGTCAAAGTGGCATTTGGTGATTCCATCTGAATGGGAGTAGCTATATATGACTCAGTTTCTTGGTTTGTAGTTTCAATAGGCATACAAGCATCATAATGCTCCAATATGTTTGGAATTGAAATATATGCTAACATTACATCTTGTCCAGTACATGAATCTGTCATTGTAGGAAGTATTTGTATAAGCGGTTGTTCTGGCTTGCTAGTAAATATCGTTACTCTTCTTTTAATATAGTTAGCAAGTGCAAGCGGCAAAAAATCAGCAACTTTGCTTGACCAGTGACCATGTGATTTTAAGTGTTCTATTTCATCAAGATATTCTATTAGAAACTGCTCTTCGTCTTCTGGATTGTATTTTGTTAGGAGAAAACCCATGTATTCTTCGACATTTTCTTCAAGATGTTTGCACAACGATTGTCTAAGGCTTTGTTGGTCTTCTGTTAATTGTCCTGAGAGACAAGCTGATTGAAAAAAGCAATTTCCATGTGGAGGCACAGGATGACGTTGCAAATTGTGGTTGTGCAAAAGCTGGTCAAGACGTCCTTCGTTTGCCTCTTTCAATGTGTTTTTATGAAAAAATTCTATACTACTTTTGATTTTCAGTATTTCCACATCATTTGAAATATCATCCTTCTTCAGGGCTTTGCGTTGTTTTCTTGTGGTATGACACTTTTTCCGTTTAGTTAGTTTTCGTTTCTCTGTTTCCCATTCATTCTTAAATTTTTGCTCAATCACAAATTCTTTCCTTGCATTATCTGACAGATTAGAAAAGCATTCTGAATCTGTTGAGTTTAATTCATTTGCATTAGGTAAATATGTAGTGTCATCGTCATTGTCACTTCCTTTTTTCATGTGCAGTCGTTTTGCGTAAATACTCAATGGCATTTCGTCATCTGAACTTGTGGAAATGTACTTCAATTTCTTTCTAGTAGGATTTTTCTTTCGTTTGCTCTTTTTTCCAACTGACGTTTGCAATTTGCTTTGTTGTTAATGTTTAGTGCAGTTTTGCACTGTATCTAGCACACCATCATGTTGTTTGTTGTCCACCTCTCTTGTGTCACTATTTGATAGGTATTGTTCTTGTGATGCATCATTCGTTTTAGTATGAGACTCTATATCGTCTGATTGGACACTCGCATCTGGGACAGTGGGAATATCATCATGTTTTGTGCAGTTTTGCACTGTATCTAGAACACCATCCTGTTGTTTGTTGTCCACCTCTCTTGTGTCACTATTTGACAGGTATTGTTCTTGTGATGCATCATTCGTTTTAGTATGAGACTCTATATCGTTTGATTGGACACTCGCATCTGGGACAGTGGGAATATCATCATGTTTTGTGCAGTTCTGCACTGGATCTAGAACACAATCATGTTGTTTGTTGTCCACCTCTCTTGTGTCACTGTTTGACCGGTATTGTTCTTGTGATGCATCGATTGTATTTGTATGAGTCTCTGTATCGTTTGATTGGACACTCGCATCTGGGACTGTAGAAATATGATTCCAAATCTGCTCTCGTTCAACCCACTGGTTTTCAATATCTGCAACATGCTCGGTATAACCACATTCCCTGGTTGCACTACTGACATGTCCATTATGATTGTCTGTTATGCGTCTTTCATGTTCAGTGGAACGTTCCAACTCCTGCGTCAACTTTAACAGATCATCATCTGAATCTGCTAACATCTGAAAAAATGTATGGTAATGTTTTGTAAGTTGTATGTTCATGTTGTGCAGTCAGCGGTTAATAATAATAAAAAAATATTACAAATATTCAATAAAAATGCACAAGTATTTGGTAGATAATTTATCAGCACTGTAAGTTGTGATGTTATTGAATAAATCAACTTATTATAATTATTTGCATAATGGGCTTAAAAACGATGTGCATTCTTTGTTTTCCCAGAATACCAAATAAAATAACAAATATTAGTGAGAGAATATAATCACATACCTTTTTGTTGATAAAAATAACAGAAACGATCCAAAAACACTATGTTAACCCATTCCTCTACATTTTTCAAATGCTCTGTAGAAGTGTGAAAATAACCGTACAATCTCTCATTAAATTTTTTAATCAGCTGGCACATTGAAATAAGATACCTGGATATCAACTCTAATTAACTCTCTCACACTGGCTTTTGTTTACTGACAAAACCAATTAGCCACACATGCAATGGTTTAGCAGTAACGAAAGTTTAAAATAGTTGGGTATGTTTGTGTGCCAAATCAGTTCAACAGCAGATGCAATGTTTTGGACTTTGTTAATATCTTCCAAAGGGCATTACATAAAATAGTATCGTCATATACGTGGTTTTGGCACCAAAATATTAATTAATTTTTTTATTTTTTACATTAAACCAAAACAAAGTATCCCAAGATACATGCTTCTGGTTAAATAAAATAGACTGTGTTTCAATTGTTTTGTTTAAACCAAAATCAGGTAAAGTTAAATAAGTTGTTCTGGACATTCAATATCAATGAGATTTAAATTGATTTTGTGTATACCTGCAGATACCGTGTTATGGCAGCAGAAAATTTGATTAAAAACAGATACTAGGTTTGATCTCTAATCAACATCTCAATAACTAATTAAGATATAGCTCTCAAATTTTGACACAATGTGTAATACTCATAATTGATTATAGTGAACAAAAAAACTCATTTTGGTCAAAATGGTCAGATACGTGGTTTTGGCTTTAAGCCATCGATATTGTGAACGAGATGAATTAACGAGGGTGGTTAATGAACAGCGTATGAAAGAGACTAATGGTGTCTCTGCGATCGCGTTTGATTTTTACATTATACGACGTCATGTTTAAGAAATTACACATGACTGTCGTACAGTCGTTTTAGATCACTTACATACAAGATACAATTTTTATAGTTCGGTTAGTACAACGTTTTCGAAACATTAATCCATGCTTAGTACTCATATCAATCAATTCTTATTAACAATAATGAATAACTTGCACCAATGAATCAGATTATGTGTTTATACGAATACATGTTTAGGAATTTCACGGCACCAGGTGCATAATCATAACAATGAACATTCATTTTGTTTACTTTTAGTGGACGAGCCAAACGTACCAGAATAATTATTGGCGTGTGTTGTATTAAAACGTTATAAGAGTGGCTTAAAGTTATGCAATGCGTACAGGAACAGCGACTGGTTTCGAAAGGTCTGTCAATGTGGCCAGTACTCCGTTTCAGCTGTTCACAAGCATTTTACTTTCTATGTGAATTCGTCTAAAATACAATAGATATGCTCGAAAAATATATTTAAATTTGGTCAACATATTTACAACATTTCACCAAAGATATCAATCATTTTCGTAATTAGAACACGCAATATTACATTCTATTTAAAACGACAAAATGGCTAGATGACTTTTTGATGTATTGAATGATGTTCATGACATCATAATATAACATCAGAAAATTCTAAATCTCTCGATGTCTGCAGCATGAAGTACACATTGACAGCTTACATTACCTAATCTAAGAAGCAGAAACCAATATAGATTGTGCATGTAAACAATTCGGGAGAAATTAGTAACTGGTAATGTTATCGTACAATGCGATGACTGAATTGTACTCTTTGTTAATATTTTATTGGTACGATTTACTTCAGTATGTTTTATCACTGATCTAATGAGTTTGGCCCGGTAAATGTAGAATACTCTTCTGACACAATGGTATATATTAATAAGATACCATAATCGATTCAGTTTTACCCATTTCGCCACCTTTTGCTTAACTGTATATATTTTCTAACTTTATGTTTCAAAATACCGCGATTATCTTTCCGGCATAAAGTAGAATTTCGTGAGTGTTTTGTTCAATTTCGTTCTGAATAAATGATACATAATGCATATACAAGTCCTACTAATTATTCCCAAACGAATGTCAGTTGTCCGTAATGCGAAAATATGAATTTATCAAAGTACGGGCGCAATGAGAACGTTGCGTTTTGGATTTGTAGAGTAACGTATGAGGTTATGTTGTATGTCATTGCTTGTCGACTTTAAAAAAATAAAATATTAGTACTTTAAGTTCACACACGTGCATGTTTGGAGGATAAGAACAACTGTTTAATTTAAATAATGTGCAAAATAATAAATGACACAATATGAATATTTTTGCGACAAAGGTAATAGTTGAGAAAGTGTAAGATTGCACATGGATAAACTGGTAAGGTGATTTAGTCTTGAGAAGCCGCATCATCATGGGGATGCCGACATCTTACGTTTCCATTGAAATTTTGGTATTAGCTGTGCAAATAGTTCCTTGTGAAAAGTTAGCAAACACAGTTATACGGATCACTTTTGCTAAGGTGTTTCTGCTAACAACGTCTGTCACAAATGCAAGTGATACATGTTGCAAACATTACTTTTGTTTCTGCTGAAACGTTATTTACTTTTGCCACCGTGTGGTACGGTTATGAAACAAAACTCAACGTTCGAATATCATCATATATCATGTAGTAAAGTTCACTAATCAGTACACATTTATATTGCGCAAACTTCTCATTTCATTTCATTAAACGAATCAGTAATTTCAATAATAAATGCCAGCGGGGTATGGAAAATTCGCTTTTATTCCGTTCTCATATTTTATATCATGCTACTTACTTTCTTTCGTCTTTGATAGTGATGTAAAAAAGTAAGGACTAAACATGTCGCTTCATGAATATTCGATTAAGTATTAAGTATCTGTCCAATAAATGTACAATAAACTCTAAATGATAAACATCTACATAATTTGATATATAGTACAATGTAGATGAATATATACCATGTATAATAATGGCAGAAACATCCGAACAGTAGCTATATTCGATAAAACAACACAATGAGATTTTATTCACATGCCTGTAGGTATTTTTCTATGTTTATATATATAAATGAGAACATGTCTCTTCATCTACGACTCCTTGAGATATGTTATTTTCAGCGAATTTCTTGTACTGTGAATAGTCCCCAGATTAATTAGACTGTGAATTCAAAAGACATCTAAGTGGTGGCTTATAAATTAGCAGACCATTAACTGTCGTGCATAATGTTTTATGTGTAAACACCAACATGTAATACTAAACTGGATAATTCTGAATGGTATAAAAGAAGAAACGTGTTTAACTCAAAAGCTGTTTTGTCATCCAGTCAGCTGGTCAACAAATCAGTTAAACAGGAATACAGATGTAACACATGTACTGTAATTGCACCAAAACTATGACTTTTTAAATATAACATCGCCAAAGATGTTGTATTGTGCGAATCAGGAACACGTTGGTACATTAACCATATTGATGTATAGTGTTTCGAATATGTTTAGTTTTTGTTTGAATCTACTATAAGCGCAACTAACGGATGCAGTTAACAATTAGAAGCAGAAAATAGCGTTCTTGATATGTTAGCGATCAGCGTTTTATATAATCTCAGGGACTACAATGATTGACAGATCGTGCGACAGTGTTTGTCATGTGCACATTGGTCTGAGTGTAACAGAATTTGATTTGCCAGCACAATTTATACATACGCAAATGTTCATATCCCATTTAATAGGCGAAGAAATGTAATATTATTTAATTGGCTTATATCTATATTGAATTATCAGTTACTTTGTTGTGCGTAATGGTAACCGTGCGTATGCCCAAAGACCGCCATGAAACGTATGTGCAGCACACGACAATAAACACGTTTTTCGTATCATTAATAGCCTGTCCGTTGTATTTAATTATTTGTTCAAACACCAGGTGATGTTTGTGGTGCTTGCTGACATGTGTGAGTACATGACTGTTTTTCGAACTAAGTGAAGCTGGTGTTTCAACAAACAGTTTAATCGATGAATGCATTGCAATGTGTAAACTATGCATTTGTATGACTATCGGTTGCAATATGCGCCTTTAACGTCATAATTTATTTGGTAATAATTCACACAATATTGGAATATTGTAGTTTTGTTTTGAAAGATAAACAAGTAAGAATCTAGTCTGGTGTATTTTATGTTATTCTGATTATGATATCATTTGAAATCAAGACTAGCTGTTTGCACAATGGATATTAACGTTATTACGTTGATAAAATTAATAAGACATATCGCATATTGGCATGCGTTTGCATTGTGGGTTTAATAACTGTTATATTGTTTAAAATGTGTTATTCATTCAGTAGATAATTATGTTGATAATCAATGTGATTTTACTTGCATAAACAGCAAGTCTCATTTTTATGATTTAATAAAGAATACATTCAACTATAATATATTATATTGATGTCCTCAATGTGCATCTTGGGTTTATTCTTCTTATGTTTGTTACCTTTCCTCTTCGACTAAGGGAACATAGCTCTCATAAAAACAAAGATTGCCTTAAAAAGCGCATTGGTAAAATGTGTTTGATGACATTCCTTTGATATTCAGGTTTTTGTTTTCATCTTTGAAATATATATGAAACACCAGTATTGAACGTTCCTTGGAGAAGTTGATACTTCTGATACTTCAGATGCCACGAAGAGTTAGTTTTCGGCGACACATTAATCGGTGTCCAATAATTGAATCCGAATTGTTGTCACATTACTCACGATAAAGGCGTCTTTATTTTCCCCAAAGGTTTACAGCCTAAATTAAATGCAGTAATGTCAAAACCCGTTCAAGTCACCCTTCCTTTTGAAACAGTAGTGAAACATATCATATTAGGTTATTCTAATGCATTCAAGGATACTGAATAAAATGAAACTACGTATCGTCAGACGGAAATGTCGGAAGTAAACAGGCTTATGCATGTGCCCGTGTGCATGTTTCGAGCGCAATGGAATAAATGAGCACATAAACAATACAAATACTATATTATTACAATGAATAAAGATCATTTGTGGTGGCTTGATTCAAGAGAAAATTGCAAGCGAGGCTTAGAGAACGTGTGTAATTTGGAGTTGAAACATGAACGTTCAGTTCGATATTCTTCTTTAATCACATATATATGATAAACCAGTGATTGTTATAGATTTAAAACTAAAAATAGTTCATTCAAAGGTCATTAAAGTGTTCTCTTAACAAAAGAAGTCCTTCTGTTAATCCACGATGGCTTCATCTACATCTCTCTAAAACAACAAAGAATATACAAATATTTAAGAATGATATTAAACTCCTGAAATATATAAATATTCTAGGAACATGAACATATATACCTTTCTTATTCCAAAATTATATAATGAATGATAAAAAACTAAGAATTGTCCTTGAGTGTCCTTGTGTTCCAAACCCATTACTTTAACAAGAAAATAATTTATGTCTCAACAAAATCATAGGAACAAATGTATAAAAGCAAAATCATGTGTAGTTGTACAGTTTTACAATACAAACAAGGGACAACAACGTACATAGTATTTGGTACTCTTTAGCCTTTCGCTCCAAAAACGCTTTCTCTCTGTGCACGGTGAATGCTGTAATAATATTACATTATTAGATAAGTGAAAATGGTATAATTGTGTAAGTATTTTGACAGCCCAGGTTATTACATTAACAAATCGAAATTTAAAAATGGCGCTTGGTCTTAATTCAACCTTTTAACAAAGAACTCAAATAAACTTGTTTTTACAACAAGTTTACAACAAAATGTACAATGCTAATACATACCTTGATTATTCTAGAGCCTAATTATAAATTATCAACTTTACTAAAATGCAGGATTGAAAAGATGTCAACCGCTATAAATCTACAACTTAAAATCTTTCAGTACAGATCTGCTCCGACTAAATATGCTACTTTCACAACCTCTAAACTTTTCGACACTTCGGTTACATAATACTAAATGTTCACATTGTAACACGCGCGTCACGTTTTTGTGCCAAGCAGATGAACGTTTTGGTGAATAACATTTATTTAATGTTATATTCATCCAACTATTGTCCGTATGTTTCTCCCCGAACAAGTGTTATGATTAAGAAATAGTTTTTATTTATCGTTGTTTATTGGCCAATAAACAACGATTTGGAGTTCTTATGCGTAGGACTTAAATCACGAGAACGTAAGCCCGAGTGGTTTAATTGCCACGCATCAGAACGACAAAGAGTTGTTTATTGGTCGATAAACAACGATAACGCGAAAATTATTTGGATTCTAACATGATTTGACACATATTTTTGCAACTGTAATGATAACTAAATTTTACTATGCTCCGCTCAGAATCTGGACTTCTTTTTGCGTTGTTTATTTGGAAGCTTAACAACAATATTTTTGCTCTTTGTCTATAGTAAAATTTGCGAATATCATGTTATAATTATTGATATACAATGTAATATATAACCTGTATGAATAGGCGGCATATAAAATGCAAGCGGTCGCTTTACAATTATGGATGCATTAAACAATCACTCTTACAATTTTGCATTTCAAAGAATAATATTATTTACATGCTGTTTATTTTCCTGAACGAATGTATGTTTAAATCACATAATGCCCCTTTCAACAACGGGTGGCAGTGCAAAAACATGTATGCACAATCCTGTCTGAGCTTTATTCCCTACAGGCATTTTTTATTTCAGGAAAGGACAAGTGTTTAACCGTATGCTAATATTATATTTGGTTAGAGCAATCGTTCGCTCTCCGGAGGATAATTCTGAGTACATATGTCGCCTGTCAACAAGGCTCAGACGAATAATTATTGTAGAATTAGTATTTATGGAAACCGCCGTTCCATCACATTCTCGACCACCAAGTAAAATATAAACAACTAGGTTAAAAAACGACATTATTTTAATATTTTATTCACAGAAGTCACACTGTAATTTCAATAAATATACCAATCGCAATAGCCAAACCGTCTAGGTATATAGATAGATATTGCTTTTTATGTGACATACAATGTATTTAGGCCATGGTCTCAACCGAAAGACCGTTCAAGGGAGGTTCCGCGCGTGACCAAAAGGATATTGGTCAAATGGTCGCACAACGCCTGCACTATTCCTGTACGATACACGAGAACGTGTATGGGTGGTTTGTTGGAAATACCAAAATCGCAAAATAATACTTCCCTTGTATATAATAAGTTTTTATTATGCTACGATATAGCGCAAGCTATCTGAGGTGTCAAATGTTGGACTTTTAAAAGTGTTTCGAAAGTGTTAGATGCATCTGGAGTTTAAGATAGTTGTCACACATTATTTAAAGTCGCTATAAGCTTACTTTTTATCCGAAAAAAAGGCGTTAAATAGTTGACCATACGTGTGTGTATTATTTTTCCACCAATGACATATGAAATTGAATTTTTAAATTAATAAATATCATAACTTTAAATATTGCAATCGAAGTATTTAAGCGGTATATTAAATAACTTTTATTTTGATAGATTTTATTTTGACATGCGAGTTTTTTGGGCGGCGTTTTGCATTGGCGGTATCGTGGGTGATAGCCAATATAGCCGAATTAAAGCCCTGTCAAAAATAGTGCTTATTCAGTATTTAAAGTATAAGTAGCTGCCAAGGAATGGGTGAGTCACGTCCTTTATCATTGATAATATTTGTGGACGTCTCTATTCATTTGTGAATGTGTTGAATTGGTTATTACATCTCGTCATACACATCAATCATTACGTCATAAATTCATACTATTGTATGATATATTTAACAAAGATAAACAAGCAGGATTGCAGTTTAATGTATTTGATATACCGGGTAGTTCTTCTGTCTTATATCATATAAAGCATGATTATTATTATTATTATTATTATTATTATTATTATTATCATTATTCCCGTTATTATTAGCATTATTATTAGTAGTAAGTTATATGAAAATTAAGATTTTGTTAATGGAATTTTGGATTCGTAGACTAATAAATTCTATGCTGGATCAACCAGATCTAGTTCATTTCTTAATGTACACCTGCCTGCGGGTTCTAGCTTGAAAGTGATACTTTCGGCTTCTTTTTCTTGTTACTTACGTTTTCGGTTTTAAGCACGAGCGCTGGGGAAGAACTGCAATTACAGTATGAATTTCCTTGCGCAAATGTACGGATCTGTAAGATTATTATGTATATCACCATGGGACTGCCCACATCTGACAATTGCATTACGTTGGTATTAGCTTTACTAATATATAATGTGAGAAATTAGAAAATACAGTCATACGGAACACGTCTGCTAAGGCGGCTCACTCACTACGTAGGCGAGACTGATTATAACTCACAGCAAACACTGATTCTGTCTGTGCAAAGGGTTTTTGTCACCGTTCTGTAGGGTAATACATTAGAACATGCCATTCGAATATATTATTTATCACTTATATCAACAAACATTCTTTAATAACTGTTTTATTCAAAATACTAATGACTCAAGTCATAAATGTATGTATGCGCATTTGCAGTCTACTTTATTCGTCCAAGGCAATAGTTTTAAAATTTGACCACAAACAGGGGTAAATGATGTGATAATCGAACAGTAACCCAAACAAACAGTAGCTGTATTAAAAAAGGTGTTTTCATTTTGGGAACTTACAGCATTTGTGTATCTATATCAATGTGTTTCTATATTAACGAGATATGTATTGATCTTTTACTTAGAAACGATAAGACTAAAACGCTATTTCGGAGTGTTATAAAAGAAATCTTTTTTTCTTATTTTTCAATGTAATTAAGTTGTAAGATGTTTAGTAAATATTCTTATATAATGGTATAATAATGTAACATTCTGCTACGTGCAGAATTTAATTTAAAAAACGCTTAATTTATACTAAATAATTAAATTTTCAGTTCATGTTCAGCACGAAACTTTATAGGGCATATCTACCATATAAAATTATTTGTTTATTATAGTGTATATTTTTATTATGTAGTGCATCTAGTCACATTGTTATTACAAACGATGAATCATCTGAATATTGGATAACTATTTCAAAATCGTTAATAATTACCGTCAAAAGGTATCAGATTAAAAATAATAATAACCCCGATATAAAGGGGACGATATCTTAAACTAACAGCACTATATATGTAATATATGTCACAAATGCAATAGCCAAGATATCTAAGCAGAATTGTTGATATTTGAAGAATTATAGAAAGAAATATATAAATGAAATGACGGTAGTTCATCAAAATGCTAACGTTAAATTACTTAGCTTTATAACAAATCCTTCCTTAAGAATACATCAGGAAAACCATACTGTTTATTTAAAATAAGAGGGTGTAGATACAATGGTTAAAATCCATATGTTCTAAAATCAATCAGTAAGCGATAGTTGAACTTACACGTTTTCGAACCGTTGTTTTCTCCTGTGGTCCACTGACATTATATATGTTACATGCCCACACTTGCCAAAGAGCCATATTTAAAAAAAAGGTCCTGTGTACGTTCATTTCGTTTTTTTTTTGTTTTAAATTTTATTAAACCAAGCCCGTTGAAATTATATTATTATCTATGTTTGGGCAGTTCACTCCAGAATGTGCATGCTCCTTAAAAATACATAACATGCATTTCGTTTACTTTTAGTGGAAGAGCTCATTGTACGATCTAATTGTTTGTTATGGTTTTATGAAAACGTTATGTGTGATGTTTATTGTTTCGGTGCGTATAAAAACAGCGATTAGTTTCGAAACGTCTTTCAATATTTCCGCAATGTTCACAGGTACTTTATATTCGTATAGAAATGTGTCTAATATACAATACACATTTTCCG
The DNA here is from genome assembly GCA_027627225.1 of Congeria kusceri. NCBI lineage: Eukaryota > Metazoa > Mollusca > Bivalvia > Myida > Dreissenidae > Congeria > Congeria kusceri. The sequence continues at coordinate 1,053,478 of CM051027.1, read as the reverse complement.
CCAACATAATTATATTGAATCTGTATAAAAATGTTTACACAATTACCTCCTACGTATCAGTCAGTTTTGTTATAAAAACACATTATATGTGAAACAATAACATTGTGAGGCGACAGTTATTTGCTGAATGTTGCTTATGTAATAATAAAATATAATCAGGAAATACTAAATTTCTCGATATGTGCAGCATGAAGTACATATTGACAGTTTACATTACGTAATCTACAAGGCAAACACCAATATAGATTGTGTATGTCACAGTAACAGTTCAGGAGAGTTTAACAAATTGGTCATGGTATCGTACAATGTGATCACTGATGTTTATTCTTTGTTAATAAATATGTACACTATTGTATGGGTGCAATTTACCGCATCGTATGTTCGTTACTAATTTTATGATTTTGGCCCTTGTGACAGAATGATATATATTATAAAAGAAATCATACTCATTAAAGTTTTACCCATTTTACGCGGCAAACTATAACACATTTAAAGTGTACCTACACCTTGGTGTAACTGAATATAGTTTCTAATTTTATTTTGACGATGAGAAAAAAACAATGCTTAGCCTTAGAGCATAAATAATTATTTCGTGAGTAGAGAATCTGAGTTGACATATAATGTTTTGTTCAATAATTGTATCGTTATAAATCATACATAATGCAACTGCAAGTCTTGTTGAATATTCCCAAAAGAATACAAGTTGTCAGTTATGCGAAAAAATGAATGCGTCAGAGAACGGGCGCATTGAGAACGATGCATTTGGGAATTGCAGTATGACGTATTAATGTATATTTTATGTCATTACTTGTAGACACATCAACATAGTTCATACAATTACATGTTTGGAGTGGCGACTGTTTAAATTAATTCTATATATTTACATTGCATAGGCATTTTAATATGGAAGGGGTATGCATTCATAATCGTATGAACGCAATGCCTTATCACCGGCGTAGTAATATCTGTGTGTCCTATTTTTATGCAAATTATATTTCGACAACAATATTTACATGAACTTAGATGTCTTATACTGTTCAATGTTACTCTTTTTTGCATTTATTGTTGACGTTTCATTACATGTTTTTATAATTAATATATTAATAACATTTCGTTCCAGTTCGTCTTCTACAAAAATCAATTTGACTTTTCTTTCACTTTTGCTTGATAGTATTCTATCATGCAAGGTCTACAAGTGTTAGTATTAAACAAAGCCATTGCGCTAGCAAGTAATATGTACATGTTATGGTATTTTAGGTAAACATTACTTTTCTTAGAAGCGACCACAGAACATCTTCATGACGTATTATCGGTTCAGGAACGTAGCTTTAAAATGGATATGATTTCACATTGATGTGTCTATTTGCTAGATGGATTTAGATCGTCTAATTTATTGTGCATTTATATCACAGTTAATATTAAAATGTCATCCTTTCTCATACAAGTTATGCCCAGCCAAAGACAAGAGCTTAGATACGCCCGTGTGGATGCTATTGATCGATGACCTAGCTTACACGTCATCACTTGTTTCGTGATGTAATTTGTGGTTTTGTTGGATGGGTGTGGATTTAAACATTTAAAAGCATGTAAGTCTCCATCTGTTGTGTTAATAATAAAACAGGAATTGTGTGTTTTTAAGGGGCAGAAATCAAGTCTGGTATAGAAGTATTCATGATGTGGATTTACTGTCTTGCTAACAAAGCACCTCTTATTTTATATTAATCTTTCTAAAGCATTAATAATGTTTGGTGCTTGTTGGCTATACCGGCCGAAGTAGCAGTTCTTCTTCATGTCACAGGTATTTTTGCATTTGTTTAAGTTACTTTTTTAGTTTTGTAGCGATATGATTTATGCAAGGAAAATAAAACTGTTATTACTCATAACTTTTATATTAAATTTCATTTGTCGCAGAAAATTGAATGTAAAAGAAGGAGAAAATGACATTTTTTGTAGGGAACTATTTTATTAATCGTAGTTTGCATTCTATTTTGTGTATTTCGGTTAAAAGGGGCGGTACTTCGCTGTTTAGATAAGAAAACTGCTGTGCGTGATATTTCTCTTAGAATGACAATAAAATGCATGTTAAACCAAAAAAATAAATAAAGGAATGCTATGCAATCATCCCAAATATAATGTAAATATAAGGATTGAAATTAATTTTGGCTGCGTTCATGCGATTATGAACGCAATGGTCAAACTGGCAAATTATCCATGAAGCGCTAGCGCGCATGAACGCAACCAACATTCAATCTTGTGAAATAAATGGAATGACACAAAATAAACTTATGTGCGATAAATGTACTGGCAGTATCACTAGGGCAATGTCCATGCCTGTTTTCATGGCGTCGGTATTAGTTGTGTAAATGTATTTTTGTGAAAAATAAGCCAACACGGTCATACGGATGCATCTTCGTAATTCTAGTTATGAAACCGCATGTAAGTATTTATACATTTTATAAATGCATAATAAAAATAGCACGGACAACATAAAAATAGATTATAATGGTAGCACCTGATGATCAGTAGTTATATGAAATAAAACAACACAGTAAATTATAGTATTCTTTGTCAATTCCAACATATACGTTGGTATCAATATATTTATACATCTATTAATGAGTGCAGATTTCTACAATTTCGAATCCCTGTACTTTGTTTTTTTTAGAGGGGGTAATATCCCCAAATTGCTTAAACTGTCAGTAGGACGGTTAAAGAAATTGGTACATAACATAATTAGACTAATCTGAGATTGATATGCTGTCTAAAAGTGGGTTTTATTTTGCCATATTATGACAATGAGTAATACACTTAAAAGATGATTATGTTGATGCGATTTTACTTGCCTAAACCGCCTGATATTTCCAATCCCTATATACATTATCATACATGTGTTGTTTGCCCAGTATAACGTATTGAATACGCATATCATACCACTATAGTATTATAAATAATTTGCTTAATTATATTATATGTATATGCTTAATTTGCATGTTGTGTTAATTCTTCTGAATTTGGTTATCTTTCATCTCCGACTAAAGAAATATAACACTCATCAAAACAAAGAATGACTTAATATAATCGAAATGCTTTTGGTAAATTATTGTTTTACGGCATTTTTTGGATATTTAGGTTTTTATTTTCATCTGTGAAAATATATGAAAAAAGCATTTAATACTTCATGTTAACTAGGTTGGTTTTTCTGGTATTTGGATTCCATAAACTGCAGTACATTTGCGGCGGCATATTAATCATAATGAAATCCGAATTCTTGTCACATTACTCTCGATAAAGTCGTCTGTATATTTCCCAAATGTTTACAGCCTAGATTAAATGCAATAATGTATACATTTATGCAAGTCAGCCTTTCCCATTCCCTTTCTGTTGGAACAGTAGTAAAACGTATCAAATTAATTAGGTTATTTCAATTCATTTCACGAAAACTAATTGAAATGATGCTAAGTATCACCGGGCAGAAACACTGGAAATAATCAGGGCGAATGCATGAATGCACGAGTATGATTCGAACGGAATGGAATAAATGGGCACGGAAACAGTACCAACAGCAAATGATTACTAAGAGTTAAGATATTATTGAGGACGTTTTAAATCCAGACAAAAATTTGTAATAATATTTAGTGAGCCCAAACGAGTGTGCCATGTTTTCATGTCAAGTAGATGAACTAATCGTTACATAATATTTACCAGGTTTTATCCAAATATAGCCTGCATTGATTTAAAGCTTTTGTCATATGTTTCTCCCCACACACGTGTTATGATCGATGATATATAATGTAATAGGTACGTTTAAGCTATACTAGTATACGCATCGGCCTACAAACTGCATGGTTGTTACCGCAACCAGTCGCTTTATCATTGCTACAATTTTCTATTTCAATTAATAATGCTGTAGTAGAGAAGAATGTTATTCAGTTTAGTGTATTTTATCCTAAGTGATGCTATTTAAAGATTGGTATTCTGTTTGGAGTGGTTCATGTCCGTCCGTGAGGATTTCGCGCCAGTTTTGTTAATCAGACTGGTTCTATTGGTTGGTTTGTTCGAATGGTTGGTTGTTTAAGGCGCATTTGCAACTTCTACGTCTAAAAGGCAGGTTGTGTTTTGTGGAGGAGGCAGTTCATACTCTAATTTTGTATCATACTTTCTGGAACGTTGTCATTCAGCCACTATGTTATAAGGTCAGTATTTGTAATGCCGTCGTTTGCCTTTATTTCGTTTGGAGTAACGCATAATAATTTGTCTTGTCGTCCCTAGTCTTTTCGAACTAATTCTGCTGTATTTCGTAGTTGTCTAAGATAAGCAAGACCAAATATAAACTACAAAAATGCAGGATTGGTTATGGTTATTGTGTTTACAGTATTGCACCTGCTTTATTACAGCCAGTGAAAGTTTGGGATAAACTGAGAGAGCGTTTGAGCGTTTGATAAAATACTGTTGTCATTGTACTTCTTACAATACAAGTAACAGGTATATTTGGAACAGTTCAACATTTTCAATTTGTAATTTATTTTGCAAGATTTGTTAGATAACCAATGTATGTTAATTAGACAATAATATAAGGCCCTCGGGCCGTTATATTGGCAGCGGGCCGATTATAGACGCCAGGCCCAGCTCTGCCGAAATATTATCATTGATAATACATATTATCCTGTCACAATAAAAGAATCATGTTACTTTCCTTATTACACAAAATGTAAACAAAACACCAAACCAACTTTCCGTACTTTTATTTAACATTCAACTAATTACGCAACATGTGACGCAATTCTAACGAATGACGTAATTTATAAACAGAAAATCAGTGACGAAACAAACCAGTTTTCGCTGGACTCTCAGTTTTGTTGTGACAACGATTATGTCTTCTTTGCTTTTACTTTTTGTAAAATACATATTTACAATAAGTTTAATAAATCGTGCATGGACGAATTCTGAATGATGAATGTGTCAGTTGGATAAATAATAGATCTATATTTTGAGACTTTGAATCGGAATAAAATCAAACGTTCTCACCAGTCATTGCGATTTCGTAAATCGTGTTTCTGGTCAGAATGGTTAACATGCAATTAATATCATGATTGTTAAAAATTAAGGCTTATGGATACACGAAAAGGGAATTGAAGTGCTTACAGTATTGTTGGATTTGTATTGTTCGAAGCACTGGATTGAAATTGAGGTACATTTAAAGTTTCCGATCTGTTCGATTTTGTTCAGTGATTCTTTGTCTCAAACTCACCGATGCATAGGCTATAGATTCTATATATGTAATCAATTTAACTACAAACTTTCGTTAATATTCAGTATTTGCATTTTTGGATATAACCGTTTAATTTTGACTAAATACGCCATTCGTTGTCGTTGACGTCGCGCGATCGGATTCTCTTCGATTATCGAAAAATCGGCCGCGGCCAATTATATTTTATCATACCACAATGCTGATATCGGCCTGATACAAAGGTGCCTGATATATTATTTTATATCAGGTCAGTAGCGTTTATATCAGTCAATGTTTGGAAGTACGTCATATTATTCGGAAACAACTATAAAGTCAACAGTTTCAGTAAAAATATATCAGATTCAACAAAACAAACAATTTGATACCAAGAACGTATATAGTTTATTATTTTTAATCGTCCTAAATCACATAGACGTTATTTTTTAAATATTCACATAAACCCGCACTTTGGTAGTGATATGACGTCATCTATGGAACACAATTAATCATCCATACAAATTTATTTCAATACATTCATAATAGATGCACTAAAAGTCACTACACAACATCAGTTTATGTTGAACCAAAAACATTATTACCAAAAATTGAACACACTATAGTCAAATACTGTCAATATTGACACGATCTTGGAAATGTCAATTTCAATACACAACTCCAAAATGGCGTCTCCAAACAATTCGGCGTTGTGTGTTCTCCGATAAAATTGATCATTGCAATCCATTTCAGTTCGCATTTTTAGTATTTTATGAATGAGCTTTCGTGTAATCTATGTATTCGTAGTGAAAGCAGTTCACTTATCATTTCGAAATGTTAATAATAAGGTATTATTCAGTCAACTTTTAGAAATCCATAACTACATGTACGTGAACGTGTAAAAGTCGGCTCAGCAAAATCTGCGCCGCCCTTAGTTTTTAAATATATAAAAATCAGCTCGTTTGGTGATATTTTACGAAAAATGTGGTATGATAAATAGAAAAACTGGTTACTGCCTTGTCTTGTGTAATATATCAGGTTCGGCACGAATAAAATAACGACTCGGCAAGCCTCGCCGTTATATTATTCTAAGCCTCACCTGATATATTACACAAGACCAGGCAGTAACCTGTAACTCTCTATATATCGGCTTAGCGGAGCCGAGTAACGGCCCGTAATCGACGTCAATTTTTTACTATTTTTAGTAACAATATGTATTATATAACCACTATGTACTGAATACAACCATGTAACTATATACAAGGTTACGTATACTATTTTTTGCATAGCAACTATTAAATTGATAATGATATTTATGACGTGTTTTATCCGTTAAATTGCAGAATAACGCATGAATATAGTTATATATTTGGTCATCTGTAATGTTTGTGTTACTTTTATAAATTTGCAGATTCCTGTAAGTCCATTAATTATTAATAACTAACGGCTGAGTTAGTTGTGGATTGATCCGGTGTCCCGTATACCCAAATATAGATTTCTAACAATACGACTTGCATACTGTTTAAAAAAAGCCACGCGTGTTGACTATGAGAGACATCTACGCACACTGCTGTCTGAGCTTTATTCCCTACAGACATGTTTATTTAAGGGAAGTAAAACTGTTAAACCGTATTATAATATTATATTTGGTTAGAGTAATCGTTCACTCTCCGGAGGATAATTCTGAGTACATATGTCGCCTGTAAACAAGGCTCAGACGCATAATTATTGTACATGTAGAATTAGTAATTATGCAAACCGCCGTTCCATCACTTTCTCGACCAGCAAATAAAATATAAACAACAACATGTATCTTAGAAAAGTATTTTCGGATAATATGTTATATAGATGTTATATAGAATATAAACAAAGCGAAACTCCAGTTGCGACAGCAGGAGAGAACTCTTATTAGCAGCCTGAGGTCATTTATTTATGGCAAGTGACAAATTGCCAAAAGAAACACACAGCACATCACACAACAAACACATAACAAACACAAGAAACACATGAATAAAACTGGGGTCACCGCCTTGGAACGGTCAATGCAAAGCATGGGGGGGGGGGGGGCTTAAACCGGTTTAGAAGTCATAATAGCATTACAATCAGGCTGCGAATCGACACAGCAAACCCGGAATATCAGACAATCAATTGTATGGTAGTTTGTTTGCATATTGTGACATAACTGAACTGAGAAGATATATGATTATGTGAGCCAGTGTGCTAATTGTGAAAGTTGGTGGCTATATTGGCGTGGTTAGCCGACAATGGAGTTTAGGGCTTTTGATAAGCATTGTTTTTTGTGAAAAAGACAATGTATTAAGGACATGTTCTCAACCGGAATAGCATACAAGGGAGGTTCCGTGCGTGACCACGAGGACTCATTGATTTCTGTTGCCATCTTTCCTAAGGTTCAAGTAAAGTGGTCAAAATATCTTACAGCGTCCTCAATATTCCTGTGCGATACATGAGAAGCTTTTGGCTGGTTTGTTGAAAATACCAGCTGTATGGCTGTTTCTGTCGTCGGTAACGCGATCAAATTATTTCAATAAAATATGGTAAATATTTTCCATTGCCTCCACATTGCGCAGTGATCTACAGTATTTGTTGCGTTGAGACACAGATGAGGTTTTCCAAGGATATCTCTCTTGTTACACATGGATAAAGTACGGAGGCATTGCTGTTATTTGATTGAAATATCCGTCGCCCTTATTGCTGTTACCGTCTGAACACAATACATGTTAGAAAAAACTGTTAGTCCGTAGCAAAAACATTAACCCAGGGCAAATGTATAAATCTCGTTAACAAGTCAAACAAATTTCATCAATGATTTCGACCATTTCACAATGACACAATATACCAATTCCAATATCAAGGAATAATGTATTCACCTACTATAGTAGATACCACCGCGTTGTAGCCCTTTCGTTTATAACAGAAATGCGTGCATCAGACGGCTATTGTTGATTATCGGAAACAGAAAACGAATAGACATTTCCGATCCATGTAACGCGATCAAATGTAGACAATACAGACATCACTTATTGCTGCATTCTGTCAACGATGTCTGACACTTGCTAAACATACCCATATACATAACAACAAAATAATTGTATTTAGCAAACCCCAACCACGTTAATATACAAAAACGTAGTCATTAGCACACAGTGTTAACATAAAGTGTTAACATAGCGCAACGTTCTGTGCAGGATTCTCCACTTTGAATAATGAGGGCAACATAACGAAAGAATACCTTGAAACATCGCAAAATGTTGCCTTTTGTGAGGAGCTTGATTTAACAAAATGGTAAACAGTTAAAAGCGCTTAAATATCATTTATATAGTAAAGTAGGTAATAACAAAGGTCATACACACTCACCGTATAACGCTATCGACAGAATAATAATACTTCCATAGAACATTTCAGTACCGTTATTGAATTTGTATTTTTATTAAGAATGTTACGGTGGATGGGGGATTTGTGACATGCGTGAAGTTTTTACACACTGTATTTGTGTTATTTAAAGTATACGTAGCTGCCAAGGAGTAGATGAGATACGTACCTCATTGTTAAGAAATCTAAATTTTGCTCTTTTCATTTGGAAATCTGTTGTATTGGGTGTTACATCTCGTCAGACATATCGATCATTATGTCATAAACTAGTACACTTGTGAGATGTATTTAACAAAGATCAAAAGCAGAATGACAGCTTGATGTATTGGACGAAATCCTTCTTTCTTACGTCATAGAAAAGAAAAGCAATACCTAATTATGGAAAAAGGAATGCGTCACAAAGTTCATAGGATTCTTCAACCACAATTCAATTATAGAAATATGTACATTAGCGACTATGTCTTCGTCCACTTATTGGCTGTATTTATAAATACTACTACAACTACTACTACTGCTACTACTACTACTACTACTAATAATAATAATAATAAATTAATAATACAATGATGATAACAATGAAATAATAAAATAATAATAATAAATCTATATTTGTAATACAATAAGAATTTGTATTTGTATTATTTATGATTATGTTTATGATGATGATTATTATTATTATTATTTTTATTATTAAGAATAACAGTTATCCAGAATGACAGTGTTGGATTTCATTACTGTGTACACTTTTCTGCAGGTGCTAACTTGATAATATTACTGGCGGTTTCTTGTATTTCTTCATTTCGTTTTCTTGTTTTATGATTTTCTTTGCGCGAATGTACGGATTGGTGAGGTTCTTAATTCTAGTGAAGACATATCACCATGGGGCTGTTCACATCTGACGTTTGCAGTACACTGGTATTATCTGGGCAAATATATATTCTTGTGAAAAAATAGAAAACACTGTCATACGGAACGCGTCTTCTAAGGCGGTTCGCTGATTTACGTCTGGAACAGGCGAGACTGATTAGTTACTGTGGGTGTATGGGATATACACCCACACTGTGTATCTGCCGAAGTATTTGTTTCTGACAGTGTACTGCGAAATGTTTATAAAAACGTAATTGTCGTACATGTCTTTAATTTCTTATACATGATTTAATATTTTCTGGTGTTTTTGTGCGTTAATATGTACGTACGTCTAATATCAATTATTTCATATTACAATCTCTCAATAATTGCGCGTATTCTGAACATGACAAAGGATTTATTTCTTTTCGACATCCATGTTTCTTAACTTACTTTTATGCTACATTATTAAAGCAGTCTTTAATAAATATTTTATTCAAAACAATATGGATTGAGCGTGCTGTTTCTAAAGTATAAACGTATTAACAATAAAGTTGATCCTAAAACTGAGGTAAATTATTTTATAAATAAAATTAACGCATGTCATATATCTCTAGCAACTAACCAACAATAGCTACGTATATTGTATGTGAAAATAAAAAGGTTTTCCGCATTTCTATTCTTCTATGTGATTTTTTGTATAGCTTTAACTTTATATAGAAAAATATTGATGCGTTCATGTTTCTACACACTGGGGCTTAGATCCTTTCCTTCGAATGTCTTCGGTCTATATAATATAAGAATAAAGAAACTCCAGAGACATCACCAGGAGAGAAACCGTTATTAACATCCGCTGGTTCTTTATTTAAGGCAAGTGACCAATTGCCTATACAACACAGGCCAATACGCACAAAACAACACAAAAAATAAAATTGGAATGGTCAATGCAATACATTGGGGGTACAATCGGTTTGATTGCATGCCGAACCTCACCATTAGCCCAGAATTAATCAAAAACACACTTGTAAATTAAATTTAGCCTTAAAGCTTTGAGAGTCACATTAAATAATAATAAATAAGGAATATGATGCTAGTCAGTTGTTCCAAGAGTATGTATAAGTCGAGTGGCTTGTGTGATACCAAATAACGCAAGCCACAAGACTAATACATACTCTTGGAACAATTGACTAGCGTAATATTCCTTTTATTATATACCACAATAAACTTCAAATGGGCATTTACATTATTTTATTTGATTTAAAACTACAATAATGACAAATCATTGTAGGTACATATTATATTTGTATACACAACTCTATGAAGACGTCATTAAAATAGTCCGGCCATACGGGTCGGAAAAACTAGTGAGTAGCATAATACGGGATTTTGTTTTTGACGACATGTGTTTGACCGATTGATACAGGATGTATAGTGTACAGATTTTAAACAGGTACATAATAAAAGAGAATATAAATTCAATTGAATTACAGTTTAGTTACTCAATGGTTTAATGTTCACCAGAGCAACAGAATTATAACTGTCTGTGGCGCGTTTCCAGACACGGTATTGACTACCATGATATTCAATACTGTATCAGAAACCGAGGCGTGATGTCATATATTGATTATTATAACGTCAAAATGTCTTGGCATTTGCTTTGACCTCGTCTTGAAAAGATGCACAGCATTGTAACTGCGCCTTATAGTGGGGTAATTTCAATGTCGCTTAAAATATCACCAAATAGCACGTTATGGGTAACTCAGTGAAACTGTTTAATGTAAATACATTTACACTAGCACAGTACTGTATCTTCGTATGTTTTACCCGCTTCGTGAATGAGTCTGCTGAGTGTGGTAGAGTTTTGTATATATCCGGCTAGAATCTGAAGAAATATAATAATAAAGCGTTACCATGATTCTTTCACTTTCACTGTTCATTGTATTCCTCTGGTCACACTTCTCTGAATCTTTAAGATACATGGCCACTTTATTATTTTATTGATGAGCTTTGTTTCAAACTGTGTCGTTTTTTATACAAGCATAAGCTAGAATATCGGTTAAAAGAAAAAAAGTATGTTCCAAAAAGGATAGAAAAATGGATTCAGTAAAGATAAAATGGCGGTGGCCTAGTTGTAAGCATATATGCTTGTGTTAATTCGTTGTTTTCACATTGTGTGCAGTGTTGTCAAAAGCAATTAGCCACTTGCTTCAAATGAAGCACTTTAGGGCGTTAAAAAGGGTTTCTCTAACGCTAATGCAGCTGAAATCATATAGATTATATTTTGTGAAGTGCGCTAACAAATTCATGCGAGTCTTTATCATTTTTGTAGACATCCAGTCATCAGCCAGTCACACTAAGTTTTGCCCTTGCACATTTCAAATAAGCGACACTAAAACCAAATGCATAGAACTGTGCAGAAATATGAAGTAACAAGGATTTGTTGAAAATACTTATTTGCACTAGATATATTGTACCCTTAAAATAAATATTGCAAGTAATGAAATAACAAGATGAACAAACGTTAATCTTCTAATATTGTATAACTAAGAAATAAAATAATAGTCTCACGATAGCACAATAAATGAAACAATACTATGCAGGAGCAAATCTCCAATTAAACATTCATGTTGACACAGCTTCCATAACGGAAGTTAACGGAAGAAAAGTTTTTCTTTTGACTTGGATTTGTAAATCGATATAATATATATGTATCTAAAACCATTCATATAGAACGAATCGGAAAAAAGTTGATAAGTTGATAATAGTTATGAATGTGTTGTAAAATGCAGATCCACTTTATGATATCAATTTTCTATTTACTTCCATTTTCCAATCAGCTTGTTTTGAAAATGATTATATCTATCATGTATATCTGTTACTAGATTGTAAAACCAATATTTTGTTTGCCGCTCTGGTGAAGATGTAGTCGTCATAATATTAATGATTTAACACCATTAATAAACATATCATATTTGTTATTTCATTTATTGCAATATGAACAAAACATCATATCGGCCAATTATTTTGTCTTTAATTTTAATCAAAATAAAGACCATCCTTAGACCATACAATATAAGTTTATATGTTTTAATCACATGTTTGGAAATACTTTTAATCGGTTAGAAAGAATGACATTTATATGAAAACCATTGTCAGAAATTCAAGGATCAGTTCTGTTGCTAAACAACGATGGGCCGAAGCCTTATCGTCTGGCTTTTCGTAAGTAGCTACCAATCGAGCATCCATTACAAAAAGTACAAATGCGAGTGTATATTATATTTAATTTATTAAATGGACGCCTATTATATCTTGCTGTCCGTTTGGCATCACAAATCAACGCTAATGGTATTTATATGTAACTACATTAGCATTTTGGTTTCTTTAAGGATTTTCCTTGTACAGCAAACTAATGGAAGTGTACAATGAACCTTACGACGACTTCTTGTATTGTTAAATATTTTGCCACGCATGGAACATATTGATTAAAAAGCAACACACACTGCAGTGTTGTTGTTATATATCTCATAAAATGGCAACGCTATGGCGCCTAAATTTGACTTCATATGTTCAACCGTCAATCCCATTTAATAACATATAAGAATTTGTGATGTCAAAATTATATTTCGATTTCTGTTCGTGTAGAATCGTAGATTTTCGAATAGCATATTTTAATATACATACATTGGAATAAAATATTAGTTACCGCTAGCTTTAAGCAAGGACCGATGGTGCAGTGGTATGCGTGTATACTTATCAACAAATCGAGCAGGGTTCGGATCTCTGTGTAGGTTTTTAACAACGAATTGATTTTTTAAACTGGTGTAAAATACCGTGCTCGAAAATATCATAGAAGTGATGTTCGTGTTTGAAATGCATATATCTAGATCTACATACTTTATTTCAGTGTTGGCTTTGAAAGAAAAAATATCTTTAACACATCCGAATGGTTTAGAAACCAGAATAGTTCTTTCCTTAAAGTGCAACATCGGCGACAGGCGGCGACTGCGCGTGCGGAAGGAGGAGAGAGAGACTGGAAGTCTTATATCTGTGAAATTATGTTTGTTATGTAGTATTGATTGGTTGAATAAAATATTTATTAAGAATATGAACACAATGATGAAGAAAACAGGTATATACAATCGTGAAGAAATGCAGCAAAATCAAACATGTTTTGTAAGTTTCGAACTACATACCCACTTGTAAAAGTTAAAATGTACAAAGGTAATTATCGTCGACGTTACTTACTTTGCAGTAGAACTGACCGATAAACCCTCGCTTATTTTTACAGCTTAAGTCAAGTTTACTATATCGGCCAAATATTCGGCCACGTGAAGGTTCGTGGATATATTTATGGAACGGGCCGACTTTAATACTAGATAATTAATAAATTGGATAATTATTTAAATACAGGTCAGCAGGATCATGTCAATGTGTTCGCACTATAAGTATTATATATCATGAAACTGCAACTGTATCATCAGAAGAGACTGTTATTGAAAACTAGATGCGTGTTATATAATTCTAGTGGCAAATTGTATATAACACAATATAGTATATTATATACACAATACGAAACATGCCCACAACACACGTAAATTGTTTAAAAAGATATCGCAGCATTGGACCTGACACTGTAACGCATTGTAAGTTGAAATCTGTTTGTAAAGCCTCAAAATCCCTAATTGGAAGAACATATTTGTTTTAAGCAAATAAAACAATTTATTAAAACAATACTAACAATTGTAACGCATTTACAAACAACAACATATTAAACTGCGTTTTCAAACTCCGATAACAAATACCGCCTTTACTGTTAATGAATACAAAGTAGTCTATATTTAAATGGCTTTAAACAGTGCTGCGCTGTGGGAATCGGAAAAAACGTCTATTGCGTATTGTGTTCTAAACATTTAACAGTAAATAAGTCATCATTTATACGTACTGACGACAAAAACCAATCTTATATGATATTTTCCACTAACATTTCGTGTCATGTTCATTCAGAACATCAACAAATGTACATTTTGAGAAAATATAAACTATGTATCAAACTTTTAATTTACAGTATGGTTAGACCCTAGGGTATATGGTACGACGTCTTCGTTAATATTCTTCAATTCTGAACGCAAATATAATTGTATATTTACTGAATAGTCGACAGGGCTTACACTATTTTACTTGACATATCTATACAGGCTGAGAAGAGGATTAAGAATGTGCTATAATAAGTAATGTTTGTACATTTTAGGCCATGGATGTTTTGCCGATCCAAAAGTGTTTCGCGACGTCTAAACGCATTGTGCATACACTGCGGAATCCCATTAGGGCATCTGAATGGGTTGATCAATAAGATCAATTTCGCGTTTTTATTATCGTTCTATAGAACGATAATAAAAACACGAAATCACGATTCTACGATAACGATTACGCGACAACACGATGATGATAACGCGACATTACGATAACGATAACGCGATAATACGACAGTACGATGATGATAATGCGATATAATTTCGTGTTATCACCCTAGTACTGTCGCATTTTCAATATCGGACTGTCGTGATATCGCGTTTTTATTATCGTACTGTCGCGTTATTACCATCTTACTGTCGCGTTAGCGTCATCGTACTGTTGCGTTATCGTCATCGTACTGTCGCGTTATCGTCATCGTACCGTCGCATTATCAAAATAGAATACGGAATTCGCAAATAGTAATTTTCAATGAAAATGGTGTCATACTGAATTCATATGAACACAACGTTATTTTAATGCCTGTGCGAGCAAGTGAAGTTTCCTATATTTATTCTCGGGTTTGTTCGCGCACGTGTTTCACGTGTTTATAGATGTCGCAACTGTATTGTTTTACAACGATTTAACTCTATTTTAAGGGGCATATCGACGGCTAATACGGTATTATATTTTCAAAAATAAAATTATATTATAAGAAGTTTGTTTTAAATGATTGCTTAACGCATAGGTCTCGATTTTATTAACGATCAGCATACTATTTACTTTTATAATTATAACAAGTTGTCCCAGTGACATATTTCGAGGGTGCAGCAAAATTATTAGTAGTAGTAAAATCGTTATGAATAAAATGTACATGAAGTTCCGCTTTGCGCATGAGCACTATTGATAACGGTACTGTAGTGTGGGGAAGATTTCATTGAAGTTTTCGATTTTTTAGGCGCGACTTCGAATCCCACTGGAACCGTGTATCGAACAAACATGTTTGGCATAGTAATTTTTTTTTAACAATTCCATCAATATATTATTGATACCGTCGGTATGCCACTTTAAGGTCAGTGTCAGATTAATTTGTGAAAGGCATACTAATCGATCGGAACACCGAGTATTTCCTATTTACATTTCTAAAAAAAATTTTTTTTCTGGCTGGTGATATAACGAAATATTTTCTTTCTCTTTCTAACATCTTTGCTTCGTACGTCCTTCCAAAGGTAAACTGTAACATTTGAACACATATGGCTGATTTGGTTTATCTCAGTCGGCTAATTAATCATATCACGTTTCTTCATGTGAGATATGTCGAAATATAAACACAATTGTCTTCTATGAATTTGCCTTAATAACTTCATTGATATTGCGGCCTAGTTCTTGCTTTACCTTCAAACGTCAAGGTTCAACGAAAAACGATGTATTTTAACTGATATAGCGATAAAATTATGTCACATGGAACATTTAATTATAATACATTTAATAATAACATACATTTCATAGAATGGCCAAATTATCGACATGGTGCTGATTGATTACTAATGCAAACAAAGATATCCATTGTATTATTTACCAATATTATTGTAATAAACATTCGTATATTAATTATATATCGAAATAATACTTATCAGTGAACATGAGACGGCGTTAAGGTTTACTTGATCATAAAGTGATATGTCCAAATACTGCCTCATAGTAATCAAATGACAGGTAAATATTTATTCCATTTTCAAAAATACCATCCTGCTATTTTCAGATATGTTCTAGCTTTGTGTTTTTTTGTTGTTGTTGTTTTTTTTGTAAAATGTCATGACAAGTCATCTGCTTAAAGATATTATTTAATAAATGTTTTTAATAAAAAGCGTATTAAATATATTAGGTCAATACATTGGTCAATATGACCAAAGTAAAATATAATAGAAATATAAGAATACATCGGTAATCGATAGAAAAGAATATTAGTTAAGGTATCACAACACATGAACAAGAGAATCCATATACTAGAACATGATGTATGTGCGTACTCAAAGAAATACACTAATGGTTATTTACACAGTGGGGAATGGCACACAAACATCACATGTCCTTGATAATAGTTAAATGAATTCGTTTAATGGACTCTGTTGTGTTTACCTGTCATTATTTTGTTCCAACGTCTATTGTTTATTAATGGTTCAGAGGCAAACAAACACGGAAATCATAATAGCCATTGACATTAACGATATAGTTCGGTTTGTTTATATTTTTCATACCAGTGCTTTTAAGTACTAAATTCAGTAAACAAAGTGTTCCATTAGCTTAATATACAAAAGTCATCGTACAAAATTCATAAAAGTCATTTGTTTCCTATTATTCAATGCAAAGAGTAATTCCAGCATATTGATCATATTTTTCCATTTGCTCACAAATTTTGCCAAGCTGGTTGTCAAAGGTTCATATAAAATATATAAGGAAATTAGGGAAATTTTGTAAAATATAGTACGCATCGTATTTTACAAACTATGAAATTTAGTGCATGTCTAAACATAAACATTACGTCCAAGTCAGGTTTCGTATTAATTTTCGAAGTAGATTTCTTCTTTGCTACGACATGTTGGGTGATGCTGTTCTGAGGGGAGTTATCTTCCTTCGTATGGCTCATCTTCGCCTTAAGCTCGTAAGACCATAGATAGGTATCGCGATTATTATAAAAAGCATTTAAAGGGGCCTGTTAATAGATTGTCAAATTGAGAATTTTCATTTTATTTGTCATAGATCCCAAGATGAAAACATTACATATAAACAAGCGAACTGGCACTACTCACAACAAATCTATTGAAAATATAGTGTCGTTTATGAAAAATCATCAAAAGAATTTTTTTTTTCAGTATTGTGGAAAACACGTGTATAGATTGGCAGTCAGAATAGCCGAGTGATGAAAGAGTTACTTGTTTTATTCCGGCGGACGTGGTTCGAGTTTTTTTCTTTATATGATTTTGTTGTGGTTATTCCAACTTCTGTAGGTTTTGCAGTTAAGTCATTTAATGACATTTTTAAACATAAACAAATCTGTAAACAAGTTCTTTCAATGTGATACAAAGTATTTCTTACTTAACTCATTCGATTGTTAAGTAAGGTTTATATTATGTACGACATTTGCTGAAATACTGCTGAATGTCGTGTGTTTGTGCTGCTTCATTTATTTCAGTATGCCAATGACAATAGTTGTCGCTCCATTGACTACCATTAACGATTAAAAGAAATATAGCATTCCCGCCGCCATGTAATCAGTAACTGTCTTACAAAAGTCCATTTGATTAAGTGGACATAAGATCGTTTAAAAACTATAGTTTATCAAATTGATGTTTATTCATATGTGTCTTCCATAGTGAATAGCACTTTCTCTTATCGGTGTAATTTTGCCTATTTGCAAATTAGGTTCCACTTTTTTTTCAAAGATTTGATGCAGTAAATGTATTTGGATGGAACTAATTAATACCCCATTAAATGTTTGGAGTCAGAGTTCCAAGTGTCAACAGTGGATGACGACATACAAGAACATTGAGCGGCGGAACGTTGTCTGCCAGAACAAAAAAAAGGATATTCTCCAACACAGGATACAACTTACGTTAATGTATTTCCGAAAGCGCCGTTCGGATGGCCTCATGCCAGGATTTATCTATAACTTTTTTTTTTACTTTTATTTTATAACACTTTGTATTGAATTGTGTTTTATATAAAATTGTACACTATTATATATACACATGCGATAACAAGATAGTGAATAGTGTCCAGAAATATACGGATTGGGATTTTATGTTTCACTGCAATTGAATAATGCGTAATACCAGCAATGTGTGCAATATTATATGTAACCCCTGTTGTTTCAGCAGTACAGAACTCCCTTTGAACAAATCATGGTCCTTTATTCAAAGCAGGTCACTTATGCGGAATACCTACCTTGACAAAACGGTCGTGCCACGAAGCAGAAGGTTTTGTATTTGCACTGCTTTCATGTCTGTCATAAATTAAATATTAATACGTATTTCATGGATCATCATATTTCAAATCATAAATGAAGCAATTTTTTCTCCAGCGTGGCATTTTAACATTTATTCAATCAATTAAATCTAACCCTAATCGTGTTAAGCTAACACGACAGACACATGCAAATTCGAAAAACAAATATTGCAGTCAAACGAACAAAAGATCCCTTCTTTTGAGAGCAGAGACTCTTTATTGGTGGACTGTATGGTTGATGGAATATTACAATAACTACAGTTTTATTTATCCAAAGATCCGGTGTGTTATTACTAGCTATTATTATTGTGAGTTATCATTTCTATTTTTGCACCCGTTTAAAAGTGAAACTTTTGAACTAAATCATAAAAGATGAAAAACAAAACAACAAGCAAATCGGTGTTCAAAGAAGGAACAATTTGATACCATGTTCGTTAATTTGATAGCCCGCTATTAAAAATAAACAAATACGAATCAGCCTTGATCTTCTCGAAATAAATGATCATATGTCAACAAGTGACAAGCTCCTTTACAGTAGCATCAACTGACAAAAATTATTAACTGTTATAAATGAAGAAATGAATGTTGTTTATATATTGTATAATGGTGTCACTGCTTTTTTTTCACTGCATCATCGTCTAATCTATTATTTCTATCTATAAAGCATGCAAAATAAGAGAAACGATTATATTTTAATTTACAACCGATATCCGGACATAGGCCTAAACGATATGATGCCAGCTATGGAAAATATCAAACGCAATAAGTCATTTATAATTAATAATTAGCAAAACATTCAAGCTTGGAGACCTCAACTTAAATACCTATTAGACTTAGAAATATGTACAAGCATCCGTAATACATTTCAAATAAATGGTATAGATTTTAGCAAAGGGTTTCGTAATGAGCAAAATTCAACATCAATGTATTGATTGAACAAACCATTCCATTGGCCAGTGAAATGTATTTAGAGAGGTCAAAGATGATTTACCGTATAGGGCTACATAAAGCGCTAGGTTTTCGTTACTGTTTATTCTTAATCACATTATACGATCAAACGATCAAACATAGGTGTTAAACAATGCCAATTTAACACAATGACTAAACAAAACAAGTTTCATGTATTTTATATATCAAATAATTCCAAGCTTATATTAACGTATATATTAACGATTTCAGATTATGTTCATTATCATATCAATATAGAAGTAATATACTTTTATTTTACATTATCAGTTCATGTTATGCCATAAAATCTTGCTTCAAAATCACTTGAAACGGCCTTTTCCGGTATTGCATGACGAAAAGACATCATCTATATGACATAATGTCTTGGAAGCATTTTATTTGAGTATTTGAAAGTAAACTGTAAGTCTAATGTGTGTTGTGTTCTGTTATTACTATTGATTGGAATTGCAATGGTATAATGTAAAAAATTGTTCCATGTATGTGTGTTGTAATTAATTCTGTACCAGTGGATACATGTAGGTAAGCCTTTAAACCGGTTTAAATACGCAATTCTTTCATTGACCGTTCTAAGACGGTACCAACTATTATAAAACGTTTGTGGTTTGTGTAAAATCATTTTAACTCGCAGTAATCTAATTTTGGCGTATTTAGCGGTGCAAACATAGCGCGAATTTAAGACCCCGCCTAGTTGTTTTTTTTTGCATGGTAAATAAAAAATATGGAGAAAAATCAAAACACTCTTTTCTACTCAGTGCAGTGGTTGGTGAGGATAGCATTAGCAGTTTGTTATTTAATATCACGAAACATTAATCAATAGAAATTTAGAAATCAAATTAATAGTATAAGTCAAATCGATGGTTTTATGTTTTGTTGTTATAGCCTATGTAACAGAGAGACGGCATAGATAGAAATAATTTGTGGAAAATAAAAGTATTATCTAATTCTGGCTGACTTGGAATATAGTCTTTCCATAACAGAAGACACGCGTCAGATGCCAATGTGAATAAGGAGGTTAATACATCCATATATATTATCGCTATTTAAATCGAACTTACTTTTACAAGTAACATCATCTTATTAAATTATATGCTATAAAACAAAACTAACTTCCTATAGTTGGACTTAAAGTCGCAGGCCATATAATATAATTCAATACATCTTAAATTGGCATTAGTTCTACGTTAATGACGTTTATTCGACTGAAAACTGTTTCTTATTTAAGAAAGTGATTTTATAATGTCATTGTTTGAAAACGCTTGGTATAAACGGAATATACACTAATGTACATGCTGATTTACTCCAGAGGCATCAAAAGCTATTGCATACAGATAACCATTCGATAAAAAGTTATCAAAACGTTATTATTTTACCGAATTAAATGCGTTTTTTATTTGTATTTTGATCGATAATGTGTCAATTAGAAACGATTTCTGCAAAGTCGTATTTTTATTATTTTTATTAAGCTATTTCTGGACTGCTGCTTTAATGTGTGAGACTTGCTTAAAGGCTAACTAGACTAAATGTTATGTTTATCCTGCTACTAACCCAAACAGTGACATATTAAAGCGGTGACCGTATAAACTTGTTGATATCCGACAGTAGATCACGTGACTGTGATATTCCGTCAATAGGTATTCCTACGCGCCGGATAACAACATTGTCGAGAATGACACAGCATAGAGTCTACTTACCAGAGTTTTTTATCGATACAAACTTTATGTTGTCTAGCTAAACAACAAATGAGTTGTTTGTCCTCACATTCCATTTAACTGGTTAACAACAACTTCCATCCAGTTCCATTCCATTTCAACACACCTGAATCTGATGCAAGCAGGTTATTCTTTATGGACAGACTTTCTTTGTTCAACCAACAGAGCATATTCATCAAAGAAATAACCCTTTTTATAAATTTCCGATGAAAAGAATGAAAATAAATTAAAAAAGTCATCAAAGGTTACATCTTTAATTTTAACGTAGAAACATTAATTGATTTATTTCACTTACAGTTACACTGTCCTCCACCCACAACTATCCGAGTAAATCGTAGAAAATTGAAATGGGATAAATCTCACCGTTTTCGTTCGAGGCAAATATTCCACACACTTTTTATCTGGATGCTATTGCATAATATACTCCATCCAAAACACAGAAACACTCGATATTTATTCCGATTGTATGTATTTTAAACTGCAAAACAATCACGTTCTAGTTTGACTACATTGTGTAAACTAACAACACAAAATGAATGACGTAGTTGGTGTGACGTAATGTAACACTTTAAAAACCAATATAATCTGGTTTAAAAAAAAAAAATTTACTACGTCATTTTCGTATTGCACTGATATGTTATCAATATTTTACTTTCGCTTTTTGATAAAGGTGATTAAGATATAGAGAACTATTTTTTCCGGGTAGTACGCATACATGCAAGCGAGTTATTAGGTTCGAGGCCGGTCTAGAATTTTTTTAAAAATTTAAACCGTTAATTAGTGTTTGGTGTTTTAAATTTAATCTAATAGAAATCAGGATAAATAGAATACACGGTAGGTGCCGGGAAGGAGAAAGTTTTCCGCTTCGGTCCGAAAACAAAAATAGGGCTCGCTAAAGCTCGCCCTATTTTCATTTTCTTAGCCTCAACGGATAAACTTTCTCCATCCCGGCACGAGCCATGTATTCTCTATATCTTCCTGTAATCTCCAAATGCCACAGACATACGTTGTCGCTTCATTGACAAGCATTTACAATTAATAGAAAATAAGCCGTCAATGTCATTAGTATTGATATTTTTAAATGTCCATAAGATTAAATGGAACACAAGGTACTCGGTTGCAAAACTACAGTTGATCAAATTGGTACTTATCCTTGAATTAATTTTCGTACGGAATTATCTGTTCTGGTGTAGGTGTTTATGTTACCGATTTGCAATTTAGTTCACGCAAGCATTTTCTTCTAAGATTCAATATCCATTAATGTCTTTAAAGAATGGTATAACAACATTTTGACAATTTTAACAATAAATAACAAGAAAATAGACGCCTCTACAAATGTCAATCATATGTAAATTAATCTGCAATGTTATCCAATCATTGCACTTGGATACCACGTGTCTTACGGTTAATCCTATTTACACGAAATATACACGTGATAAAGCTTATGGTTCGTTTTGTGATGTGAAATGAAAATTAATCATTGAAAAATAACTGGGGAAGAGTTTAAACTGTTCGTTGAAACACCTGGAAAGGTCAATTACATGTCTGGAGTGAGATTATCATGTCTTATCGTCGGATGACTAATGTCTACGATATTGAGCGGTGGAGCGTTGTCTGACGCAACAGAAAACACCAGATAGCCCCCAACCCAGGCTGCCATTTACGTTAATGTATTTCCGACATTTGCTATATCAAATTGACAAAATTGCATTAACAATATGCATAACTGCTTTGTACCACTTTGTTCACATTGCATTGAATGTGAGTTTAATTATATACTCGCGTCTCTTTTACGTAATGTACTCTTAATATAAGAATACTGGAACTACAGAGACATCATCAGGACAGAAGCACATATTAACATCACTGGTTTGAGGAAGTTAGCCATACGCACAACAACAAACTTAAAAATGATTAATACTGTTGTCATCGCCTTGAAAGTTGAAACGGTCAATGCAAAGCGTTTTAAACCGGTTTAAAGGCATGCCGAACCTTACACTTAGCCCAGAATTAATTACAATACACGCGCTTGTAAATACAATTTAACCTCATAGCATTGCAATTCAAAATTAAATAGTAATACAAGAGAAAATTAATTCAAATGCACTACAATTTAATTACTCAATGGTTTAATGTTCACAAGGGCAACACAACTGCAACTTTCTGAGGCACGATGAAATGAAGTAAATATAAGTCTCTCTTTACAACTAAGCTATGTATTATTGTACCAAATTAATATCATATGTGTAAATTTCAAACAGCATACAGTCGGTTGTCGTCATCATATTGTATGTATTTACCAAATGACATTAACACAAATCAATGTTCCAAAATACTTTCATGCGCATTATTAATTTCAAACAGTTATAAAAACACCGACGGTATATCGCCGTATTATTTATACAATTTGAACCACTGTTCATTTCATAACATTACCATGCGATAAGGTACGTTCTGGCGACACGTTATTATGGCTGCATTGCACTTCGTTATTTATATAATGCGAATCAAATGTCAGAAGAAAGTATGTATTAATACATCGGTAATTACATAGAAAGACGTTATGTCAAACGTTTTACACATTGCACAGTAACGTCTTTTTGACTGCTGATTGTTTAAAGTATCACTGTCAAATTAGTATTATTAAAATTTTATATTACTACTTTGACATGTTACAAATCTGTCGCTACAAATATTGTTTGTTGGCCACTTTGTAATGTTAAGCGTATAGTTTCTTTTTATGTCTAGAGCGTTTTATGAAGTGGCACTGTTCACCTGTATTACAAACCGGTACTGTCGCAAAGTCATTTCATTTTCTGTAGTGAGCCAAGAAAGAGATTACATACTTTTGACATATTAGAACATTGAAATACAAGTTCATCTTCTGTGCAATTTGGCTGGAAGTAAATTGCATTGCCAAAAATCCTTAAAATTATGATTACAACTTATGCAAAGAATATGTCAGTTTTAGGGCAAAATGTCAGAAGTGGTTAGGATAATGCCATGTTTGGGAGTCTTAAATGATAGCTATTAAGTAAGACTCATGCTTTATAATGTGAATTAAAAAAAACGCACATGTTTGACGATTTGCATTTTAATAATTCCATCAATATTTTGGTGTTTTTATTTTCAATTCCGTGCAATGTAGTTGTTCAATAAACCAGAATTCAGAGATAAAATATGTGTAATACTATTATTTGCATAGCAGCCCTTTAGTACAAGATACGGATTATAATTTCTCTGGTTTTACAATAAATATTAGACACGTTCATCAGATTTGATTTATGGAACATACTACTCATGTATAGTCATGTTTATCATTAAAATTGGAAATTTTATACATAGTGATCGTAGAAACATGATATAAAATGGTGTTCTTGTTTGTTATTTGTTTCCTTTAAATAATATCGACACCGTTCTGTTCACTTTTATGTTTATTTATAGTTTCAGATAAATTAAACAATACCTACTGCTAAGACTACAACGTTTACAATGATATTTTAATGATTCACATAAAAATAAGAATTGTTCATTTCTTCTGCATAACTATATGTTATGTGACTTAAAACAATAATTATTTATACATTTATGTAAAACTTAATGTGTAACTTTCTTTGTTGTGCATAAATCGGTGCAAGAGTTCACAGCATCTCGTGCATGTTGACCGGGGGCTACGATGCCACAGCGCGACATTTAAAGTTTCATGTATTCAACGGCAATGTATTCTTTATGTTATGATTTCATCCAAATGATGAATTATAAGCTTGCTTTAAACGTTTATGTAAAGATATTGGGTATTTTCACTGATATTATTAGTGTTATGTATGTACTTGTGAAATAACAAATGTTTTATTATGAGTTATATATTTTTCTGCAATAAACAGTATAGCAAAACAATAACAAAATACATCTACAAAAATGTACTATTGTTATTATAATATTTCTAAGGTGACTGCAAAACAATGAATTGTGCCTAACCATGTCCAACAAATTAAAAATATAAAGAACTAAATCAAGACAAACTATTAGGGATGGCAAAACAGTTTTGCCATCCTTAATAGTTTGTTTGCTTTAGTTCTTTATATTTTTTAATTTGTATTCTGTTATTGTTTTGCTATACTGTTTATTGCAGAAAAATATATAACTCATAATAAAACATTTGTTCTGGAATTTCTGTCTGTTTTTGCAAAGGTGTATGTATGCATTTAAACTATACATAAATCACTTAAATTAATAGTTAATTATAATATGATACTCATAGCCAATACACTGAAACATATGTGCCCCTTTGAAAGGATACAGCGCGCTAAAATACCCTTTTCGATTATATTGCGCCATACCCCTCTGCCTTCCTGGATAAAACACTACTATAATACACATATCAATGTGTCATAACTTGCTGTCTTGATATTAAATCTATTTATACACTTAAAGGTAACAAATATTTGTTGATATCGCAGTAACATACACAACACGTAAGAGTAATACATCAACAAATAAAACGTCTACGTTTAAATATTGATTTTAATGTGTACTCATAAACATTGTAACAAAGTATTACATAAATTCAAGTGCCTAACCCTTTGAATAATAAATAATTTAAATAAACCGAGCGAAAAATGAACCGATATCAATCGTCGATCGTCGATAGCATAGTTTCTCTCCGACTGATGCCACTTACACACAGGAAATGAGGACAACGAGGTTGTCAGTTGGAATCTATTTACATTGGTATCATATTGCAATATACATTGACCTTGTTTAATAGTCTTGTTATTGCGTGTTTCAAGATTATTTGCAGTAACATTTACAAATGTCAGGACTGTCATTGGTCACATGTATTGTATTAAGTTTGGAATTATATCGCTTGAAACATTCGTAATAATATACGTCACTTAACATTTGAAGTGTATTCTTAAATAAGAACATCGCACAGACAATGTAATGAAGGTAAATTATTTGACAAAATTACATTATTAGAACTTACTTAAGAATTGTAACTTGCTCAAACATCGGACTATGTTGTGTAGTAAGTTAAAAACATCCGTTTGAGTGAATAATAAATCACATCCTATAAATCATGAGCCAACGATCTGCAAATTGTCGAATGTCAGATTTCAGATGATATACTTAATGAAAGAGACACGATAACTATGAGAGCAAAGATTAACGGATTGTCTGGCATTCGTTTTCCCCTATTTCGAAAACAACGATAATATATTGCCTAGCATATAGAACATTAATTCATCAAAGTAAATGGTTGATACGATTGCTTTCCGTAAGTAATTTGTCCTACGCACCTAATTAGTATTAATTTAATATCTCATGGAGGAAAAATGTATTGCATTTGAGACATAATATACAAAATGAATGTATTTTTCTGCGCTTCTTTAAATTGGGGTGGGGGGTGAGGTCATTAGGAATTCTAAGACAATTTTGCGGCCTAATACACATAGTCACTTTAATGTCTTACATTTTAAAAGTTTATGTTTTACGCGTAATCTGACTTTGTTTATTTTTGAATTTTTGAACATTTCAAATCACGGACGTATATTGACATTCCTAAAAGATTTGCGTGAGGCATGCATTCTGTGTTTGTGTTTCATTTACATTTTTATTTATTTATTCAGTAGTCGTCCTCGTTTACGCTATGTGTTCCAAAAAAACTGTGTTTATTATTTAATAGTAAATGTTCACATAACGTGTGACGAAGTTAAAGTTCTTAACAAGGAAACTACGTACTTGGATATAATATGAAAAATGACGGATCAAATTCATCTAATGAACAAGCGTAACGCATGTCATGCAGGCCCGTTGGAATATGAAATACAATATTAATAATGCATGTGCATGTTTACGCAGAACTGATATTAATTGCTTTTGGGCACGAATCCAATTGTGTAACAACAAACTTGAAATCTACTGACTCGTCGTTCGCATTCTGCAATTGCCCGGATAATTGGAATTCAGAAGTATTATTACGGCGTATTTCACTGAAGTAAATATTTACTTTCGGCATTGATTTATACCAAAACATTTCGTTTGCTAGTTTGCTAGCATTGTGCATTACATGGCCATCCAACACAAGTACTATTACTACTACTACTACTACTACTATTACTACCACTACTACTACTACTACTACTACTACTACTACTACTACTACTACTACTACTACTACTACTACTACTACTGCTACTACTACTACTACTACTACTACTACTACTACTACTACTACTACTAATACTACTTCTACTACTAATACTACTACTATTTCAACTATTACTACTACTACTACTCCTTCTCAATGTTAATAATAATGACAATAATAATAATGACAATAATAATAATAATAATAATATTATTATTATTATTATTATTATTATTATAACTTTGTTTTTTTACCAAGTAATTTCCATACTTTAAGCTATGCCAATCCCGACTATTTTTAAATAAACATACATATCACACCATAATGAAATCCATCTCTCTCGGTTTATTTATTAATGTAGATATAACATGTAGTATAAGAGATTATTCAAGTCATTTGGAGAGGAATCAACCATATTTAATATGAATTGTTAGAATGAGATTTGCAATAAAATGTCCTTATAAATAAGGATACAAAAACGTAATACTTGCAGATTGGCATAGCACATTTAGGTTGTCATTCTGTTAGCTATTATTCATATTATCTTCATTTGAATAATTCAGTCACTATATGTGTTTATCGCTTGTTTCTACGACTCTCACTATTGAAACACTACAACTTTATAATTAACATAATTGAAGGGCCGTTGTTGTGATGTTCAACGAGCGTATATAAATTCACATCGAAACCCGCTATATAAAACATATTCTCAAGCCAAGAACATACATTTACAACAACAGACGGATCAGCAGAGGGTGTGTGCCAGGGTTCAAGTCATGTGTAATACGAATGCAATATAGTACTGATAAACATGCGTGACGATTGCAATGCAGCTCTGTTGTAATTTGCAGTACAATATTAATATTAATATTGCATGCGCATGTTTACCGTCGAATTGAGATTAATTGATATTGGACACGAATCCAATATTGTTACCGTTATCTATTGAATCGGCTGACACATCATGAAATTGACTGTCCAAAAAGAATGCATCATATAAATATTTTGAACTAGGAAATACTTAAGTATAACTATATAATAAATTTTTAAACTATATAATAATAGAACACGGCCAGTCAGGCGAGGAAACGTTTATAAATATAGTGTCTTACGAAGGAAATACATTAGCTTATATTCGAAACATACGAGGCAATACATTATACAACATAATACTTGAAACCAGCAAATATAAGTTTGACGTTCTGCTAAATTTATTAGAAAACAAATCTTGGTTGTACATAAGCAGATTTAATAAGTACTTGTATTGATGACTTATTTGTTGTTGACCAATCGTCACATGTCAGTTGTTTATTTAGCAGTTGGATACATTCAGTGCCTTTGTTTAAATCGAATAGTTTCGTAATCTTCGAATGTTACAGTTATCTCAAGTAGTGCATCAATTGATTTAGCCTCAGGCAAAAGGTAATTCAGCAAGTTAACTTCAATTTAAACAATGAAATGACATTGACCCACAACTTTACTTAAACTGGTCGTGTGATCATCATAGTATATTAAATGTTAAATGTAATAATACAATAATATACATGTAATACTGCACGAGCAACGATACTTTGAACCAACGGTATTCCTGATAGTTGATGCATGTAAATACAACAAGGGAAACATTCGCAGACAAGGACATTGCATAGTTCAATATGATATCAATGTAAATATATTCATACTCACAACTCATGTCCTCAATTTCCAATGTTTAATTGTCTGGACACATAAATGTGTGTATCACATGGGCGCTCTACTACTACTTATATTTCAATGTATAGTTACCCGTTTGTTTTATTTTAAAATGATATGTTAACCATATATTAAAAAAACACGAACATTGTTGTGAGATTTGAAGATTATCATTTTGTAAGTTATCCCAAAAGTTTACCCTTTGTATCTTAATAATATATACTTACTACGAATTTTGCTTATTTACTGGGATAATGGTGGTTATTATGTAAGTACGCATAGTACGCTTTTTAGCGCATATGTCTGGACCATTACACTTAAATAATAGTCATACCCGTAAATGAATAATACATTATTTGTTCTCTATTTTCTGGAGGAAAGTTAGTTATCTTATAAAAAATGTGTACATATCCATATATTACAATTACAATTACAATTACACGGCATTTATATAGCGCAAAAATTATAAAATATTCTATTGCGCTTCACATTTACATAGCACACATTTGATAAATAAAAATAATACATATTACGCATGGCAATATTATACTACATAATTATATACACACGATAGAACCTAAACATTCAATAACTTAGATTCAGACATATGGATATCAATATTGTTTTATATCACTACAGATGTTTTGTTTTTAAAATAGCACACTCAGAGCATACTCATTGTTCATGACACTAACTATACAAATGTGTTTTCAGTTTTGATCTAAAGCTGGCTTCTGACTTAATATTTTTCAGATAGCTAGGTAGATCATTCCACCATTTAGGACCAGCGACAGCCAAAGATCTGTCTTCTAATTTTGTTCTCCGTCTAGGGATTTTGAAACTAGTATCACTTTGTGATCGCAGACTGTACCGCCCTCCAACAAACATTTCCCTCAGGTACACTGGAGCTGTACCATTGATGACACGGAACACTATTACTAGGATTTTGAACATAACTCTAGCTTTAACTGGAAGCCAGTGTAATTCTTTCAGAAATTCAGAACTTGACTGTTCATAAGAAGCATTCATTACTACTCTAGCGGCATGATTTTGGACTCGCTGTAGTTTGTTGATTTGTTAGATTGGAATTTCAATAAAAAGACCGTTACAGAAAACAATATGGGAATGAACCAATCCATGCACTAATGATTCAGTTGACTTTTGCGTGAGATGTTTACGTATAGCTCTAATGTTTCGTAACTGTACACTTTTTCTGAATGTGATGGTCAAAGTTGAATGTATTGGTCATGATAACACCCAGGTCTCTAACATAAGCGATGCATTTTACGTCGCAACCACCAACATTTACACTTGAAATGTTCAATTTCGCTACCTGTTGTTAGTTAATATATAATTTTTCAGTTTTATATTGATTCATTTAAAGTTTGAAGGTTGTCATCCATTTTATGTTTTTCATTCAGGCAACTTTCAAGTTGTTGAGAAACAGTTGCCTCATTTTGAGAATTTCCCGCTTGAATTTTAAATGCAATCTTGTGGTCATCCGCATATCCATAGAGATCGGCTGGATATTTCTGACCACTGGGTTGAGAGCCGATATATACAGGGTGAAGAGCACCGGTCCGGCGCAAGAACCCTGAGGTACACCGAATCTTAAAGGCTCAGTGTAAGATGCTGACTGTTCGACTAAAACTTTCATAGTTCTGTTTGTTAGATAAGATTCAATCCATTTCAAGGGGGTGTTATGAATGGTATATTATACTATTAGATCTCAAGTAATGACATATTGCCCGTTGTTCATACTTTGTTATATTAACATTTTCATTAAAATAATTATACATCATCAATGTATGAAGCAACTTAAATTAAAAAAAGTTTTTCGAAAGCATGCTAAATGACAAGCAATATATTCAATATGGCTCCTTAAGTCTGATTGTGAGATTCATCACGCTTGGTGTACTTCAAGCAGCTCACAATCAATTACTATAACGTTTGGCTGCGTATTTACGTTTTGTTTATATATGCTTATTACTTAGCATTCATCACTGCTTCTTATTTGTCTCCGTAACTATCTATATGACGCAGATATTTGGATATCAACTTTTACATTGGCATATACGGGGATGGGTTATTTAAAACCGATGGAACAAATCTGTTTACATATCTGTTTTTGCTGAAAAGGAAAGTGTGTACATTTTGCTCACTGATGGTGCCGTAGCGTAGATTGGCGTAAAATGTTAAGTTTATACTTCAGATGCAATAGTAAACCTCCTGTTAATATGTTCGATTAATATATTGAACTACGATTAAACAGTTCTGCAGGTGAATACAAAACAATAAACATTTGCAAAATAACATTTTACACTTTAAAAAATGGCATGTATAAATACTTTAAATGTATGTACACGACTTCTTCTGACAGTATGGCATTTCTGATTTACAATAAAACATAATAGCTGTTAACAATGCGATGCGTACCACCTTACAGACAACATTATTAGCATAACTATTTTCTATGTTTACTCCGTGGACAATGTGTTTCAGTAATAGTTTGTGTCGTAAACAAAAACACACACACGGATGTACAGAAATATAGAAAGCGTTATTCCAATGAGCATAACATGGAACAATATATAACACAATTACAACTTAAATGTGCCTCAATGCCGAATCTGCGAATGTTACGTTTTTCATGTCAATATAAAAGAGCCTTCTAGTGCATGTCTTATTGAAACTAATAACACACACATTAGTTTTGTTCCTCTGCAAATTAATTACCCACTGTATCACAATGGTAAATGTCATACAATGAAATTAACATTAAATTGCATATATTTCAAACATCAACAATAGTTAATTATGCGTTCATTCTCTGGTCATCATGTCATTTTGCCAAATAGTATTCAGAATATTTGGCAATACCTTAAACCTAGATTTCGTAAGTCCGTGCTCAGTTACTAACATAATGATTAGCGTCATTAACACACATTACAAAAAATGTTTCTAAGGGCTGACATCAATAAAGCAATAACACCAGGATTTGAAACTCGTATTTATTTTATGCTAAGTGGTGAAATATAGAAAAATATCAGTGAGATAAATTATTATATCAATCACCGTGCTGGACTACTTTTTTAAATGTAAAAAGTACTCCATAGCATAAAGTAAAAAGGAAATGTGTTTGCTTTCGGTGTGATAAATGTTATATCATCACTGGAAAAGGATCGCGCAAGCAATAATAAAAATATGTATTGTCTCCCTTTCCAGTGATGATATAACGCGTTATCACGCCGGAAACAAACAAGTATCCTCTATATATTATTTAAATAAACCCTGAACAAATCATTATTGTATTGCCTAGTCACTCTTTGCCTTACATAAGGGCCAAATCATAGTCGTATTTCACATTTGTTACAAATCAGGCGTTTTACATTAACTGTCTCAAAAATAGTTTGTAGCACTTGTGACAACAAACTACAAAATGTAGCATGCGAACGTGCAATTAATTGCAATTATTTTAATAAACCAGTCAAATACAATTGTATTGTTCTGATAAATACCCAGAGTCAGTGAATAGAATAAGAGTTAAACCAACATGTTTCAATTTTATATTATATGTTTTAATGTGTTACTGTGTACAAATGAAATCACGAACACTTTATTTTATTCACATTTCAATTTTATTGATATTGCAGTGGTAAAATCGTAATTTATAATGTTGTTTGTATGTTGTTTGTATTAACAATGGGTAATGTATAATATGATGTCCAAGTGATTCGACAACTGAATAGAAACAATTAATTCATGCATGCAAGAGAGTATGCTTATTAAATGTCAATGTTTTATGCTAACATATGTCTACATGCAAAAATAATAAATATATTATGTCCGCACAAAAAATGGGTAACTAACAACATCTCAAGGAGAAGAACTCTATAAGATGGTAATCTTTCGTTCTAATCCTATTCAAACTGTGTATTAAATTAACTATCCATAATATTGTTTGAACTGGTATATTGTATATAAATATGCTTGTTTGGAATAAAATATGTTTACACCAAGAGAGTAGTGTTTTATACCTGAACCCAACACTATCACATTTAATTCGGTTATCGCAATATTGCAAGATGTCTATCAATGATTTGGAGGTCATTACATGTTATTGGATTCCACTCCAAATAAATTACCCATACTATAACCAGAAACGTTATTGACTATTTCAGTACAATATACGACATAAACGTTTACCTTTATAAATACATAAAATGGTTGACAAATGAATTTCTTCAACACCCCATTTTATTATTTAGACCATTTACGTTCATTAACCAAATGTTGCATTGTAACACCGAGTACATACATACTAATTGCAAGATGTTTCAAAACCCGAGCAAAACACCAAGGTTTGAAATATAATCAGTACACTACCATAATTATCAATAAATTATTGTGATGAGCAAAATTGATAAAGCTAGGTTAAATGTCTCATATGGTTAAGGTATTTTATAGTACAACGTAATAAAATAGCATATAATAAAACTTTCATAGAAGTATATAAATAAATTGACATATTTTATTCAAACATCATTTCATGTTCAAACGCTTTTGAAAGAATACATTAGAATGCTTAAAATCTCTTTTGAAAACACGTAATTAGTGCATAATGGAATTCAACAATACATCTATACAGGCTTCGTGTAATATTGTGTTTCTGGGTTTATATATGAGAAACAAGTGTGTACTAGTGGCTACGTTTAACATCCAACTACTTACTGACACACGACAAGTGACCAGTAGCGAGAATGCAAAACTATCCAGTAGGCGAGGCTTATCATTCACTGATAAGTATAATTAGGTAATTGATAATACACATCCTATAATTTCTTGATAAAAGTAATAATTTAATATACTAATGCACAACTGTGTTTGCTTATAAATGTAGCAGTACGTCAAACATATTCAGGCATTTGCTGGTTTTAAGTATTATGTTGTATAATGTATTGCCTTGTATGTGCTGAATATAAGCTGATTTATATCCTTCGTAGACATTAAAATAAGTCAGATTATGTGCGAAGCATTATCTAGGAAAAATGACACAATGGAAAGAAATAAGGCCAACAGTATACTTTGATGATTTATTGTTATACACTCGAGGCAATTGAGACTCAAATTGAAAAAAGGTGACGGAAATGAATGCAAGACTAACCATCAATCCATGCCATTATAGGCTTCAGATATTTTTCATTGAGTCTATGATCTGACATAGTTATGATACTTTGCAAATTGTTAGTTCTTGTTTTATAGGATGTGGTCCAATATCCCTGAAATGGATATGTAACTCAAGAAACTATTGATGTTTGCGCGCATTGCCAATTGAAATAACTTCAAGATACTTTATCTAATATGCAAGCAAAAACAAACTTGTGCTATTCACAGAATCTTGTGTATTTTGTTTTTGTCCCTTTAGAACACTTTTCTTACGTTTCGAAACCTTTTGTAGGTATTCCTTGAATAAATAAATAGCAGCACATCTCAACCGCAGAATAGCTGAAAGCTCAGTTTAATACCTCATCTCTGTGTGGTATTTTACATTGCACCGTATTAATATA
Organism: Congeria kusceri; assembly: GCA_027627225.1. Classification (NCBI taxonomy): domain Eukaryota; kingdom Metazoa; phylum Mollusca; class Bivalvia; order Myida; family Dreissenidae; genus Congeria; species Congeria kusceri. The sequence continues at coordinate 1,018,699 of CM051027.1, read as the reverse complement.
GCCTACATTCACAAAGTATATAATTAGATTTGAAATAAATTATTCAAACACCATATCATGTTCAAACGCTTTCGGAAATATACTGAATAATGCATACAGTCTCTAGCAATAACACGGTTATAGTGCATAATAAATTTCAACAATGCATTTTGGAATCTATTCAAGCTTCACGTATTATTGAATATGCTAATATGACTGAACATAAAACCATTGAGTAATTATATTGTAATTCAAATGAATTAATATTCTCTTTTATTACAATTATTTATGATTTGAATTGCAATGCTATGAGGTTAAAATTCATTTACAAGTGCATGTATTGTGATTAATTCTGGGCAAAGTGTGAGGATCAGCATGCCTTTTAACCGGTTTAAATAGGTCCAAGGAGGTAACCGCAGTTTCAATCAATGTTATGTTTGTGTTGTGTTATGCGTATGGTCCTATATTGTATAGGCAATAAGTCACTTGCCTCAAATAAAAGAAATGTGGATGTTAATAAAGGTTTTTATCCTGGTGATGTCTCTGGAGTTTCATTATTCATATATGTATTTATAAACGTTATTTGATTGGCTCAGCGACACATCCTCGAAAGAAAATCATATCAGATATTGTACAGTTTTTACTCAAATGTGCAAACATCAGATGATATACACAGTTGCGTTGTGTTGTACAAAGATGACGTCATAATATGACGTCATTAACGACTATATTAAAACATTCGCTCCGAATGGATTTGTGATGCTATGTTCAGTGGATATTATTGCGTCATTGATTTTTGTGTGTTTAATTGAATGCAGACTAAATCGCCCATCTCATTAAAATCAAATCTTAACATTTTAGGATCTGAAGACATCGTATAAAAGGTCACGTTCAAATGACCTTCCGAACAATAAAAGATAAGCCCTGCTGCGCCCAATTAAATTGCCTTTCGCACAGCAATCTTTGGTTACGTTTTTGAAAAGTGATGCATTTCCAGCTGATACTTGGGAATAAATCATTACAGTTAATTTTCACGGGGATAACAATGGATATAGCGGTAACACAGGCGAGTAAACATCCAAAGTTAACGTTAAAATTTCGTGCATAGTATTTGTGGTTTATATATGAAATTATACCGCAAGATTTTGAAGGCAACAGTTTGATTGGTCCTTAAAAAGGTCATGTGAACGTAACCCCTAATGCTAGTCATCACATCCAGTCAGCTGATAATATATTAGCGTCAGACTGGAGATGATATACATGAGATTGACTAAATCGCCATCATTCTGTTATTCTCATTTGCCGTTTGTTTAACAAGGGTGAATGTGAATAAGTTGATTTTGATCAAACAGCAGTAAACATTTCTGGTTTATTTCTGGATATGTTGAGCGTTGCCGAAGAAATGTTGTACCGGTTTCTCCAGGAAGAAACGTTAATATGCGCGATTTGACTTTTATCATTACGTTTTTAACCGTTTAATGCTATAGAAGCGTATATATGCATATTTTATAGAGAGATACGTCTTTCTAAAATGCAAACATTACCTGCTTGTATGACCTAGGGTTAAGGTTAGGGTTAGGGAAGCATGCATCTAAATCCGAACTCATGTGCATGTGTTTCCGAAAACTTCGCCATATAACAAATATAAACAAACATTCAATGACATTTCTCTCTTGTTGTGGGACCTGGGCTTTTACTTTGTTTCTGTTAAAATGCTACAACAGTTTGTAAGGATGAAGTAGTTCGTATCCCCGAACATATCTTCAATGTTGTCATATTTTCAGTATTCAGAGGCTGTCAGCGGCAATTCTTATTCTTATTGTTTTATGGACTGCTAATAGGAGTACTTTCCTTCTGCCTCAGCTGAAGTTTCACTATGTTTATATTTAATACTACAACACTTTGATTTGTGCTGTAAGGATGCCATAATTCGTACATATCTTCAATGTTGTCATATTTTCAGAGGCTGTCAGCGGTATAGTTAATTCTGATTTATGGACTGCTAATAGAATTCGATTCGGGTGAAAATAATGTTTTCTATAACCACTCGTGAAATAAAATTCGATTACTCACGGAATTCAACAAATATCCTCTAAATATTTAATGTCATTATATTTTCAGTCTTCAGAGGCTGTCAGCGGTACTGTTAATTGTTATGTTTTATGGACCGCTAATAAGAGTTCTCTTCTGCTGTCGAAGCTGGAATTTCACTGTTTTTATATTTATATACGTATGGAATGTATTAAACAAGAACTAAATAATGTAAAATCATGCATTGTGTTCTTTAATTAATGATATTAATTAGTGTAATTTGTTATACATTTTCAGCAATTATTGATATCAATATTTCAGCAGCTGTCGTTTTTTGTATAAGTCATATAATAAAACAGGTATCGATGTTTAGCTGTGCAATATCATGTCCATATTGGTATATTAAAACGCACAAGTTACCTTTTCAGAGAAATATGATATGTAAACAGATGTGTTCAAACGATTAGAAATATAACCAATCTCCGTATAAGCCAATGTAAACGTGAATATTCCAACATCTGCGTCATATATACAGTTACGGAGACAAATTAGAAGCAATGATGAATGTAATGTAATAAGCAAATATTTACAAAACCTTAATAGGAAGCCAAAGTTCTAGTGATTGATTGTGAGCTGCATGGAAATACAATGCGTGATTAATCTTACAATCAGACTTATGGTGTTTCCACCATTTAGGCATGCACATATTTTGATGAAGTTTGATTTAACAAAAATAAGTTATTCTCACATGACACGCGCATAGTTTTCTACAGACAAAGAACAAGCGTGATTAATCTTACAATCAGACTTATGGTGTTTCCACCATTTAGGCATTCACATATTTTGATGAAGTTTGATATAACAAAAATAAGTTATTCTCACATGACACGCGCATAGTTTTCTGCAGACAAAGAACAAATTTTTTTCACCGTTGTCAAACTTTCACTTTATCTTTGTTATCTATAAATAAACAACGATTTTTCGTTCCAATGCTGTATATTCAACCACTCGGGCTAATGCCAATTCATGCGGATCATACCTCTAAGTCGTTGTTTATTAGCCGATAAACACTTCTAAATAGAAAATAACTTCTAAAGTATAATCCACTAGGCGATGTGCCATTTCATGAGATATCACCGTATAATATACTTATATATACGTTATATTTATAAAAATAACCACCATTCCAACATTTAATGCAATTAGTTCATAGTAAGTATATGCATCTACTTATTACGATATAAAGTGTAATATTTCATGCATATATGCAAAATAATTATTTCTCATACACAAATTACGTTGTATAAAATCATATTTAAATAAAATTAACATATAGCGCTAAATATCAACATAATTGTCATTTGCATTAAACATACACCTTAAAATCATTAATATAATATAAAGTTATTTAATAACCATTCCCAATTTCTTTATTTGAAAATAAAAATAATATTAAATAAAATATGAAAAACTGAAAGAAACACACATCAACGATAGAGTATGCGAATATATTATTTTTGTATATAGTGCACATAGAAATACGTGTATGTCTAGGCAAGATTGTAAGTGTGAATCTATTAATTCTACATTGTGCAGTATGCAGTGTCCTCGTCTACATATTCGTATGCTTCTGATAATTTCCCGTGATTTTTCTTAAGATGTAAGTACATAAAACACACTATCAACACTATATTTGATAACAGGCATCGTAGTAATTCCGAATTCTAATCTAGGAAAGGTAGTTAGCCAATTGGCATTTGAGAAATGCTTAAATAATTTTAATTACGCGAAATATTTCCTCAATAACACGCCCGTTTCAGGGATGTTGGATTACATCCTATAAATTATGAACAACGATTGGCAATTTCTTATAACTATGTCAGGGCATGGACTTGGAGAAAAATATATGAGAACTATGACGACAAGAATAATTGGTTAGTCATGGATTTATTTTCCTTCGAATGCGTTCTAAATCAATGCTAGGAGCTGCCTCACATGTATATATGTAATTCATCAAAGTAAACAGTTGGTCTCATTGATTTCTATATGTAATATAATATAGGTAATTGTTGGCAACTAATCAGAAATATTCTAATGTCTCATTGAGGAAATAGATCATGATAGAAGAAATACATGGATATGTTCAGCGTTTCTTTAAATTTAAACCGTGGCATTTGGAATTCTCGGATAAATACGCGTCTTGTTGACAGTTTTATTAATTTCTAATTATTTTGTATTGGAAAATAGGTACCTGTTATTAAAACGTTGTCTGTGTACAACGTGCAACTTTTTTTTGAGTTCAATTCGGGTCAAAAGGAGCAAAAACATATGATTCAGTTGCACATTTTCTTAAACTTTGTAATACTAGTCAGGGGCGTAACTTGGTTTAAATAAATGTGTAGGCCGAAATCTAGGGGGGTAGGGGGGGGGGTATGGGTGCATGCTCACCCAGAAAATGTGTTGGTCCTAGAGTGTCTGACTTTCGTTTTGGCGTTTATTTAAAGGAAATAAATTATTAAATATGTTTCTTAGACCATTCATATTATTACAAAGTACTGTATCAAGAAATTGACAGCAATCGAACATTGTTCATGAATACACTATTGTTGATGGATATTATCACTAAAACTCGCACCGTAGAAACCGAATGCCTACTGTGCATTTTATGCTTGTTTTTTTTTCTGCACTTCCTTTAAATACTTAAAAAAACATTTGTCGTGATAAAAAATCAATTTTAATTTAATGTATGGCAAAATGTATGTTAACATCAAGTGATAAAGACATTCTGTAGTGTAGTTTAATTCTATTGATACAAGATTACTTCAATTTAAAATAACTATACCATATTGCAATATATTTAAAAATCCAATTCAGGCAATTGCTTGAAGTTATAGTCATCCATGACTTGTTAATGCTATTTTATACATGTTTATACCTTATAAATGGTTTTGAAATACACAAAAAAACATAAAAAAGCGGAACAATCAAGCGACATCAAGTTTCAACATCTTATTGCATTTCCATACAACTTCACATATAAGAACAACGTCGCATGTAAGCACAACGTCAAATCAGAAGTCTAGTTTTCTGCAGTTGTGTGATGCAAACAATTTAATCACTTGGTCAACATAAATGTCCATGTCCGTGTGTACGTGGATCAGGGCTGAAAACGACAGCCTGGCAGACGACGTCATTGTTGTTCGCAATTAGTTCTTTATTCACTTATCCAATAAAGATAAGCCGCTTGATTGAGTTTAATAAATAAAAGATAAAATATAAATAATCAATGTCCCACATATAATTAATACACGTTATAATACTCATACACATATGTTGTATATATGAAAAACCGGTTGTCATGTTATAAAATCGAATATTTTAAATCATAAACGATTTGCGTGAGACAAGAATTCTGATTTTGTATTTCACTTCCAAGCGGGTCATATTGAAAGATGCAACTGACAATTTTCTACCATGAGACAACTTAAGCAATGGTATTGATGGGATTGATTTTGTGGTAGTTGTAGTAATAGTAGTAGTATGGGCGTTTTCCTTTATGGATATTGACCAACTACCAAACAATATTATACAATTACTGACTAGAGGGACATTGAATATGATCTGATATTTACTGGTAGCAAATCATATTGACCGAGGCGCAGTCGAGGTCAATATGTTTTTATGCCAGTGAATATCAGATCATATTACATGGCCCTCTAGTCAACAACTGTTTTATTATATGACATTTTATTAATTATCAGTTTAAGCTTTTACTGACTTTTACTGACGTTACACGCACTCGTTGTTAAAAATGGTGAAATTCGCGCCAAGGCACTTATATTGAAATGACGTCAATTCCGAAATAAAGTCGTTGTTATTGTAAACCGAAATGTTCGTAGTAAGTGACGTCACTTAATGTATCCAGGCTGCGTTTTTGGAAACATTATCGTAACGTCTGGAAACGGGTACTAACACTAGTTAGATTTAGCTCATTGAACTGGGGAAAACCAAAGTCCATTGAATATGAGATATATTTCGTGTTGCCAGCCATGCTGTGGACCAATGGGAAGCCGTTTATTTATAGGTCATATAATACAGTAAAATAACGTCTGATCGACAAATATTTTATATATTTGAATGTAAAACGCTTCGTTACATTAATTAATGTAGGCGCACGTTTGAAACTGAACTCGTGCGTACAATATTTTCAGTATTGGATAAACATACGATAATGTCCGTGTACTCCGAAAGTATCATTCATGTAAAAATTAATATGTTGAAAATATCGCAGATAAGCCCTTGCGCGGTTAAATAATAATTCGCTTCATTAAAAGCGCTCTTATAACTATCTTATAACTATCGAGAAAACACACATGTATACATGTATTTTTATCGCAACGTCATATATTTCTGACGTCAGCGAGCGGGCTTTTCGCGGACTTTATGGCGTTATGTAAATAATACGTAATTACGGCAAATGATACAACACTGTAAATAGGTATCAATAAAATAAGGTGATACGTTTAGACTCCTACGCAGCTGACATAATCACATTGGACTCACATCGGCTCGCCCAATATGGTATGCCAGCTGTGTACTCGTCCAAATATATCACCGTATTGTACAGAACGTTATTAATAGTATTGATTCATATAAAGAATAACAATCTGCAATTGCCCAGAACAAGAAATGTCTTTAAAAAAGACAATCGGCGTTGAAATTAATATTGAGATGTCATTTAAACATTACCTAAACAGACGGCCAAGATGATCGGTTACGTGACTTCTCAGACCCCATACTTTTTGGTCCCCACCAATATTAGGAGACTTATTGGACCCCAGATTTTTCGGACACTATAAGAAAACTTCTCGGACCCAAAAGTTAATTTGAGATAAATTTATTAATAAAAATTAAATAAAATTATCATTAATATCTATGCTGTGAATAAACCAATCATATAGCTCCATGTTTCCACCAGTGGTATATGAATAACCAAAATAATTTAGGTTAACATAATTGTTATCTGAATTTGTCAAATCAATTAAACAAATTTACAATGTAAGAAAATAAGTTCGGGAATGAATTACAATTATTATGTATCAGACGAGTCTATATAGTTATTTATTGTACCGGTAATATACCATTCATGTTAGTTATCTAATATAATTTGTAACGACTTGAAGTCAAATAAGCATTTATACTGTGTATCCCAATAAAAAGCAATAGTCAGGGAACATTCAGCGATTTTTGAATTATATCAGTAGAAATATGATATATCAGGGGTTCCTGTGTATAATTAGTATTGCAAAGTGTGTATTCATGCTTCGCGAATAACAATTCGACGTATTCCGAATCTTCTGTCATAACATTTTATCTACAGAAAATGTAGCATCTTTTTATAGATAAAATAACATCTACTGGAGAAGTTGATAGAAAGATGCAATTATAAATAATCGTTTATAAATTTGTAACCACAATTGTAATTCAAATTAACAGTGTTTATAAATATAAATTCCCCATTTATTAAATTTTTTAGGTTTATGATTCTCTGAACGCTATTATTGATGCATGCACGAGTATATTAACACAGCTACAGAACGGTTGCTAGATACGCGCGCTATTTTTATAATGACACTACTGATTCTGGAATGTGATGAACTCGCTAGAATCAATGGGCTACATGGAACGGCAACATTGTGAATGAGATTTAAGAATGGGAACATTGCACAATTGCTATTTATAGAGCGTATAGCGCTCATATAAATGTAGGCTAAACAAAATAGTTATTTTGTTACGTGAATGAACATAGCATTCTGTTTATGGCATACAATGAGAAAATACGTTCATAATTAGCCTCAGTTCTAAAGTATATGTTGAAGATATGTTTATAACTTCATTTTAACCGCTTATGTAAACAATAATATAAATTTTCATTCCCAAAAGTATGCAACAGTTATTGGTATACGTTAAACCATTGTTTGAAGTTTGCATTCCCTAGAATTAGAAAATTTGCCCAATTCTATTGGCATTCAATTTTCCCGCTGCATAATTATCGCAAGAAAATCTGGGTAAAAAGTGATCTTAGACATCTACGCCGAAAAAAGGTATGCATATTTATCATTATGACATTTTTCACTTAATAAGGTCATATTTACATTTGCCATCGACAATTTGATACCATAAACTATATAAAATGTATTGTATTGTTTATAAAGTAAATTAACTGACGTACATTAGTCAAATTTAAAAAATCGTTGGTTAATTTTTTTATAGGTTGTAATCATTTATCTCTGTTCGGGTGTGTTATTTATATTACTTATATGAACATTTTTCAATTTTCGCGAAATTGAAATTACTTATTTTGTAGTTTCCAAATCATGTCAGTCTATCGAAATAAATGTAAGTTTATCTTGTTTTTTTTTTTAAATATCGGACACGAGCAAGAAACCGGGGATTAAACAATGATCTAATTAACAAGTACTATGTTTAGTGTCCAGGTGAGTGCTACATAATATATGTTTTCGTTGTTTTCATTTTTACAATTTTCACGATTCCCCATGAACAATATGTATTATATATTACATATTGCAAGTTCCATGATGATACGCGATCCGTGCGAACTATAATTTCTTCTTTACATTTTCCCAAAGTAAATCAGTTAGCACTGCCTAATATAGTCCATATATATTTGCGTTTGTTCCAGTTGTTTGATTAGTTTTATGAATGACCTTTACGTCAACACTGCCGTATAGGATATATATAGTATATCCAAAGGCCCGCATTTTGTAGCTCATATAAGCACAATGTGCTCATGGTCAGCTCTTATGATCGCCTTTTGTCCGTCGTCGGGCGAAGAGAATTTGTATCTAATATGTTACATTGAATAGTGGTCCTGTTAAAAAAAAGTTAAATTATGCCCCTGGGGTAAAACGGCCATGCTCAGGAGGTCATATGGTTTCAACAGACATATGGCAAGTGGGCTTTACAAATCTTCTCCTCTGAAACCGCAAGGCCCCGAGATGTCATATTTGGCATGAATTATTGTAAAGTGGTCCTGTACAAAGAAAATTCAGAGTATGCCCCTGGGGTAAAAAGAAGCCCGTTTTCTGTAAACATATTTAATAACTTTATCATATTGAACGAGAATCTGATCAGTTTGTTGGCTTGATACGATGTAAACCTCGGCCAAAGCGGAACTACCTCGGCCAATATGGAAAAACGTGACCAATACGAAATTAAGCCAATCGGGATTTGGGATTAGCTCGGCCTTATACGAGATAGCAAGTTTTTTGACGCTTAACATAATTAACTGTGCGCTTTGTATGTTTACTAAAAGTTTCTATGTGTAGCACTCCCACAAAATAAAGTGAGCAAGGGCAACATTCGTACTTATTAATGTATTGGACCGAATGTACTGAGTTTCGAATCGTGAAATCTAGACGACATCGACCTCGAAAATACACATTTACTTCCATTGACGTATTCTTCAATTTAGCATTTGTTTATATGAACATGATACAATTATTTGTTAATATTTGGATTAAAATTGGATTGGATAGCTGGATGCACCACAGAAAGGGAAGGAAATCGGCGAGTTAGCTGAGCGTTTGCTCTGTCAACTCGCCGACAGCATCTTCACGCTGAAACTTGTTGGGCTTCAATTACTGAGATCGAGGCTGTAAATAATGTTATTTAAGTGGAGAGTTCTTCGAAACACGTAAGTTTGCGTTGCACTTCATCAGATTACAAAATAAGGCATACAAATTTGAATGTGTGTTCAATGTCCGTAAGCGGTGCGAATATAATTAGTGATGTTACCGTTGTCCCTGCGTGTTTGATTAAACATTTGTGGCGCGTCGTGGGAAAACCGGTCTTAATGCATGTGCAGTCCGCACAGGCTAATCCAGGACGGCACTTTCCGCTTTTATGGTATTTTCTGTTTCAAGGAAGTCTCTTCTAAACATAAATCCACTGTGGGCGGAAAGTGCCGTCCTGGATTAGCCTGTGCGGACTGCACAGGTTAATCCGGAACGACACTTTACGCACATGCATTAAGACCGGTTTTCTCGCGACGCGCCACAATTTTTATGTAATTTGCACAAACTGTTATTTAAAAAAACAACGTGTAGTGTATTTTTATTATTTCTTTTCTTGCATACGCATTATCTTGTTGAACACTATTGATTATATATCACGGTAACTGAAACTATATTCCATGTGCCACGCGGAAATAAATGGGAACAACTTGAATCCAATTTTACTTGAGCGCTTTGACTTGTTGGTTTCCAATTTAACAATATTACAATATTGTTCAAACCCTTCTGCACCTTCGTGTATATAAAAAATAATAATAAATAAAGCTTTGTTCACATAATATAGTGCACGAACATGTACATGTATATTAACAATGTCTTCATTGTTACTCGCGTCCGAAGCTTCAGATGTTTATGACACTTTGTTTTAGCAACACGTTAATGCTATTGTACATGTAGTAGTAGTACACTATCCACTGTTTTGACAATACATTTTGTGTAGGATATTTTATTATGCGAGTTATTTAATATCTATTTTATCCAACTTCCAAGAAATAATTTAATTTAAGTATGTATTAAATATAATGATTTTGAATGAGGTATTTGGACCAAATGTTCGGTCTTAGATTTTCGATTGAATAGCAATACAGACCAGAAAAAATAACCGTCTGTAAACATGCATTTGCATAAACAAACAAACACAGCATCTTGACTTCGAGAGGTTTTGTGTCCGAATGTAGAAGTAATTAAATTAACGTGCAACAATATGTCATTTTAGTGTCAGTAAATTGAGAAAATTAACTTTACGTAAAGTCTCGTTTATCAAAACGCCGGGAAAACATCACCGATATCTTATTCCCCATTTTAGAACAGATATAAACAGTATTTCATTCACAATACACTAGAAATACAACGATATAACAAGTATAAAAGTTGTATAAGTCCATCTGTGTGTGCGATAATACGAATACGTACTTAATATAAATAAAAATACCCATATTTATGAAATGCACCATACGACGCAAGCACACATATATTGCTTTATAAAGTCGTTATAAATGGAATTGTTTGTGTTTTGATGGTACTTAAATCACTGCGTTGTTTTTGCATTTGCAAAGTAAACAATTAACAGTTCTTTCGCAACTATTGTAAAAATGTTGACTTAATCAGTAGGAAATTCTAGGGCATACATTCTTCAAAAGGGTTATATTCACAAATATAAGTGTGTCTGACTTGTTTTATGACCAGAAATAATGAGGAGCGACACATGATGTCATATACAATTATAAATCAGTGGTAACTTATAGAATCATTCCAGTTAAAAAAACATGAGAACTTATGAGCAAACTTGTAATGTTTTCCTACAATATAACGTGCACAATCAAACATACTTATAGATAGATAAATATATAGATGGATGGATGGATGGGTGGATGGACGGACGGACGGACGGACGGAAAGACAGACAGACTGACGGACGGACGGACGGACGGACGGACGGACGGACGGACGGACGGACGGACGGACGGACGGACAGACAGACAGACAGACAGACAGACAGACAGACAGACAGACAGACAGACAGACAGACAGACAGACAGACAGACAGACAGACAGACAGACAGACAGACAGACAGACAGACAGACAGACAGACAGACAGACAGACAGACAGACAGACAGACAGACAGACAGACAGACCGACCGACCGACCGACCGACCGACAGGCAGGCAGGCAGGCAGACAGACAGACAGATAGATAGATATATAGATCGATTTAACCAGGTTAAAACACACAAGTTTTCAATACATGGCAAATTCGGTTATAAAAAGCAATGGTATAACTAACATTTGATTCTTAAGAATATCAAAAGCAATAATACTTTAATTTAATCAACCACAAATGAATATGTTAGAGGATATTTAATGAGATTAAATAGATGGAAGTTATAGTCGATGTGTGTAGTAACCTAGGGTAGTCCATGAAATCTTGAAAGCTTATTTCTGATAATTGATGACACCGCAGCAAGAACAACGTTACGGTGAGCTTCACGATAGCCCAGAGGTAAACACATACAAATTGATAAAACGGGCACATCGTAACTTGACACTTTGCTTATGTACCGGTATATTGGTTCTTGGAATCCACATGGCCAATAATAGAAAACAAAAACTAATTAATTAAAATACGCGAAACAAACGTATTTCGCGATTTGCGGTGTTCTTTAGATTCGAGTCGACGCTTAGTAGACCTGTAAATATGGGTGATATATCGCGATGTAATTACGTCGTACTCCGCCTTACCGAGTAATTACTTGCACTGAAAATTCTGACTCCGTGACGGCGAGCTCAATATTTGTTTCGCTTAAGTTGTAATTTATACTACACCAATTACTAATATACTACGTCACCTAACGCAAAAACCTCATGTAACATTTTTTTTTTTAAAGGAGATTTACTTTATTGCAATTTTTGATTATGTATACCTTTTCTCATATCACTGTTCATGTTAGTTTTGTAATTCATCTGGAAATACTGTCTTTAAAAAACAAAACAAACAGAGCATATATTGCGAAACATTTTGAAGCAAAGAGTATGGTAACTGCACGTAGATACCCATATTCATGTTAGTACCGTATTTAATCTGGAAACACCGTCCTTTTCAAAAAAGCATATGTTACCAGGTAATTTGCAGCAAAGAGTATGGTAACTGAAAGTATATACGATGCTTTGTATTAACGATGCATTTCTGCATTAATGCCGTTAAATCCTTATCATTTTTTAAATATAATTTACTGATAAAATTATCAGTAAATTATATTTAAAAAATGATAAGGATTTAACATGCCTTGCCAACAGGTGTAAGCATAGTGCTTGCCAGAACATACTTTTTTTTGGTCTGTGCACTTACAGAGAATTTTGCGTATACAAAATTATATGGCGAACAGTAAAAAACTGAACAATTATATTATAATCGGTTTCACACTACATGTACTGTATAGTGCGAAAATATTAACCTGCCCAACATAAATACATTACACAGTGACTGAGTGCGCTATTTTTATCTGAACGATCAACCGAAGAATGTCGTCATAATTTAAATATAAATTATAGACCATTTGAATATTTGAGTTCATACAACTGTACCATAATTACATCAGCTCAATAGCCTAGTGGATAAAGCACTGGTTATTCTACTGAATGGACCGAGGTTCGACGCCAGGCTTAAAAAGTCGTTGGGTCAAATACTTGCTCATGCCAGGAGAATAATTGTGTGATAATTTACATTGGTTCTTGTTTTTCTTATTATTGCCAATAATAATAAAATAAATAAACGAACAATAAAACAGAAAGGTGAACTTAAACTTACATCGATTCTAAAAATGAAACAAACATATATCCCTTTAACACACAGCGATAAATATAAATATACTTTCTTTATATTTAACAGGAATGTGTAAGACTCGAACTCTTAAATAATATGGCATCATACAAAAAAGTGTAACAAGTAACTTCGTACCAAGCATGATAAACTTGATCTTTGTTCAACACTGACCTAATATTATATTTATCCCACTTGTTTACGCATTAAAACTGATTTCTTACTTTCATTACTTGGATTTCCATTTGACCATGATCAAGGTCAGTGTATTACTCCTCGTTCCAAAAATACACAAACATGAAATATCGATTAAAACATCAGTTTAATGTTAAATTAGACGATACTGTCTCTTTCGGTCTGATTTTACTAGGATTTGTTTGCATATATCTATGGTTATTAACAAATACGTGTTTATTTCATGAATTACATTCTGGCAATTCACACACTTTCACTTTCTGTTTCCAACAATGAGAATGGAGTTTGTGGATTTTTACCAGCATTGTTTTTTCTGCATTTCGGTGGAGCTAACGGGAAACTCCGGATATCACAGACTAATTATATTATATGGAAGGTCTTAATATTGAATGTAGCACCCAGATTGAAGAGGCAAAGTTATTAGCACGTGAAAACGAATGTTGATGCGAGCTAGTGATGCAGTAACTGGGTGGGGTGGACATTTTCTGTTGCCATGAATTCAACATTTTGAGGCAAGGTCAGAGGCTGCTAAATAAAGACTGGAGCTGGGTCGGGGTCATTTGATACTGTGCTAGAACAAATTGTTATATTGTAATTTGAATATTCCGACATTCTGATTGCAGGTGTCCATGCAGTTGTTGTATGCTACGACAGAATGTTTTTGAAGTATCGATGAATGTTTTCCTTGATGTATGACATTAGCAATGCATGTAATTTGAGCAAAGTATTGACAACAACTGGCTTTGTATTCTGTATTTTTATTTAAAAATGACAGAAAATGCACATTGTTCTTATTTCACCCAATACTAAACACAACTGACCTTGAGTGCAACAGTGCGTTATAAAAAAGTCCGGACCGGTCTGTTAATATAAACAACCGTTGTGTAAACCCTACATGCTGAATAAACCTTAAGTTTACACCACGGACTATTATCCAACCGATTTCGCTGTAAAAGTGGAACACAATCTGGTTAACGCACAATGTACGGATCACGTCGTAATTTTAAACCGCAAAGAAGTTAAAGCTACTTATCCACCATTGGAAATCTACAAAAAAAATTGTATTGTTGAAAAAACGCCAGTATCAAACTAGAATTGTCACATGAATGACGGATTTACCCCCACAATATGGCCTTGTCACAAAACTATGGCATCCATTCGAAAGAAATGGACAGAGAGAGCATGCTTTAATTTGTGAATGGTCAATAGTGTATTTGGAAAAATTTAATTTCAATAGGAGCCATAACTCTATCAACAGTTAGTGGTTTGTAACCAAAGTTGAACTTCATCTGTATTTTATGATGTTACACCTATGTACCAAAAATAATTTAAATATGTGAAGCCTTTCATGAGTCGGGAATTTAAGTCAAAAATGGGGACCATAACTGTGTCAAAATTTAGTGGTTTGTAACCAAAGTCGAACTTGACCTGTATTTTATGATGCTACACATGTGTACCAATAATTATATAAATATGTCAAGCCATTGTTGAGTTATCGCCAGGATACCATGATTTTAGGGAATTTATGTGAAATAAAGGGCCATAACTCTGTCAAAATTTAGTGGTTTGTAACTAAAGTCAAACTTGACCCGTATTTTATGATGCTACATATGTGTACCAAGAATTATTTGATAACGTTAAGCCATTCTTGAGTTATCGTCCAGAAATAATGTTTTCAGGGAATTTTAAGTTGAAAGGGGGCCGTAACTCTGTCAAAATTTAGTGGTTTGTAACCAACATCGAACTTGACCTGTATAATATGATGTTACACATGTGTACCAAAAATTATTTGAATATGTCAAGCCTTTCTTGAGTTATCATCCGGAAACCATGTTATTAGGGAATTTTAAGTCAAAAAGGGGTCATAACTCTGTCAAAATTTAGTGGTTGTAACCAACGTCAAATTTGAACTGTATTCTATGATGTTACACATGTATACCAAAAATTATTTGAATATGTCAAGCCTTTATTGAGTTATCATCCGGAAACCAAAAACCTACAGACCGACAGACCGACGGACCGACGGAGCTCACTCCTATATACCCCCCTAAATTTCGTTTGTGGGGGTATACAAACAATATGCTGATGTGGTTGAGTATGCTAAATACATGTGTAAAGCATTATCTGAAATCAGCTGCATTTCAAACTCTTTTATAAAAATAATGGTGTTTATAGGAACGGGAAAACACTCAACATTTCAAAATCTGACTTTATCACCTACATTAATTCAATAGTCATAATTTTCAAAACCAAATAATGATAAACTTCAAAATGTTTATCTGAATTGTTGTGGCAAAGCGCATTATTTAACAATCAAATTATATTCTTATTTAACAAAAATAGAGTACTTTCATACATGTTACTTATTGCAAAATCATCTACACAACATGTTCATTTGAACACGTTACTGTAACTGCAATGTAACGATTCAATGTGTAGACTGTTGTGCAAAGACAGTAAAAATGTATATCTTTTTTAGTCAAGAGCTGTACACACACTTGTAAATTTGTAGCGAAATCTCGCACGAAGTCGGCCGCTATCTTTCGCGAATCGTCTCGATCGTTACTGACGCTGTTTCGCAAATATGTACTAAAGGCTCGTTACGAATACACGCAAATTATGTTAGCCTGTGGCTTATTAAAATGTATGCATACTTGTAGAATCGAATAACTCGCCACTCGCTATTAATTATCAAACACGTGTGCGCATAACAACGATATTGCGAGCGCAAAATAATAGCTTAGCTTAGTGCTCACGTACTAGGAAGAAGTATTGACAAGTCACCTCCGTTCGACATTAATTATTTACATATTCTTTGGAATTTATACAATCATCGTATGAGTTTTATTTCAATACCGTTCATTGAAATGCAATACGTCGCTTACAGTTTCCAGATATTTCCAACTTTTTATTGAAGAACAATTAAATCGATTGAAAATGATTCCACAGAGCGTTTTAAGCATTCCATATGGTTTCCCGTCAGGCATTTAGCTCTGTGTTTAGAGGTGCTCATCTAACTAAGTTGAAAAGTTCATTCATCGGCTGAATGGCTGATATTTGTTTCACTAATAATCTATACATTTAAGACACTCATTAATTTACTTAATATATAAATATTGACCCGACAGTTGCTATTTTCAAGTATGTATTAAAGACAAATGTATACGGTGAAAAAATTCTTCAAAAATGCTGAACGACAAGTTCAATTTAGCATGAGACTTATTACAAATTAATTTATATTTAACTTCTTGGAGGGAAAAAGCACATATTACGAATGAACTTATATTTAGCTGTTGAGAGGGAGGAAAACATATTACAAATGGACTTTTATTCAACTGCTTGGAGCAATGGTGGGAATGGAGTGAAGATGTTTAGTCAAGCAAACAGTTAACCTAAACCTTACATCTACATGTACATTGTATTTACATTGTACAAACCAGTGAAGTTTATGTCCAAATATATTGTGGCATGAAATACAATATTAAAAAAGCATCAGCATAAGCATATGTACGGGTTACAAATTAAGCCCATACTTTGCTTATCAAATATGCCTTTTCTTTAAGGGCTTCAATGACTTTAATACTACGATCGAGGTTGTAGAAATGTAATTAATAGAATGCGAACATGAAGCACATTAAGCGCGTTTTATAATTTCCATAATATCTAACTTATTTAAGAAGTAATGAAGTCGAATGTTTTATTACATACGATGATTTTGGATGATGAATTCGGACATGCATTTAAGCCTGATTTTTTTCTATTAAATAGCAATATTCAATATAAAAAAGAACAGTCTGTTCCAATCCCTTTTCGAAAAATATACTGCGTCTTGACTTTAAGATTTGTTTTGTCTGAATGTAGACGTAATCTAATTTACGTACAACAATGTGTCAATAATATGTCAGTATACTGAGTAAATTAACTTAGCAAAATCTCGTTTAAAAAAATCACATCCCCAATCTCTTGCCGGTTTTTATGCAGACAGAAACAACATTTAATTGACTACAATACAATGCAATACAATACAATATAGTATTGTACGGTACGTTAGGGTACGGCACGGTACGGTTCAACGACAACTTGGTATAACATTCATAAAATTGTTTCTGTGTATGCTTTTGTTTTCGAAAATGTATTTATAATAAATGTAAACTAATACAAAGTGACAAATTTATGATATAGCCAATCATAGGAATAACGATTCAAATAAACACAAATAATCTTATACAGTCGTTATAAAAAAATGCAAATTATGATTCATCAAATGATGTAACAATATTTAGTCATCGATCATCCAGCGTTTAATTAATCACATACATGTATTATATATTTCAACTCCGCTTCATTCAGTTCAGTCAGTATGTGAACTCCATATCAAAGTCGCTTTTCGATTTTAACGTTATTGGTATAATATAATGCGTATGATCAAATTTAACTGAAGGTACCGCAACAAACACCAGAGTTACTGAGACACTAACTAAGACCCAGTGGTAAGCCATTTTTTGAAGCTGAAGTTTCAGATACAACATTATATCATAAAATAACCTTAAAGTTGTTGTTTAAGAAAATGTATAGAACAATGGAGATGTGAGAATTTTAATGGTGTGGGATTCGTAACTATATAGTGCTACTGGTATCTTTGTGTTCATTGTGCTTATACTTCACAATGACAATCATACAAAACAGGAACTAATTATTGTTACTACATCAAGCACTTATATCTAACTTAAAGTTCGCATCGCTTACCTTGTAGAACACACAGGACTGGTTGTTAGTCAATTTGATTTCATGAGCTATTACTTAGAAACTGTTTATAACAAATGAAATTCATTTGCCTTGGTGTCTAAACAAACTTTAAAGAGCAATGGAATTGTGAAGCTCTTAACGGTAGTGGAATCGGTAATATAACCGTTTCCTTTTGTTGGTGGTTTTTTGGCGCATCGCTACGTTTTACCGTGCAGGCATTAGCAAAGAAACGAAATTCGACACGCATCGAACATTTTGTTAAAAGAAGTGGATAAATACACATAATATGCATATGCGGATAATAATACTAATAATAATAATGATAATAATAATAATATTGATAGTAATAATAATAATAATAATAATAATAATAATAATGCAGATGTTGATGCTTTCCTACAATGAAGATGAATGATAAAGACAGCAACTGTTATTGCAACCGTTCTGACCACAGTCGTATCAAACAGTAATTCTAACATGGCACGTGGCTAGTTTTCCATAGATAAAGAAGGAAATTAACCGTGGGTTATTCTGCAACAAATTATGGGCGGAGCCTAATTTTTCGAAAATTGTTCCGGAAATTCGAAAAATTGTTCCGTAAAATGCACGTGCTTAAGCGCGCGATAGCAAAATTGTGACACAAAAATCTTTTCGTCATTATGTAGTGCAGTAAAACCACTTGTGTACAGCATATTTTGTACTTAAATTCAAAAAAGCTGACGGCATTTTAGATTGTTATTTAATGACGTCACAGAAACGCACGAGTGAATGTACTTTGCGGAAAATGGGCGGAGTATAAATTCATATAGTTCTCATTAATAACCTTTAAAATAACATACGAATTTTATATAAGATCATGTTAGAATCGAAATAATTGACTGGTAAGCGTTGGTTAGTTCGGTTATAACCAACGGTTTGCTCTATCATACACACGTACAAATTGCCGTATTCAGGCGTGCCTTAGTTTAGCTCTTTAGATTTAGGGCGATCATCAAACGGCTGTGATACTATATTTTGACATACTTAACACTACGAAGAACCGTTCCTAATCTATGCCGGAACATATTTATGATGAAATGCATTATTGCCTTGTCAATTATTTATTACAAATGCCATTTTGATTGGTGATATATGAGTTTGTTGGGACTGTAAAATATTTCCTTCAATTTCGAAATCGGCACGTTAGATTATAATGGTATTGCATTCCGTTAAAACATTGATGGCATGATGCAATACGTACATGCAGATCCACTTTATATCTAAATTCGTTGGAGTAGAGAATATGATGTTCAAAGCGCAATGTAATTTTGATAGATACAACGTTCATTCTGAGTAGAAAAATGAGCAATATTTCATAAAGCATATCGGGGTCATCTCAGATTATTGATCTACCACGGTACTTATACCATACTTTGAAACTCTCTAAAGTAAGGATATTATTGTAAATCAAGAAACAGGTAAAACTCTTTTAACAGTATGTGTATAAGAATACGATGGACCGGCACTGAGAGAATAATACACACAACGACTTGCATACAATTAAACGGAAGTAACCTGTGGTTGAACTTCCCGCAATATTGATTTATCGCAATTCATGGCGAAGCATTGATTACATTTTCAGCATGTTGGCATCGGATTATGTCTGGGTCAAAAGTGTTATTAAAACATATTCCGTAAACGTCAAGCGTTTGTAACATGTCGTTTATGCTGTGTTTGGTAAGATTAACTGTACATCAGCATCATAGAAACATGCCTGTTCATGGCAGCTGAGCTCAATCATGTTAACACTTTCATAAAATATTAATTTCATCGGTTAGCATGGTTTAATCCAGCAATTCTAAAGATTGTCGCTCACCTGGTAATGAGCAAATACAATTACCTAAAGGCACGAGTAAGCTCTTAATGTGTTCCAATGATGGAATGCAACGACAAACGACGCATGCGGCTTATAATGTTCAATAAGTTGTCAAGACGTGTTTTATAAACGAAGCCATAGCAATTTACAGCTATTATTTCAATTAGTATTAACATGAAGTCATACATTAGTCCACTCGTTTGAGTACTCGTTTGAGTAGGATAATCTAATGACCTGAGAAATAACAATGACGCACTTGCTTCTCGTTTAAAACGCCTATCCTTCAGAATGTTTTTAAATGAACGAAAATGTGACAACCAGGTATGCGTTTACAAACGACAGCATTGAATTTCCATATTTTGCTCATCTATTAGTAGAAGTAATTTAAACACCATAAAAGTGGAACGGTCATCAAGTATTCTGAGTAAATAATACCTTTGGAACACCACGCATTTGACAATTAAAAGCGTCATTAGGAAAACAGATATAACTGTTCATTAATAAAGCATATTTGTAGATTCATTTCAACGATAATACGTCTCACGAGAACTTTGCTTCGTAAAGATCCTATTAAATTTATTGCAATTTTCCTGGAAATACTTTATTGGTGTGAAATGTCTTGACAACATCGGAATTTCAATACCCGTTGGTAATAAAGTTCCTCGCATGCTGATGACCAGATTGCTGGTATGTTTGGCCTACAAGGACAACACGTGTTATGCGTGGCGCGCAGGATATAAACGCCTGGATGTATTGGACATATTTATCCCTGGTTATTCCTGCCATTCCTCTGTCGATATTAGGCGAACATAGTGGAAAGAGAGAACAGCTGAGGTATTATGAACGCTTAAACGAATTGAAGCAAAGGAAAATTGCGCTTTAGTTAACTGAAACAAAGGGGTGTTAAATAATATGGACTATAATACTTGGATATAAACATTTTTTTCACACGGTAAATTATTTTAAAATAAAATTTAACTTAAAAGTAACCAACTTTGAACACATCGTCTAATATGTTATATTTGTAACAACTTTTTGCGACTTTCTCTAATTATCGTACTAAATGGTATTAAACTTACATCATTATTTTGTAACTCATTTACTTAATTATATTGCTTTATGACATCCATCTTTAGCAACGTGTAGTTTTTAACAATTATTTGTATTTCATTACTAATTTAAAATGTGTTTTACATGATGAAACACAAAGTTTACAATATTATTACTATTTAACATGCAGTGCAATATCATTGTTTTGGAAATAATTGATTGTAGTATTATGTGTCATCGACTTTACATTTTGAATATTATTTCCGTCATATCTACATAACTGTATTCCTCTGATTTGAAAACTTTGTATTGATGTCATAGATTTATTTTTTACGCAAGCATTACATGCATTTACATAAAAAAAGGTCGTCAAAACAAAGTAATACAGAAAATATTACAAATATTACTTTTCTGCAGGTTCATTTCATAAAATTACGCAGTCTTATTTATATTACATATAACAATCCAAATATAAACTCAGAGCGATTGTTTTTCAGTAATATCGGTGTATGTCTCCTACACCGTCTCAACTAAATGAAAAAAATCGACTTGTGAAACCGCATGAAAGCGATTTTATAAATTAACCAAAAGGCTAATGGGCATGCAAAGACACATATGATCGCATATTATGCATGTCAACGGTAAAAATATTGTGTAATACTGAAGTTAACATTATTTGCGTAATCCCCTGTACAAAGTATGCTACTATTTGAATATTGATATGTATTTGTTAGATATGAGGTGTTTAATTATAGTGACATATCGCATGGTATATATGTCATAATATTTTCTGAAATCACCGGATGTTGATAATGATTTCTCAACTCCAGTTGCAGCTAATTTGGTATTTAGAATCGTGTGCACAATACAATCTTAAGTAAATCCATTAAGTGATATGTAAAAGTAATTTTTTAAGGAAATCAAATCACATAACTTATTTTCAAGAATATTTGGACCAATTTTAAATGTGCATTAGTAAGTTGAGCGATGACATTTTCTTGTTTATGTCCATATAATATGTCGCTATATTACATATAAGCTTAAAATATTTAATAAAATAAATGTATTTGTGGGTTGATGTGTGTTTTTAAACCAGCTATTACATATATTAGATAAATATAAGTAATCAATTTTGATATTGAACATGTTTCGTGATTAAACTATTCTAGCTATAACTTGCACATGTAACAAGAATTTGCAGGTAGTCATTGCAATACTGAAAGTATTAGATAATACAACTGGACCTGTTGTTCGAACTCACATGTTCACAAAATTATTGTATTAATTTTAGTCTTGTGATAATCAAGGCTGTACATGTTAAGGCAATGGTATGCAATTTTATCAACAATGGGCGTAATGAAGAATAATTATACTAACACGATCATGTGCATGATAATACATATCCACCTTCCACATATTAAAACGTAGAATATTAAAATATATATATTTTACATTTCAGATCCATCAAGGTGGACGTTTATTAACAGTGTATGTGTTTCATTGAGGAGTCTTGATCCGTTCTTAACAGATCGTTGTCAACACAGTTGCTCTTAAATATATACTTATGCCTTCTATATATGTAATCGACGTTTAACTGTTAAATATAAAACAATTATATCCGGAATCCATTTATGCAAATATTAGTTTATCATGGAAGTGACTACACCAACTACCTTAAACCAATATATCAACCACAACAATGCCAGTGTTCCAGAGTCTAATACGCACATCTACATTATTGATATCTACGGAATTCCAGTCATGTCAATACTCGGCTGTGTCCTAAACTTCGTCACTGCAATTTGTCTAAGCAAACCCCCATTCAACTCGTGCTCAAGCTCGGTTTATTTGAGGGCATACAGTATTTCCTCTGCATTAGCATGGACGTTACTAGCTGGACTTGTGCCGTGGATTATTGACTTAACTGGATCGCCAAACATACAACTGATCTCTGACAGCAGCTGCAAAATTTGGCACTTCGTTGAAAAGGTCGTTTTCAATTCACCCTACTGGTTTGTAACAGGGTCGACAATAGACAGACTGGTTGCCTTATGGTGTCCTCAACGAGCGCAGTCCACGTGCTCCGTTTTTATGGCAAAGGCCGTGGTTACATTAATAGTGGTGGTTGTCGTGGCAGTCGGTGTACATGTCATGTGGACTGTTTATTTAAAAGACGGTCAACAATGTGTTTTCAGAAGAGAGTTTAACCACCAAATAATCGGAGCGTATATTTTAACTGGTGTGCTGTGTTATTTACCGTTAGCATGTTTGTTTATTTCTGGAAATTTACTAGTATTCCGGCTATGTCTTAAACATAGAGGAACTGTCATTCAAAATGCGCTTAGAACTGATGATGATCTGACCTGCATCGTAGCAATCAATGCTGTCGCAGTTTTCATTTTAGCTTCGCCTTATTATATTTTGTCTCTGATAAGTATGCTCATGTGTAAATATTTGAATTCCATGACTACGTTTATGTATCTGGGTTTATTATGCTATTTTCCATTATTTCCGACAATGTTCATAAAGAGTACTGAATTCCGCGAGGTTCTTAAACAGTCAATCAAGCAAGCCACTAGTTGTTTTCGACGGAGTAACTCTAGTATTGAGCTTCGATTGATGAACGGAGAATATAACACAGTTCCGTCTACATCTACAGGTGTCTAGTGCACACATAATTTGTTTACAGTAGTGTGATTAAACATTTTAAAGGGGCCTGTTTACAGTTAGATGAATTGACAATCTTGTTAATTTTTTGTCACAGATTTCAAAAATAAAAGAACCGTGTATACAAGGAAGTGAAATAACATTACAGACATAGAAATATACGGAGGTCTCGAGTTCGAATCCCGGTGAGACCATTTGTTTAGTGATTATTCTTGAGCTTTTTAGTTCCGATGCTTAAATCTGTCAAGTTAAGATATTTAATGACATTCTTCAAAAAATGCAAACAATCTTTGAACAAGTCCCTTTAATATCCAACTGCAGTATAGATAGATTATTAACAAATAAATGGGGAATGACAGGTATTTTTTTTATAGATACGTTCGTTATATCTTGGATTGTTTATATATAAAATATTGTAATGCTGTACATTAAGTCTATAATAATCGCTAACATGTATTCAGTCTATATATAATTAATACTATTACAAGATGTTGTCAATATGGATTAGTTTTCACTGCCACCTGCTGCCATGAACTTGATAATGGATCATATATTTCTAGTTCTGAGCTTTGTAATGATGATCCTGTAAATCCGTTGTTATATCACTCATTAATTATAGTGCATTTAGTCCGTCTCAGCTAAACTAGCCGTGAGTAAACATACAGGGCAAGCGTTTAAATCCCTAACCATAACGAAGAGCTTCCCTTCGATGTGGAACAAAAGAGTGTTTAAAAGTTTAGCTGTACAGTGAACTAATATGAACATGGTTTCCATAATACAGAAATAATGAAGCAAATGTAAATTGCATTTAAATATTTAACATTAAAAAACCTAGTATGAGCACAGTATGATGGTTTATGTCATTAAACAATTAAAAAGATGAAATATTAACACTAGAATTGTTTATCAGCTAAATGTGTAAGAAATATCAACACTTGCATACATTGAATACAATTATTATTTGGTAAAATTATGTTTTTACATGCCATTCCTTTAAATGGCTGTTTGCGGTTAAACAGTGTAGGTCTTCTCGCTTGCGATTAAAGGAAATAACCCACGTATTAATGGCTTGTGGTAGCGATATCATGCGTGTTCGCATGTATATTCATCTATAATTAATATAGTCTTTAGAGTAATGAACTTAAAACGACGCTTTATTATAATACTCACACACATGTGTGCACGTATTTGTGTTTGTCTTTCTTTGTGTGTATTTAGTTACTTGACCATCAGTACATTTCTATATAATCTTCTTCTAAATGCACCATGGTACAATTCCATGTTGGAATCGAATATAAACATGTAAATATATATCACGCGTTTAAACGGTGCGAACACATTTTAGTGTCAATATGTGTTGTTATTTTTTGATAAAAATGAACGCTCTTATTCATAAACGATTGACATTTGTGTTTACGATATCCACCCGATGTTATGAAGACACCAAACGCTTCATATATCAGCGGTATGTATCAATTTAGCGCAATAGATGATGAGGTTTAGAGGCATATTTAACGTTTAACAATTATAATTAAACAGTTCAAGATAAGATATGAATAAAGTATTTGCTTGTTTCTAACGAATTGTATCAATGTGATTGTGTTTTGGGTCAGTTGACTGACTATAGCACAGGCAGGTCTTCGTATATAGTTCGCATTGTTTAAAAGTCCATTAATAATTAACTAAATAGTGTTATACAAAAATTACAACATATTGGTATTTGTGGTTTTGTTCATTTTAACCTCGTGTAGTTAATTAAATAAATACGGGGCTCTTTCATATTCTTCAGTTTAATAACGCAGCGTTTCTGGCAATAATGCCAGTCCAATCTCTAGTGGCGCATTCATCGTTAATTGCAAGGAAACTCAATGACAGTAAAATGTCGTTTTATAGATGCATTTCACCGTGAACTCCACATTATGGTAACTTAAAGAATATTGATTTCTTAAGTAGCATCGAAACGGGCGTCATTTGGGACGGTGGTTGTATGACAACTGCAGTTCTATATGTAATGTTTGCCATGTAAAATATCTGCGTAATATGCAAACAATTGATTTTCTGGCAAATAATCGTGAATACAAGTCTGCATGCAATATTGAAGATTCTTTTTAAATGTGTATAGATATGCATGTTACATATATACACGATTATATACACGATTAAAAGAAACCATACATGTTTGCTATTCATACGTATACTATGTGTATGATACTGTTAAGCCCAAATTAACCAACGATTGCAAATAAAAGTGAATAATGTTGGTGAACATTAAACCTCTATAACAATAGTGCTCAGGATACCGTCAACTGTTAAAATGCCACTTCAAATTTAAAGCCGTTTGTACTTAAATTGACACATTGCTTATCCGCTGAGATGTTTAAAAAATGCTTAAAAGTTTAATGCATATTATTCCTCTGCAAAGATGACGCGGCGAAAATGTTAATATTACATTTAGTATTATATGTATTTACGTATCAACATATATTATATATTAATACATAACGAATGCCCAGAGGACAAATTACAGGGAATGTATCACATCTCTTATTTAATTACTATTTTATTAAATGACCAAATCTTAATTATATGATGTCTCTAGCATCCTGTCACCTTCAGAAGACATGTTATTCCGATTGCGCTAATTGTTGATATTTTCAATTCAAATGTGTCTGCTGTAACTGTAGTTAAAAAAAAAAACCGTCAACTTGTCATATTTGCAAACATCTACTTTTGGCATATACCCGCTAAGGTCATACATAAAACCAGGTGTTTATCTCAAGAGCATTTCAATCAGCTAAATTAAAAAAATGTAATAGCAAATCACCGTTTACTTGCTACGAAAACATGATGTTGATGTGCCACACATTTCAGCTGCG
The DNA here is from genome assembly GCA_027627225.1 of Congeria kusceri. Taxonomy (NCBI): domain Eukaryota; kingdom Metazoa; phylum Mollusca; class Bivalvia; order Myida; family Dreissenidae; genus Congeria; species Congeria kusceri. The sequence continues at coordinate 991,887 of CM051027.1, read as the reverse complement.
AATCTGCATCACTTGTTTCGGCCCTGTCTAATAAGCCAATACAATTCCGTTATAATGCGGGTTTGTATCTGTATCACTTTTCGGTCCGGGACCGATGATTGATACAAATATTAGCACTGTTATCGAACAGTCTGACGATGACGAGATTGTTTTTTTTGTTATTTGTAATTACTTTTCTGTTGACGTTCTAAAACATAATCTCGTCATCGTCAGACTTTATCAAGCATCAAATCTACGATTGCAAATGGGATAATACTAGTGTTACATTGCATTGTGTTTTTCTTTTGTCGTTCCTGATGAGGTTGATGGCAAACGAAGTCGACAACTTTACGAAACTTGCAATTTCTTCTTAACAGCCTTAGGGCGGTAATTAGAAAAAAATACTTGCTGGCAGTTTTTTTTCTGTCAGAATGTTAGAGTACAGTTAAATCCAATAAAGCTTTTAAATGTATGATTGTTGTAAACGGACGTGTCACTACTGTAGTCCAAGAGCCAAGGGTCATTTATTTAAAATTCGCGCCCCAATCTAAAATTGGTTTTAAATGAAAGGTTTACCAATACTGAATTCAAAAACCAATTTCTTAAAAAAATCCTCTTTTACAATGGCCGGCAATCCAAGATGGCCGCCAAGATGGCCGCCAAAATATTTCATTCTACCCCATGTTCGCTAAAACATTATTATTTAGCTGTTATTACATCATTTTTAAATATCTTTTTAACCAAACCAACTGAAGTGATGTTATATTTGATGTTTGTAACATTCAATATGTTTCGTCAACACTGTTGAACAAATTATATAGGAAAACATGGGGAAAAAGCACCTCAATTTGGGTGTTGTTGCACACTCTTAAAAAATAAGCTAAATTAATAAAAATCATTTAAAACAATCACCAAATCTTTAGCTACTGCTGTGTGTGTTTTCTTTACAAAGAACATTAAAACAGATGCAATAATTTGTTGTTATAGGTCTAAATGTGGCTTTCAATTGTTGCAAATTCATAAAAAAGATTATTAATGTAACACATATCATTTTAAACGATAATCAAGTGTATAATTTATAAAATTAAGCTCGATTTGTTCAACAGAAAACGACCGTATTTTCATTCTTAGTTGAGTAGTTATCAACTTTTTTAAGACAATTTAAACATAATTAGTTTTTAATCAAACTAATAAACGTAATGTTATATTTTGTATTTGTAACGTTTAATGTGTTTTAAAGGGACTATGTCATCGAACAGGGCCTAAAGGGGGCAATTTCTTTTAAAAATCTGATTTTCTTAAATATATTATTTCCGGCATATAATAGCTGTTTAAACATGGTATATATAATGGGGAAAAATGTACGCATTATGAGATAAAACTCAACTTGGGTCGTGTTTGTCTGGCCCTTTTTCTGTTTACATTTTGACGTGAGTATTTTGTATAACCATAGTGTCCACACGACTCCCTACCAAGCATGATAGCGCAGTTGGTAAAACCGCTGTCTACAGACATTACTTCGTATGGCTTCTAAGTTGTGTGTTCGAATCCCGCTTGGGATTTTAATTTGTCAGACTTGTTTTGCTATTTTATTTTTATTAAATAACTCATTGTGTATTATGCTATTATTTATGTATTTATAACATATTTCTTAGTATAGCGCATTTCTATCATATAATATCAATAATAGTGAAAAAGGACGAAATTTTTTCGGTGACATAGTCCCTTTAATATCTGTTGTTAAACATGTATGAACATTAAAGAAAAAAAGCACATACTCTGTTTATGCTGCAAAATTAAAAACATATTATATGTCATAAATTATAATGTAATTAGTTTAGACCGTAAATGCATGCACGTTTTATACACACCAATTAATTACATTTGTTCGACAGGTTTGCAAGGTTGATAAATTAGCATACTCAAGATAATGTGGGTTTGCTAAATTAATTGACCCATGACATTACAAATAGCATGTTTTTTTTTAACAATCTACTTATAACTGTTTTATTCAATAGTATATAGCTCTATTCAACTTATTACTTTACCACAATTCAAAGTGTCTTTTATTGAGAGTATTCATTTGTGTAATGTGTATTAAACAACTCTTCTATAGATTACATACATTTGGTTCTGTCTTGTGCCCTGTGTTTTGATTCACTCCATGATAAGTTGATCGACTTCAGCTCGGCATCTAGAGTCCTTCTCCAAGTGGTCATTGGGCGACATTTCCTCCTACGTCTTTGTGGATTGCAATTATCTGGTGATGTCTGGTTGATCTCCCCTAATTGTGTGGCCAATGCACCTCCATATCCTCTCGTTGATGGTAGTAGTGATTGGCTTTTGCCTTGTCCTTCTCTTGAGCTCCTGGTTTGAAATTATTTCTGGCCATCGGAGTATTTTTCAAAGACATCGGTTGACGAACACCTGCAGCTTGTGGTCTAGAGTCTGTGTGTGCTTTAACGTATCCAATCCATACAACAGTACGGCCTTTACATTTGAATGGTTTCATATGGTCTTGAGAGAGTTGAAGGCGTACTGTGCTTTGCCAATACTTTAATACCTTTACATATTATTAGCACCCCCTGTCTTGTTCACAATGCTGCCAAGGTTAACAACCCTATCAATAATCTCCAACGATTGGTCCTCCAGATGTATGGGTGTTGTGCGCCTCGTGTTGAGACGTGCTCCCTTTGTTTTCCTGGTGTAGATATGGAGCCCTGAATCTCTGGCTATTGTGGCGAGAATCTTGGTCTTCTCTTGCATGTCTATGTGCATGTGGGACCGGAAAGTCCAGGTCTTCTAGTTGTCTTTGGTGTCCACTGTATGCATCTAAGCTGACTCGTTGCAGTGCTCATTATCCAATTTATTACAAGCGAGAAGGTCAGAGGTGAAATCAAACAGCCTTGTCTCACGCCAGTTGTTACTTCAAAGGACGGCGAAAGTTCAGAGTTGTGTACTACGTTACAAGTGGTATTCTCGTAGAGGCTAAGAAGTGTGTTGATAATATTTGATAATATTGTCTTGAATGCCATAAAACTTCAATATCTTCCACATACATACATGACCGTCCGACTTAAACCAGACTGTTCATCTCTCACCTGCATGTTTACTGCTGTTTTATCCTTTTTAGTATAACCCTTGTAAGCACTTTGCTTTCAGTGACAGCATCTGGATGCCTCTCCAATTCCGGCAATCTCCCTTCTGGGTCACCTTGACGAAAAGTCCCCTACCCCACTCAGATGGTACCTCTTTGTGCGCTCATATGTCACTGATACGCTCAATTAGGATATCTGCAAAAGTTGCTGCACCTGCTTTCAAGGCTTCTGTTGTGATGCTATCTTGGCCAGGAGATTGCTGTTTTTTAGTTTTTTTTTGCACTGCTTTAAATAGCTCTTCCCTAGTGATGGGTCCTGTGTTGATTGCAAGGTCTGCTCTTGCTTCTATGTCCGGAGGATGTCCAACTGTGTGCCATTCAGATTCTGAATGTCTCACCTTTCAGGGATTTGACTTGTTTTTCTTAGTTTTTGGCTGTTCCTGACAGCTTTCTGGAGATAACGTACACGGTCCTCATGTCGCCTTCGTTTGCCGCTTCTTGTGCTTGCATAGCAATCTGGTCCTCTTGTTCGCTTTTATCAATCCTGGCACTTTTCTTTATTTTTTTTTGTTTTTTGTTTGTACTTTGCTTACATGGTCTGCTTTATTGCTCTGGTTTTGGCTTGAAGCAGCATGTGTCGAATGTCTCTCTTCTTTTCTACCATGTATATGGTTTCTTTTGACAGCCAACTCTTGTGTGTCCTTTTCCATTACCGAAGAACTTCCTCGCCGGTGCTCGTATATGTTTTCTTGGTTCTTTCCCAATTCTCTTCTATCATGTCCTTTTCCAAATTGGCAAGGATTTGGGAATTATTAGGTAATGTAATATCGCCCTTTCCATTAACTTGGATGTGTCGAAACGTGACTGCCTTTTAAGATTGGTTTTCCTCACTCAGGCGATCTTCACCTTGAGTGTTGCTTTCACCAGTTCATGGTTGCAATCCACATCTACCACTCTATAGGCTCTGACATCAGCTAGTGTTCTTCCCTAGCGTTTTGATATTGCTATGTGGTTTATCTGGTTTCTAATAACCATATCAGGTGATCTCCCTGTCATTTTATGAATGTGAGAAGGTGGTGCCTCCTATGACAAGATCATTGTAGGCACAGACATTCACATAAAGTTCACTGTTCTCATTCAGTGCGCCCAAGCCTTCCACTCCCATTAGAAGTTTTCTTCCACATTGGCATTCCTGTCTCCTCCTCTTTTCGGGACTCGGTCTAGTACTCCTAGGAGTTGCCCATAAAAATCATATTTCATCTCTTGTTCCGCTTGGTTTGTAGTGGCATAACATATAATCACGAACACCTTCTGGAATTTAGACCTGTAGTATGTTGTTACAATCCTTTCACCGATTGGTTCCCATTCCATCAGACACTTGTTTGCCTCTCTGCTAAGCATGAACGCCACTCCATGATGGTGTCCCCTCTTCCTATGGTAGACCAGAATACAATACTGTATGCCCAGTAGACAATGTAAGCTTCCTGCAGATGTCAATCTCACCCCAATCTCACATCGATACCTATCCATCTAGCTACCTCTGCGGTTCTTCCAGTCTCAATAAGTGTTCTAACATTCCAGCTTCCGATCCGTAAAGAGTTATCCGGCAGAATAAAGTCTACAGACAAGTCTGCTTCGTGCGCTATTCCATTTCATGGGAGTATAATGGATTGCTATTTTACATTACTCAATTTATTTTTAGTAAGCATAGAGCGTTTTATCACATGATATTCTAAAGGCAGTAATTGTTGAATAAGACATGTTTTGATTATTTGTTTCCGGATTGTGTTTCAAATGTAATTTAATTGTCACAGCACACTACTAACGATCAATATTTACAATACCGATGATATATAATTCTTAGTATATCAAATGTAATTTAAAATTGATATGTCAGTGCAAACATGCAAAAAACCCTTTAATAAGTTTTATATGAATGAAATTTAGACACCATTTAAATGTAGGTTGATTATACTAGGATGTTTAATACAAGTTACAAAAATGAATATTCGCATTAAAAGAGACTTAGAATTATGGTAAACTAATAGGAGTAAGTTGAATATATACTACAAAACAGTAATAAGTGGATTGGTTAAATAATCATGCTATTTCATGGGTCAATTCAGCCAAACCACGAAAATCAGCAGTATAGTAACCTGTCGAACAAATAAAGTGTAATTGTTATCTTTAAAACATTGATGTATTTATTGTTAAAATATTTTATAACATTAACCATTTTTATAAGAATTTGCAACCATACAAAGCTACATAATTAATTTTTAATAAATAAATAAATACAATTTCTGCTATTTTCCTCAATTTACACACATTTTTAACAACAGTGGTACACAACATTAAAATTTTAAATTATATAATATAACATTACCTTCATTTGTTTTAGTAAAAAACAAATTTATTATTATTTATTTTATCTTAAAATGTTTTAACACTGTTGGTACCAATTCAACTAAGAATAAATAACAAGGTCACTTTTGAAATTTGGGATCAATTTACCCCTCCCTCTTTCACAAAAATAATGGTAATTTATGTGTATCCTGTTGAACAAATCTAGCTTAATTGTGTAATTTATAGATATGGTAATTGTTTAAACGGACATTTATTACAAAAACACAACGTGCAAATGTCGCGTGTTCGCGGTTAAACAACCACAAGCGGCGATGGTTATTACGAATATTTTATGATTAATAAAACGTGTTAATTTCACCGGTTCATGTTATAGAAGAATAAACAAGAATTTCGTTTATTTACTGTTTCGTTTGAATTTAATGATAGTTGGTTGGATCCTGAAATAGAATGTAGCGTCTAAAGAACATTGATCAATTCATATTCTGTTTAATTAGAATTTTGTGCACAACTCGTCATATTGTGTGTATGTTACAATTTCAATTAATGTACCAAATTAACGGCCTGAAAGGGCAGTAAGTAACTACTCGTTTCTATCAGTATAGAATTGGTAATAATATTTATCTGATACCAGTAGTGTATATTAGAAACAACCATTCCTTTGTTACGAGTTAAATGTTGACATTCTTCTCGCTTTGATAGACATCATTAATGTACTGTGCCCAAATCTAAATTTCGCGATTTTATGTTCTCGGTTCACGAGTCTCAGGCAAATAACAACGCTAGGACCTTGTTAGGTTTCTAGAAAATTGGATTTAGTGTCACCTGTATTAGAAATAAGGCAAGCGATCATGTTCATATACAATGTAGAACTTGCATTGCAGATGACGAACATTATTTAAGCTATACAATGGTACAACAATGAAACAATGAAACCGTTCATTATATTTTATGCACATACATGTGTGCCAACAGGAACATTCGTCGTATAAAGGCAAACTATTTAACTACAGTTAGAGCTTAGAAAGATGTCCGTCGAATTATAATTACGAATGTGTATTACAATATTTCAAAACAACAATTTTGTAATAAAAGTCCTTATTTGATGCAATACTTATTAAAAACGATCATCGATTTGAAATACAACGAGTGTATATTTATGATATTATCTTTTTGATTGAGCAGGTTTAATGGTACCTGTATTACACAAACTGTTATATTATGTACACCAATATACTTGTATGGTGTAAAAAAAACGTATCAAGCTTGTATGTATACATAAGGCGTTAAAAAACTATATAATACACAAAAAGATCAACACTTGTGTACTAATGCCTTGTAGTGAAATTTAAAAAAGTGTAATTTTAAACGCAATGCAATCCGTCCATCCGTGTGTCCAAATGCTTATTTCTCACGTAATCATCTTAGATTTAAATCATGGGAGGGAAAAGCGTTTCGCGTGTTCCCTGTGTATGTATTTTGGTTCTATAAATTAAATTAAATTAAATTCATCTATTAGTTGATTAGGTTGTAACATGCACTGTCTATTAACACCAAGAACAAAATAATTATCGTTACTATCGCATTAAAAATATTACTATCATCCGCGACAAAGTTTCTGTATTGTTGGATCAATCTCAAAAATATTATTAAATTCCATGGAGCAATTGATGGTGTAATGTGATCCAACATTGCACCATATGCACCTATTGTTAAACCGCAGATGTTCTCGGCGTGCATTCTATTTATGCAATATCATTGCAAAATATGACCCGTTTATAGATGTCTATAACTAATCGCTCTGATACCAGATATAAATATATACAATACATTTAACCACAAGTACATTGCATGTTTACGTGCTTTTACTCCAAGGGCAAATTTAATACTGATATAAAATTAAAAATTGTATTATATTTCTTCAAGATAATTGTGGCATAAGTTCGAACACCATTAAAGATGACGGTTAAGAAAATAATCATAATTATCACAAACTGTATTCTCATAGTAGAATTCGACATCGTTTCAATTGCATTGATAACTAGGACAGTCGATCATCAGGGCCCAGTTGCTAAAATCTTTAACGGCTCATTAAGCTAACAGCCGTTAACTTTTGGATAATGTTTTTGATGTAAATTAAATGTTAAAAGAAAACGAAAAGAAAATACAATTACAAAAAGTGAGTATGATAATGTCAAAATATATATTTAAAATATATGAAAACTTTAAATTATAATACATGTTATATGTAAACAAAATTATTTTTTATAAATAACATCATAAAATAAAGTGTTGTGTTAGGAGAGACCAAGCTTTGTACATAAATATTCATAACTCCATGGACTCATTATAAATGATCATGGTGACACAATTCGAACGGCACCCCAAAATAAGCTACCCGAAAAATAAATATAAACAGCGTGTATTTATTTCATGTCATCCATAGCCTTTAGCAAGTATCACATCTACGATAACATGACGACAAATGGTATCAGTTTTATATTGTTTTTATGTTTGTTGAAACTTTTCTGATGACATAGATGGCAAACAAAGTCGACAATACAACGGGCCTTGCCAATGTATTATCATTATCATTCCCTACGACGGCAATCAGAAACGAAATTGTCTTGATAAGAGTTGCAGTTTCTGCCAGAATGTTAACTTACATTTAAATCAAATCAAGCCTAAGTGTGTTACGTTCATGAATGCAGTAAAAAAACTTGCAATAATACAGTACGCATACATTCTTATAGCATTTTAACATGAAACAAAGTTCTTTTTGGCAGCAGGCATTCGTAAACATGAGAAATTATGATTCTTTCCGAATTTATGTATGTATGTATTTATTTATTTCAAACAGCAGTATACGCATTTTTTTTTCAAACAGCGTTTCACGACTATGTTGCACAACGTTAACATATTTAACAACGTATATATTATTATATATGTACATTGAAATAAATGATAGATATGCATTTACTCTTATGCTATATTTTTATAGATATTTACGCAGAAATTTAAATTATCATATTAAAAATACCGTTAACTCAGTATAGGAATAATTAAACTTCCGAGACATCAACAATTGATAAATCCTTATTACAATTCGCTGGTCCTTTATTGGAGGGAAGTGACCAATTGCCTGTACAGTACAGGACAATACATACAACACAACACAAAACATAGACAATGATTATAACTGGGGTCGCCGTGAAACGGTCAATGCAAATCATTGGGGGTTTAAACCGGTTTAAAGACATGCCGAACCTCACACGTAGCACAGTTAAACACAATACACGCACTTGTAAATAAACTTTAACCGCATAGCATTGCAATTCAAATTAAATAGCAATACAAGAGAATATTCATGCAATTGAATTGCAATTTAATTACTCATTGATTTAGTGTTCACCAGAGCAACAGAATAGCAACTTTCTGAGGCACGGTGAAATGAAGTAAATACAAGTATCATCTAAATCCCTGCTTGTTGACAAGATTTCAAGACCTAGCATCATAAATTACAAATTGCAATAACTAGAATGAAATGAGACCAAAGTCAAACCGTTATGAATGTATTTCCAATTGTAGGCTTGTCACTTGATACAAACCGATAAAACATAGTGACATTAAGTACGACGTCTACTATGTTGCTTCTTCGCCACGAATAATGCAATCAGAAAAAATGACATTCATTAAGTAATCAATTATACAATGAAATGTTTAATCTCAGCATCGTGACACCACATCACTTGTGTAGTTGCTAGTAAAAAGATACAATTCCACATCATTCGCGTCATTTTGGCGAATGCGTATATATTTTCATAACACTATAATGGTAGTAAATTAATGTAAACTTATATTTTTTTCTGTCAGTTTGAAATCGCAACAATATTTAAATATTCTAGGTTACAGATTAGGAAAACGACTAAAATGAAAAAAAAATAAGTAAAACAATATATTTTTAAATAAAATTGACTTAAATACTATTGTTGATACAATAACAAAATTTCCAAACACACTGGTTTAATCATTACAACGCATTATTCCAACAAGATTTTAAAACCGTTTCGAGACGCTTTTCAACTATTTATAACTCTTAAGTTGTTGTTGCAAAATTACCACGAGGTCCAATCAGCCAATCAAATTCACTTTCGGAGCCCTTTATTTAAAAATTCATATGTCCAAAATTCCAAGCATCACATAGTGCAAACGACTTAAGCGGTGCGGTTAGAGCATCCGCCTCGCATGCCGAGGACCCGGGTTCAATCCCCCGCAAAATGCTAAGAATGTTTCATTTCAATAGTGCCAGAGGTAAACTTTGTTTGAACGACTTGTTTATAAAATATTTTTCAATGAACAAAATCATTAAAAATATTATATAATCTATGCTCAATAACACACACCAAAAAGTCCTAGTCTAATTTTAGAAGGGCTTTCCGTAAAGAGTCATTTAGTCCGCATGTATTGTTATTGCTTATATACTATGAAGTCATGCTTCATTGACTGCATTTGATGAGCATTGTATTTTATACATTGCAAACAACTTTTTGGCCTCAGTTGCATGTGTCTAATCATCTGTTAAGTGTTATGTTTGCTACGGAATGGAGGACATACAAGATGGTAAGATGGAATTATTAATGGGTACTGGTTTCAAACCTCAATAATAATGTGGTAAGAAACATTAATTTTGTTGGTTTGCATCCATGTTAATGTTAAATATCTTCTTTATAATGTGTTATATTTGATTTCGTTTGAAGTTTCACCTCTTTAATAACCTATCACTGTAATGTGTCATGTTTTAAATTGAATATATATATTACCTAATAACAATCAATGTATTGTTCTTTTTTGGTAAGTTAAAAAATTAGACAAAAATGCGTATGTACTGAAACAAGAAGTTATAGAGGAAATGTGTTAGATTTGGTGAATGATCGAATTTTATTTCACGAGTGTTTATAGAAAAAAATATTTTCACGAGTGGCGCGGCCACGAGTGAAAATATTATTTTTATATTACCACGAGTGAAATAAAATTCAATCATTCACCGAATTCAACACATTTTCTTTTTATTATATGCTTTTTATGCGATTATTTTATTTGTATTCATTTTATTTTAATGAACAACACTAAGATGCCCCGTTTGTACCCCGTATGGAGCCTCTTTGATTATTTGTTGTGACGTCATTAAATATTCTAAACGCACGCATAGAATAGTTCGCTTCAACGAAGATATGTACCTATTTTCTGAAGCTTTCTTGTACTAGACGAAAGGGTTTTTTACGTACACATAGAAATTTTAGTAACACTCAATTATACATGCAATTTCATATGTCCATATTTTTCAAACAGAATCAAACAACAACTATGCGGATGAATTTCTAAATGGAGCAAATCGATCATTAATTCATTGATCACAATTGCTTTAAGCGAGATAACTAACTGTGCTCAAATCATGGAAATACAAAGCAAAAACACAATAACTGGATTAACATTTTGTGAAAACGAACAATTGGAAGCTTATAAACAGGGCGAATTGGACTGTCATCCGTGACCGTGTGAGAAAATGGATCACGTGGAGCTTCAGCATTGTTTTCTACATTCCGAGACACATTTCTGGACTCGTTGCTGCTGAAATTAAAGGTCACATTTCCATTAAACTCTGTGTTAACAAATAATCCTCTTGGCATCATATTCGGAATACAGGAAGACTTGTCGCTGACTGTTGAAACTCTCGTGTCCGAACTGGCCGTGTCCGAAAGGATGTTGGAGATCCTCTTCGCCTGGTTAGCATTAATTCTGCTGCAATTGTTCAGACCATTTACATTTTTGTGACCAGATATCTGAACAATCTGATGGGCCGGAACATCTTCGTCATTTAGTTTTTGAATCATTCTCTTCCGGGCGCTGACATGTTTAGAAATTGGTTTACCATTAAATATTATTTTATTATTAGTTATTTTTGAAATGTTGTTGCGGTTTTTAGCTTACAAATATTCTTGATAAAATATTGCTCATTACTAGTTCTATTATCAACAACGGTCATTAAATGGCAGAAGTCAAATCGCATGTGGTCGTTTACTGCTGAAGAAATAATCACCCTTTTGTCAAAATATAATATATCGCAAAATTTAATCTAGTTTGAATTTTCTATTTCAGATAAAGCAGGACCAGTTGCGAGCTTGTGGGGTTGACCATTCACCGAAGTGCAATGCACTGCGAATAAAATGATAAGTTTGAAGTTATGTTAATCAATTTAAATTAAATTACCTGTACGGTGATATTGTTTTATTTTCTATGCCCACATCTTCTTTTCATTTCTTTCATAATTGCGTATATTTGGTTAATTCCCATCGAACATTTTTTGAACCAAAGTTGTTGTTGGGAGTAAGCGGGCGTGAGGAAGAAAGGATTTTTCATCTTCATACATTTCTTGCGGCCTTTTTTCTTTGTATAGCTAACATAAGTGCACCGGATCTCTGCGTGGATCCTCCGGCACAGCATATTAAAGCTCTTGGCTTCAAATGTCCTGGCAAAGAAACAAGAAATGTCGACATAAAAAGAAAACAAACACAAATTGAGACTAAATTTGTCGGTTATATAAAAAATATTCGCTAATGGTTACACCAGTAGTAAAAATAGTTTTTTCTATAATCACTCATGAAGTAAAATTCAGTAATTCACTTAATTCAACAAATATCCCCTGTATATTTAAAAAATATATTTCTAAAACAATAATAAAAAATAGACTGTTTTATTATTTTATTTAATATTAAAATGGTTTGAAAACAGACATTTATATTATTTTAATTGCAATTTTATTGTTAACCTTGTATCTCGTGGATTAATTCGAGATCTGGTCTTCGTTTGCCTCTCCGTGTTCAGCATGATGAAATGATCTCCTGGCTCGTCGTCTACACATAGCTGAACATCACCCCACAGAAGACTATGTATCTCAGCCCCAATTCGCATGCCGAAGTTGGTGGTACAGATAAGCCACAAGGAATGGATCAAATATATCGCATTATGCGCTCCAAGTGTTCGACTCTCGTACATTTTAGTGATGTGAAAATCGGACACAGATTGAGCTGTTTTAGGCTTATTTCCAAGACCTTGCTGTTTGAGTGATTTTTGTTTGTTTTTTAAGACTTTACGACACTTGCAAAACTCATGATCATTTATGACTGAACATTTGAGTTGCAGATCTTCAAATGACGATCAATCGAGCTGACAAAACTTCTGAGTGTTACTGGCTCATACTCGCTGCTTCTACAGTGAAAATATAAGATTTCATTTCACCTATACAATTCTATATTTCACTGAAAAGCATATAACAAAACTAGATACATCTTTGAGGTATCGTTATTTGTAAGCGTTTTTGTTACATATTAATATATATTAACGTTTGATACTTTTAATATAATGAACAGAAGCGCAGATATCATAATTTTAACTATACATTAGACATTTGAATTTAAATTGTCCATAATTCGTTACATCTGCATTATTTCGGCTTATGAGAAAACGGCTTCTGTGTATTTGCTTTAATACTGACATTATCTAAAGCGATAACGACGATATGGACCTCGGCATTTTATTCTTCTCTTCTGGATATGAGCTAACATGTAAGGTCGCATGTTTGGTTTCGGATCATGACCTTTTCATCAGCGACGTGATTTATTATATATGTTTTGCCGACCATGTTTGTACTATATTCTACATATATTCTTTATATTATGTTAAACTTTGTATTGTCGTTGTGTGTTTTATTTTGGTAAATTGTTTGTGTAATGTGTGCATAGGGTGGCAATCCAAAAATAATGCCTAAAAGTAGTGAATCGATTTCCATTCAAATGTTTGAGTTTTAGTTAGCTATTGAAATAATGACTCACTATGCATATAATCATTAAGATATTAATATTTAAATTACAATCAAACTGTCATTCCCATTCGTCATAAGACTCCTAAATACAATTGTAATGATTGTAAAGCATGCATTACGATTTATTTTTACATTATATTAGTTGAAGGTGTGGTGTTATAGAACAATAAATAACGACGACGGTCATTTTTATGGACCTTTATTATACTGTACAGGCAAATGAGGACTTCTAGTGTGCATTGCATAAAACATAATAATTATCAAAAACGAATATTGAATATTTGAAACGGTTTATTATGCCAGATATATTAACGACAATATAAAGCATTTATAAACAACATTTGAATACCTCCTCTAAAAAGGCAGTTGTTTAAATATATGAAGATATTTAATCAATTAATTCGCTTTGAGTTAAGAGTGGACGAAAGTGGAATTAGCTGTAAACTTTCCATACTCAGTCATTCATCGCAATAACTAAATTAATGTTTTATAGCGGGCTACGTTAGGATTTAATTTAAGTGAGGCATATTAGTGTGAAGATGTTTGTACATTTTTTTCTAACGAATTAGCGGCTTAATTTTAAAGTGCATGTAAGGCATGTTCTTGTGTGAGAAAATATTGGAGATGCTCAGCAATCTTTGGAAAATACGTTGTGGTAGTTTTCAAAACATGTCGAATGAAGAGGATTACTATGCGGGCGAAATAAACATATGGGCGATATTAATAGTACATGTAGGCTATCAATATATGCAAGACTGGCGTGAACTAAGCTTACACATAATATACCATTATATTATTTACAGCGTAGTTTGCGTTTAAGCTAAATTACATGTTTTACATAACGTGCTTTTGGCGTTGTATCTATATGTACATGTTCACTTTGGGGCGTTATTGTTATCTATAGTGTGTGTTAGGGATATTTTGAACATCAGTGACTTGTTAAGTCATTTCAATATATACAAATCATACACTTGCACCGTTTGTTTTACTGCTTGTTTATTAACTACTCTTCAGCACAAAGAAATAAAGGTAGAAATATAATTATATAAATAATCGTAAGTGTCGTTCATTTCTTCATTTCCAGTAATAAGCATGCGTTTCGTCAAGTCAAAATAGCTTCAATATCAGAAATGTTCGTCATATGAAATTACACGCCCAATATATGCACCTGCAGATGTAACAGCTAGTGTTAAAATAGCAAATTATGTTTGTGATATGCAAATGTGAATTGTAACCAGATAATCGTACCACAATACAACGTTGATGTTACCAGGAGTTTTCGAAACATGAAATAACACGGGACCTAATTTCTACAATAGAAGTCGTAACAGCTAGTATTAAAATGTAGTGACTTTTCTTTTGAATTGCACTTCTATCTTTTGCCGAAAAAGGCGAAATTTTAGAAGCTAATTTATTTTCTAATTTTCTTCCTAATGTTAGTTGGTGTGGATTTTTTTTTTATGTCACGAAGCTGTCGACTTCCGTTGCATTTAATGCCAAAAAGAGTGAAAAACACGTTAATACAAAATGAACAAAATGTTTTGTAAAACACCATTTAGAACAATTTTCATGTTAATGCAGTTTGAACGACCGTGTATAGGTTTTCGTGAAGTAGTTGTCGGTTAAACATTTGTTGTCAACACAGCAACGTGCATTGCAATTATCATATTTATTAAGTTGATAAACAAGTATGTGCATGTATCCTGTCGGATGATATTTTGTTTCAAATGTAGCATTGTGCTTACATAATTAGTTATTGCTGCCAGTAGAACATAACGTGACGCCAGTGTATGCAATATTAAACAATCGTTTTGCTACAGCCAATGTATTTTATGTCGTGTTTTTTTATATATACTTTATATTGTTCATGAGTTGAAAACAGACACACACATACAGTGTTTCTATGTATAGAGAAGCGACATATGTTCAGCAGCAGATCTAACATTTTTAAAAGGTCTGGTAAAACTGAACTATTTTGAGGTTTGAAAACGCGTGGTTTCCCCGTTTATATTCTGATCTGATAACGGTAAAAGTTTCAAATGCATGCGGTATATGTATATACATATTGTAAGCGAAGTGTCGTTGTCAATATAATTATCTCAGTCTCATATCAGGCGCATTATTTGTATCACCAGATTTTAGTTAGCATGTGTGTTTCTTTTTAAAAAATAGAACCTAGAATAAGTCACATACACGCGTTTAATTTTGACGGTTTGTCGGGTATAAGTACATGTATGTTCAAAATACATAAACGAATATAAAGTAATTATTATTTTTCCTATAACATTTTAAAAAGGAAATATAGTCTATAGAGCAAATTATGACATATTACGATGTCAAACCTATACGTGTCACCCGAATACCCACTCCTGTGGGTACGCTTTGGTTTTGTATTTTGCAAAAAATAACTTCATGTTATAGTTTTAACATGTTTTCTTTCTATACCAATTACTCACACGATCGGCAAGATAAAACTAACGAAATGAATGTATGTGTTAAATATATTTTGTCCATTGGCGAATGTTAAGTGCTTTTCTAAAATACACTGTCATAGCATTCGAGAATAATCACGATTTAACATTAACGTTCTAATAGTGTCAGATTGAATTAAGTTAAACAACTAATGGCGGCTTTCAATTTGGCAATGGATATGAGTAGGATTTGTGTGTGTGTATTGTATCGTATTATATTGTATCGTTTTGTATTGTATTGTATCGTTTTGTATTGTATCGTTTTGCATTGTATAGTATCGTCTTATTAGTTACACTGTTAGTAACTGATGGTGTATGGGATATACACCCTCAGTGGCATCATACCATACGAGAGCGCAGCCATCAGCCATCAGTTGCTAACAGTGTAACAGTGTAACGACTATATCTCACCGACTACCTTTCATTGGTTTATGTTCATTTGATCTAGGTACGCACATGTTAGACTTTTATAATAAATAATTATTATTGATAAAGGCAGCGTTTATTAAATCTTATTTAATTTTTCAATGGTCGTTCATGGTTCAAATTAGTAAAGATATTAAAAATGTTACAATATTCAATTGTTATTTTATTCAAGAGTATCCCTTTAACAAACTGGTACTGACTTTAATGAATGTGTCTTCCAAGAAACAGACATTAACAGTACTCAGTAAACCTACGTCATTTAAGTTGCGTCATCTTTAGTAAACAAATGGAGTGTCCAGCAGTACAGTATACTGCAGTACACATTGGATATTTAAGACATTTTAACTAGACTAATAATGGAAAATCAATGAAATGAACACGTGAACTGTGGAAATTATATGCTCATGTGAAAATGGATTCATTAAATTGGATTTATTAAAATATGACAAGAACAAAGCAGTATTTTGTTTTTGTCGGACACACTTTCTAGGTTGATAAACAGCACAAACACAGAGGTAAGATGACTTAATTTTTATAGTTGGCGCACGTTAGACAGTTCTTTCACACAGACACAGTATTAACATTTGTTTGGAATCGGTATTTAAACAAAAAAAATATGCCATGCCACGTCAAGTTATATAATTATATATATATATATATATATATATATATATGTGAGGTAAAGCTGATTTCCAATTCCCGTTAATACGCGATTGGTTAGTCTATTAGAAGACCTGTGGACTGAAATGCCAGTTGTGTTCACCGAATTAACATTGTTTGTGATTTTACAAATATTGCCATATATATGGTGTTGTTTCTTCTGTTTATTCTGAAATCATTTTGGGGTCTGATTTAAACTTCTTTGGCACAGACAATGCACAACTATTTTATTATAAATTGTAAAAACAATATAATATCTAAAATCCTGTCAATACAGTTTGTATTTGTCAATCGCGTCCTTTCTTTCAGTGTTTTCCTGATCGAAAAATGCACGTGGTATGGTATTTTTGGTGATTTAAAAAGACATCAAAGGAAATGCCGATCGTGTCCCTGTAAAATATGACGAAGCACATGAATTGTTAAACCGCTTGATATACTTCGGGAACTATCGAGTATATCGACGTGTACGGAACGAAGGTAATTTAATATTCAAATGTGCCATGTTTTTAATGTAGCCGACCGATACCATCGGTTTAGACGTTGTCGTATAACGCCTATAAATTTGCGCTCTTTAATGAAAACGTCCCCGCGTCCATACGCCCTTTCATATATGTTTAGAAGGCATTACGTTTCAGAGAAATCGTTTTCATGCCTCTTAGTATTGACATGTATCATACAATGGTAACTGTGCCGTGATTGATAGGGCTAATAATCCGTGTATCATAATAACAAATGGCGAATAAAAAATACTCTGCATTGACATTATTTAAACTTTCTTGGTAATGCTATTGAAATACCATGCACATGTCAAAGCGGCTTATGTTATCGTGTCAGGGCGTCACGTTTGTAAACAGTAGCAATACCCAAAATGGAAAGCAACAACGCATTATGCACGCCTTCATAGCTTCTAGTCTGAGAACGTTTCAAAACTATATGTGTTTGTGAATCTTGTTACAATACTATTGAAAGCTGACTACACTGCTCATTAAGTAGTGATGAGAGGATATTTAATTAAGACATGAAGTATTTTATAGTTTTGGCTGAGCATGATTGGGATCGTTGCTGTCCAATTACGTTTAACCCAAGTGCTGAACGTTAACTTCGCAACATAACAGGTTATTGGCATGTTTTAAGAATGATTTCCATCACAATCATTAACTTAGGAGTTACATCAAGCATACATCAGTTATATGGGACTGTTATATATGTCTAATAAACCTCTTTATATGAAATCGTATCAAGTAGGTTAATTTCGATTGTTTGCCGGGACAAAAGCAAACACATAATATTTAAAAAACAGTAATTAATGATTTTTGGCATACTGAAGAGAATTGTAGGAACAAACAAAGGGTGTATATCATGATCAGCAACAGTAAGCAAACGTTACATATTGCAGTGACAAAACATTGATAATAAAATGTTTATTTGCTTAAGATATATATAGTTTATTGCGTAAGTGAATTTTACAATCATGCTGATATGATAACTAATGTGTTCATGTATTCGGTTAATAAATATTATGCTTTCTAAGTTAAAGGCAGAGTCGTGCTTTTCAAAATTACCCATAACAAAGCAAAGTTAATGTTTTATCGATCGTCAATGAATCTGGTATTCAAATTATATAGATTATAAATATTTAAAACATTAACTGACTTAATAATTTATCAGTTATCAAAAGTAAATAATGTACAAACATTTCGAATCTAAATCGTATAGAAATAAATGACGACTCTATCAAACCTTGCAGCAAACCTGAACCGACCGATCCATCGAACTAAGTCCTTAAAGTTGACAGAATTCATTAATGTTTTATACGACATCTAAGTTCGCGAGTGTATGGGGTTTGCATGTGACATGATAATAACAATGCAGGTGAACGTGTATATTCGTAGAAAATTGAAGTCGACTGTAGGGAAAAATATGCATGTGTTCACACTAGGACTTTTCTTGCAGATGATAAAACAACTCACCGTTAGTTATGTATACATACATAGATAGAAAAACACTTTCCGGATTAGAGTAAAGAAATCAACTGAAATACAAACAAAACATAGAACGTATGATTAACATGACGATTATGCTAAGGTAATATTCATTACACAAAATCTTTACATACATAATATGCGTTGCAATATTTGCTAAATTTTAAACATAAATCACTGCATTTCTCCAATAATTGTGTATCAAAATTGATCCAACTTTATAACTTTAGTTAATTAGGAATCATTTTTTATGTAAATAAGCATGCTATAATAAAGTCATGTATTATATGTGTGTTATGTTAAATTTTAACGCTAATTATTGTATAACGTCATAGCATCGGAACTCAAATTTCACAGCAATAAAAGAGAATACTCATTCAACTTAATAACCATTCATTTACTACATGGCTAGATGCAAACCAGAGCAGCAGAATTGCAACTTTCTGAGCACGATGAAATGAAAGAAAAAACAAGTATCAACTACGTCCCTTGTTTAAAAAAAAAAGATTTTTATCATACACTTCAGTTTTTCGATCATCGTGCACTTTTAGGAAGAAGCCGTAAAAGTTCAGTAAACTGGACCAATGCATTTGGTGTGTAAAGCACGATTTAGAAAAGGAAATCTATACGCATTTTGTTTCTTGTAAATGACTTGCTTTGACTTATTAAAGATCGTCGTTTACTGATATGTTTGGTTGCTGTAACAAGACAGAAGAGAACGAATGCATTTGCTATTACGGGAATGCAAACTATTGTTTTATTTAGTCAACCGATTTTAGACAGGTTTGCACGCTCATAAACTTATTACATGTGGCGTTGTGACAAACTGAGAAGCTGAACCTTTAAGGACACAGACGTATTAATTAAACAAAGTATGCACTCGAATTGCAATGAACTTTAAATAACAGCTAAGCAACATAATTGTAAGCAGGAACTTTAAATTGCAATCAAAAAAAATATTAAATACGTTTACGATTATATGTATGAAACATAAATCAATACATATTAAACGTATGTGGGGAACACTATTTGTATATGTACACTACATATAGACCTAGAATTTATACAACCAGTGCATTTACTTGTATCTAAAAATATCCGTATTCTAAACACATTGCTAAACAATGGGAAATGTATTGTCGACATGCATAACGTATGCACTCTTAACATGTTTCATTTTAATGTAGTGCTTTTATATTTGGGTTATGACTCTTTGAGTCAGCAAAACTCTTACGTTAATAATTTACTATACAATTTTGCTAATCTAAAACATCCGCATTTGTGAATTTATATTTAAAAACCGTATCCAGCTGTTATGGACGTTACAGTCTTTGATAGAAAGATGTAGACCGAGAGTATGTATATATATTTTACTGTTTAGAATCATTAAATGAGATTTCAGCATTACTGGTATTTCCGTAAACGATATGATCAATCGATATAAAATAATTAGTGAGTCAGTTAAAAGCCAATCAAAGCTGTCGTTCTAACCAGCCACTCCTACACACATACTTTGTAAAATATGTTTTATGGTTTGGAATTCAAACATGTATATTACTCCCTGGGCAGCTATTTGAAACTATTCAGGGCACTTTAATTACGGACTGTTATCTAACGGTTTCATAAGATCATTTTCATCAAATTATTGAAATTGTTTGATCCTACTCATATCCATTAGCGAATTCAAAGCAAGAATTAGGTGTGTAAATTAATAACATCCGACACCAATAGAGCGTTATTGTTAAATCGCGATTATTCTTGCTATGGCAGTGTATTTTAGAAAAAGCACTAAACATTCGCTAATGGACTACATTGTAAAACTAATCACTAATATATTGTAGTTTATTCAAGAATGACAAATGCTAACTAAAATCTGCTAATAAAAATAATGCGCTCTATATTAAGTTGAGAGAATTAAATTGGAAACGAGACTTTGCTAACAATATTTATAATTATATATACATACATTTTCAGAATATAATATGATGGGCGAACCACGCGTTTTCAACCTCAAAATAGTTCAGTTTAACCAGACGTTTGAACATGTTGCAGTTGCTTCGGAACAAATGTATTTTCTTTATACAGAGAAGCAGTGTGTGTGTGTTGTCCAAACAACCCATGAACAATAGACAATAACGCGACATTAAACACATTGGGTGATGCAAAACATGGTTTGATATTACATGTATTAAAGTAATTTTTTTTCTACTGGTAGCAAAATTCAAACGAAAAGTCATTGCATTTTAATACTAGCTGTTACGACCTCTATTGTAGAAATTAGGTCCCGTGTTATTTCATGTTTTGAAAACTCCTAACATCAGCGGTGTATTGTGTTACGTGTATCCAGTTACAAATCGTCTTTTCGGACAGAAGTAACACTTGGATTTTACAAAAACTAATTTGCTGTTTTAATACAAGCTGTTACATATTCACGTGAAAAGAATAGGCTTGTTATTTCACATGTTGAACCATCCGATATAGAAACCGAATTAAATTCATACAAGCCGAAAACATAGCATGGTATATGCCAACAGCCAACAGTGACCTGCGGGTATTGTTCTAGTTATCATTTTATCCGAATCCCATGTTAACGATTTATTACAATTTGAATTGTCGTTTGCCTTCGAAAAGCATTAAGTAAAGTTGCTTTTTCGAGGATGTAAATATCGATTTTGACTGGTAAGAGTATGATTTTTGTGAAGGAGCTTACATATAAGGATAATTTTATAAAACTGATAACCAATTGTTTGAATTTCTAGGAGTGTTATTTTTGTTTTACACATGAACGGTGTGTTTAATTGTCTTAGTCGTATTAGTTAAGTTATGAAAGTAATAACACTAATACCTTAAATTCATTATTGTTTTCAAAACGTATGTATTGTACTGTCTTTAATACTGTATTATTCAAATGACAAATGGTCTTCGAGAAATGCACATTATATCGTATAAGTGTATAAGCAATCGATCACTTACTTTAAATAATGAACTTTGATATATTAAACGCTTTCTCTGCTGCTTCTATAGCTGACATATTAAATTCATTTACACTTATCATCATTTGATATTTATAAACACGTTTTTAAACTGGTTTGTAATAATAACAAACGGTGTAATGTCTTTCGCGTGCATAAATGTTATGCTTGAACAAAAGATTCATTTTTATCCTGAACAAAAATTACTTCCGGCAAAATATTTAGACTTTCTATCTTTCAAAACGGCACTGCCAATACTGCATGATAACATTACAACTACAACGTTCGTTTATAACTATGCTTTGCATGTTTGATTTCACATGCATACCCAAAATATCTTACAAACGCCAGTCTACCGAAAATCGGAAATCAAATAGCCTTAATATTAAATTTGCTCGGATAATGCTTGGCATATATTCATTTCAATGATGTCTATACACACCTCCTTTGTAAGATGTCAGTTTTAAACTTTCTGTGTTCTCTTTGAGCAGCAATCCGTTCTTCACAATACTTCTTTACTCATTTCCTGAGTAAATCCTTTATTTTCTATTCTTAAAATACTGAGAAATAGAACTATCAAAAAGACTGGCAAAGACATCACCATCAAAAGCATCATCATCACCTAATAATTATAATAATCACATCAACATCACCATCATTATCTCCATCACACTCACCATAATCATCAACGTCAATTAAAATCACCATCATCATCATCAGCGGCAGCATCATAAATTTTCATTCATATCCATACAAAAACAAAACACAAATAGCAATGGGTATTTGTATTTGACAGCATTTTTTTTTTTTTTTTTACATATAAACGATGTTCTTGTATCCTACCGCTCATGCAACAACTGTAGCATCGATAACAAAGTTAGTTAGATGTCTACTGTCGACACGGTAGAATAGTTGAGGAAGCCAGGTGCGCCGTTAAGTATCGACTGGTGAAACATCTTATCATTGGGTTAACCCTTTAAAGGAAAACTCAACTGCAAATAAACTAAAGCGCGATAAAAATTTTGCAAAGTCAGTATATATATAACAATTAAAATCAATAACACAGTGAGCTGTGACACGTATCATCTGAACAAATAATTATGGGCGGGCGAGAGGGAATACTGCCTCTTTCTTGATCCACCTTGTTGCTGCCAAACCCATACCTCGAATAACGACACATGCCTTATACACGCCTCATATACCTTTTCACGAGAATTTCGTGCATAATCCACCAAACTTTGATGTAAACATCATAAAAACAAATAAATGCCGTACAATTCCGTATTTTTCGAAACGAGAATAATTTCATTTACTCACTCATTTCGTTAGTAAATAGATTATTCTCTATTCTTAAAATACTGAGAAATATAACTATCAAAATGACTTGCGACGACATCACCATCATCAGCATCATCATCACATAATAATTATGATACTCACATCAACATCACCATCACAGTCATCATAATCATCAATATCATTAACATCACCGTCATCATCAGCAGCATCATCAATATTCATTCATATCAATACAAAAGCAAAACATAAATAGCAATGGGTATTTGTATTTGACAGCATTTTCGAACAAAGAGCAATAAATTTACGTTATAAATTAAAAAGTTACAACCTTTCCTTAAATCGTCAACACTCATCCTAACGCCTGTCAAAGTATTCAACTGAAAAATAACAAACTGCTCGCTTACGGTTTAGCCAACTGGCTTCTAATTCTGGCCAACCGGCCTATACATCAAGCTAGCCAGCTGGTTTCCCAAATGGCCAACTGGTCAATTGGCCTACACATCAAACATGGTCTAGCCAACTGGCTTTCCAATTCGTCAACTGGCCTACACATCAAACTAGCCAACTGGCTTTCCAAATGACCAACTGATCAACTGGCCTACACATGTCAATTTACAAACAAGCCAACTGGCTTTCCAAACGGCCAAGTGGACAACTGGCCTACACATGTGTAACACTGTGGGCTATTTAAAAAATATATATGTGTATTTCAATGTTCTGGGGGTTATATAAAAAATATATATGTATATTTCAATAGTCCACTTGTATTGTGGGTTCTTCTGTAATAACTGGAGTTTAATAACTTTAAGTCATATGACAACTAATACTTTTGTTCAGTGCAATAATCAATATTGTTTCGGGCAATACTCCGAGCAAGCAACCTGAAATTAACAACGGACACGATTTAATATAAAGAACATACAATTCAATCAGCACAATGATAATAATATACATAATATAATAGCAACATATACATCCAATTTATATCATTATACTGATAGATATTATTAAAAAGCATATGTCGATCATCTAGTGGCTTTAACATAGGTAAAGTGGTGAAAACAATATAAATAATCATTGTTTAAAAAATATATGACTTCACAAAAGTGCATATCACTTTTTTTTTTCATTTTAGCATTTATGAAATGGCCGCCTTAAACTCACTCGTACAGCCCTCTTGCCCCGTGATGTTAATAACCGCTGCAAGTTAAATGTATGTGATATAATAAAATATAGAAATATTGACTTTAAGATAGAAGAGTAATTATGAGAAATGCTGCCATTTTACTAACTCGCGGAATCATATTACAAATAAATATAAATGCACCATTTACTCAATAAATACCAAAATAAAAGTAAAGCAACAATTGACACTCATTATAGAGACGATTGCAACCAATAGATCAATACTAACCGCATAAAGAACCCTTAAACTTGACTTTGATAAACAAACATGAAATCCCACTGCATAGGCGGGGAGGATTTAACCCAAAGACACACAAATTAAAGAAAAGACGATTGACAAACATAGGTTAAGAACAACTACATGAAAACAAGGGAGACAATTCTAAAACCTATAATTTGTGACCGGTTACACATGTCAACTGACAAACCAGACAATTGGCTTCTCATTTTGGCCAACTGGCCTACACATCAAACTAGCCAACTGGCTTTCCAAATGGTCCACTGGCCTACACATGTCAACTGATCAACTAGCCAACTGACATTCCAAATTGCCAACTGGCCTACACATGTCAACTTACAGTCTGAAAAATTACCCAACTGCTTTCCAATTGAGACTGCTGCATAATTATCTTCGTACGCTGTCGTCTAATGCACACATCTGATATACTAAAAACATATTAAAACAATTCTATAAAACATGTCGCAATTATCTCTTATACACATACTCTTTCATCAACCTTGGGTCCTCAAAAACATCCATCTACTGCAATACTATTAATAAAAAACAACATATTAAAATCGCATAAAAGTGCATATAGTGATGCATTAAGTTTGTTCAACGCAACTGCAATATTTGTCATATGTATTTATTACCATCAATCCAGAGAAATGCGCATATTATTTCACGTACACTCCATATATGAATCAGTGATAATTAACGATTAGGGTAACTGCGAGCGGGATAAGCAACCCTTCTGGTCATTAAATTTGTTTCTTTTCTCTATTGTTTTTATTTTCCTTATTTCTTTTAATGCCAGGGGTACGTATAAAAACCATGGCTCTAGATCAGTGTTAAGGGCCCTTCATCACCTCCCGAACCCTCTAATTCTAGAGAATTCAGCAACTATTCAGCTATTAACAACGTGAAGACACTGAGTATTACACTAACCTAATACATGAAACGGAAATGAGGTGCAACCCGATACGCTTGATTAAAAGACAATATTATAGTCAACAGCATCCTGTATGCACTTAATAAAGCAACAGTAAACCGGAAAATATTATATGTACGCTTTTTCATACATACACCGATAGCTCCAAACATTGGACTGCAATATAAATTATTTAGAATTCCAAAACTATAAAACGCGTGTCACACATTGAGTCTTTAATAAAGCAACAATAACCAGAGAAAATAAATATAAGTATTGGCACACATACACTGATAGCTCCAAAAATTGGACTGAAATAAAAAATATTTAGAATTATAATACTATAACATACGCATATCACATCTTGAGTGACAACTGTCAATAAATTGTATTCAATCAAATCACCATTCACCAATACTAATCATCTCTGTTAATAACCTGTCACGCATGACTTAGCATCTTCTGATCACATTTCTATCATTACACTTTTATCACACTTTGTGTACAGATGTTAAGATTAGAAATAAAGAAATTACTTTATGTTTCAGGTTAGTTTAAGTTTATGATTATTATTTTTATAACTAGGACTTGTTTTATTAAAATATGTTTAAATTAATATAATTAATAATTATTCCTAAATGATTAAATGTTTATATTTTGTATGTCTTAAAATGACAAAGTAATACTAGTCATCATTAATTATAATGCATGTTTATACATATATTGTAATTATATATGAGGCATTTAGTGAGAAAACCGGGCTTAATGCATGTGCGTAAAGTGTCGTCCCGGGTCAGCCTGTGCAGTCCGCATAGGCTAATCCAGGACGGCACTTTCCGCTTTTATGGTATTTTCTGTTTCAAGGAAGTCTCTTCTAAACATAAAACCACTGTAGGCGGAAAGTGCCGCCCTGGACACGCCTCATATTATTATTTGATATATAATTAATTGATCATTGCACTTTAATGACATTTATTGTACAGCTGTAAAGATTAGAAAGAAACAATTAACATTATGTTTCAGTGGAAATTTATCCTCGGACAGAAGAACCTACACTCAAACAATTATAGCAAAATACATATATATGTCGATCAGGCTACGTTGACAGACCACGCCGTCTGCCATTTATGCATCCTACAAAACCTTACATTGCACAAGCTATTTCCTGGAGGCTAAGAATTTATATTGCTTAGGTGTCACACGGGACCACGCGCTTACTACATGTACATAATATCATAAACTCCAGAATTCTGAATAATCGAATTTAAAACAAAGCAATACAATATACAACATAACCGCTGACTATTTGAGTCACAAACTCAGAATTTGTTTTCTGAAGTATGCATGCAAGACTACCTTCTACCAACCAATCGTTCATATAATTATACTGCTACTCAATTGGTCAACAACACAAGAATAACGACTGAAAATAACTAAATAAACCACACTCAACATATATATAATTATCATCATTGATAGAATCAACACCAGCAACCGTTGTGTCCAAGAAATGGAATTCCTACATGAGCGACGCGCTTGTAAAATACTGCCTGTCAAAGTCTTCAGCGGAAAGAAACTGTCGACTGACAGTTTAGCCAACTGGCTTCTCATTCTGGCCAACTGGCCTACACATCAACTAGCCAACTGGCTTTCCATATGGCCAACAGGCCTACACATGTCAACTGACAAACTAGCCAACTTTGCAAATGGCCAACTGGCCTTCACATATCAACTGACAAACTAGCCAACTGGCTTTGCAAATTGCCAACTGGCCTACAAACGTCAACCGACAAATTAGCCACTGGCTTTGCATATGGCCAACTGGCTTACACATGTCAACTGACAAACTAGCCAACTAGCTTTATCAACTTACAGTCTGAAAAATTTAATACTAAACTTACATATACATGGAACGAAATTGAGCATGCTCTATATAAACAATAATAAACATAAAACATGTATATAAGCGATCGCATACATACACGGATACCTCCACACATTTGGACTGCAATATGAATTATTAAGAATGACAATACTATAATTACACATCACACCTTGAGTGAAAAACTACGCCGTCTGCCCTTTAGATATCCAACCAAACATCGCTATGCACGAGCTTTTTTCCCGCTTTAAACGAAACAAGCTAAGAATTTATATCTTAGGTATCACGCGGGACCACATGCTTACTACATAATTTCATAATAAACTGACAAACTGCAACCATTAAATTTTCATTTATACTCAGAAATATTAAGCTAAAATGAATACGTTTTACACAACATAAAACTAACAAGTTTGTAAACTCTTGTTTGTGTAGAATAGATTTACATAAATGTGCTTTACGTGCATTCTAGGATTGCATAGACATGTGTCTGTAACATACAACCTTGTATGACAAACTCAACCATTCCGAAATTGTCTAGTGTAAAACGAGGCTTAACAATAAAAAGATAGAACTTAACTGCTGTCTATTTCAGTTACACAATCAGAAATTGCCTCTAATTTCTCTAAACAGAAGTTTAGAAAGTGTATATATATGCAAGACTACCATCTACAAACAAAACGTTCTGTCCAACAATTGAAATTCCAACATGAGCGCCGCACTTGTAAAATACTGCCTATTTCTTGATCCACCTTGGTGTTGACAAACACAGACCTCAAATGACGATAAATGCCTTATACGCGGCTCATATACCCTTGCATGAGAATTCCGTGCATAAACCGCCAAACTTTGCAGTAACACTCTAAAAAGAACTAAATACCGTACAATTCCGTATTTGTCGAAACGAGAATATTTTTATCTATTAGCGAACAGCGGCCTTGTGGTAATCAGTGTACGGACAAACGGTGTGAACAATTTCACTGAGTTGAATATAATTAAGGAAAAGCTAATATTTACATTGCATGTATGTTTTTATATTTGTTTGTAACACTTTCAAATTATTAAATCAATAATCGTAAGACATACCAGCTTCAGGTTAAGATCTAGTGACCTACTATTGTGTTTCTCTTGTGTTGTTAACCAGTATATGGTCTTTTCAAGTATGGTTTTATAGCTGACCTCTTTTCCAAAACTATGGAAAAGTCCATGACGACAGGAAAACTTCAAAAATAAACTTGTTTTGAACGTTCGAGACGGTTGCCTGATATGTTTTCTATATCATTCGAATAGAAACATATAAACATTATATTTGCAGTTTTAATGTTATCTGACTTTGATACGTATTTGAACGTTTTCTCATTGTAATTTTTTTTTTTAATATGTCATATTTGATATCAATTCGTGCAACTGCAAAGGTAAACACATTCGATTCAAACACATATAGACAATGAAAATATAGCTAATATTGAGTTGCATACACTGAATATCTGCTTATTTTCATTCCGTATGGTAAGAAGTATGCCTTATATGTAGCGAGTACACTTAAAGAAAATACCATTGCCATATACATGAATGATAGAACTGTAGTTGTGACTGGCATAATGGCTGTTATTATAAGACACTGTTTTATTTGGGAAATGTATACGATCACATTAAGTCACTGGTATCGTAAAAATTAAAGTTCACATTTTATTCGCAGTTATTAACTTGTTTAGACTGTATATGATGTTCGTATTTAATCTTAAACTAAACGAATTTTAAACTATTGTTTGTTTGAAATAGGTCACATTTTGCAAATCTCGAGTCGAAATATGCATACTGGATGTATATCTCAACTACAGGTAACATATCCCAATCGTTTATTAAAAATTTTGTACACTCTGAATTGTATGACTCATTATCATCAACCAATCCACGCTGATTCGATTAAAATGCATTTTGTTACACTTGGTTATACTGCCATTCATTATGGTATTCAATAGAGATATATAACACTAATGCATCATAACCAAACCGCCTTTTTACATTAATTAAAGCAAACATCAAAGGTGTAAAAGTGTCTGATAATCAGATCCATTAACAAATTGAATTAGCAAATAACACCTGATGCAGCTTAAAATCTCTCAGGTGAATACCTTCTGTTAATATTTTGCTATTGCGCACTTCCCAGAGTGGAATAAATTATTTATATTTCAACATTATGCGAGTTGTTTTTTATAAATAATTTATAACGTGTCCAATGCTACCAATATGATTTGACACTCGCACACTGTTAATAGGAACGTCGTCATACACACAAAGAACGAGAGGAAAAACGTATATAATTGCATAATTAACGGAACACTGTCTAAAGATTTTCGTATGCAATACAAAAGTGGTATAACAAATGCAAACGACATTTTCAGGCTGGATATACTGGTATGTGCAAACTGTAAAAGGATGACAGCTAGTAGAGCGAAATACACATATCTAATCTAATCGTTTCGATGCAGACAATGGAAACATGTACTAGAAGAAATATGTATTAATATACTGTTTGTAGAATACACACTATTTACCATTAAATATATTAAAATAGTAGGGATGCAGCAATGTGACAAAACTGTAGTGCAGTATATTGGCAGAAGGAAATTTCATCGCAATACATTGTAAGATATACATGTCAAACAATGATATAATTTTGATGATGCTTAATCAAGTTGGACAAATAAAAGAAATAAATCGAGTAACAGAAAATATGTACATTATGTTAAATTCAGAAGCAAATTCCAAATATCCACTTTATCCTGGTCCATGCTAGCATTTTGATATAACCATGTATATTAGAATGCTTAGACGTTTAGATTGTGTTTGTGTTTATTATAGGACATATTATGCAATTAACAGTAATGTTTGTGGTATGTATTACATGGTTATATAGTGTTGTGACTAAAATCATTTTGCAATACAATATGGGAAACACATATTGCAATATAATACAATGTATTGGTATATTATTGCAGCTCTAGAAAATACAAATCTATATGTCAATAAATATCAATCCGTAATAAAGGTAAAAACACGTAATTCAACCACGATGGGGTCAAATGAACCCACTGCAACAGAGTAAAAAAGCGCGACTATCTTAGTAACATAATCGACTGCCAATTTTCGTCAGAAAACAAGATCGTTTCTGGTATATACGAATACATTAAAATATACCAGACATATGTGTGCTAATATGTTTGCAGTAGTAAAACAACAGTGTGACATTTATAGGTGCTATGGCTTATAGCGTATGGTGAGAATTATGCATTGTAATTCTCCTCTAGCGACTTCGGTGGTGGATATGCCACAAGCTAGACTGTTTGAGAAGATTTATCATTACAAAAATCAGGACTACCGCTGAGTGCCAGTAGCAAGGTAACTCCAGTTGTATTTGGAGAAGTTTATTGGGTATGTTGGATGTCTGTAGCATTAGTGTTGATCGCATTATATAAAGCGCAGTGCATTGGTTTGTGCGGTTATACGTTGATCGAGCGATGCCTGTTTCAACATATACGATATCGTTAAAAATAAATACGTAATACAAATAAGTAATCAAGTTAATGACACTGTTTAAGCCTTGATCATGTATTGTCGTAATGTCTTGATATTAAGGGCGCTTTGGCGCGTTAATTCCCAGTAATTTTGCATTGATCGTTACAATGCGGTAGCACCAATTTGTGTTCGTGTTTTGTGTTTGTTTCGTGGTTTCATTTTGTGTTCTGTGTCGAATGGGCAATGCGTGCGTGAAATAAAGGACTTAATGATGTTAATACGCACCTCTCTAGTGCTGATGCAAGTATCGCATATATTATAATTGAAGCCACTTCCTGACCTATGGTAATTTAAAATTACAATTGATGTTAAACATTGGTGAACATTAACAAATACAACATTCTTAACTGATGCCTCGTTTGTACAAGTCCTAATTGGTATGAGTCTTGTTTCCTTGCAATGAAAACTCGCGTGCAATATTATCTGACGACATCGTTTATATTGCCAATATGCGTGTGAAATTGTTTTCAAATATCTAATACATGTGAACGCATGATTATCACAATAGTTGTAACAGTAACGTCATATAACTTATAATTTGATTCCCATGGAGTATTGCACGCGATTAGTATCTTAATGCATCTTAAGATCATACTTTGCGAGAATTGTCATGTCATTTCATTCATAGTAGAAACATATATTGACACTTCTGTGATATCTATAAAATATTGTTTTGATATTGTTATAATTACGTGAGCATGGTCTGTATATTATATTGTGTGAAATGTTGGGAACAATATGTCATGCTTGGCATGACGTTATAGAAATACATATTCATATAGTAGATTGTAGATTATATAATTAAGGATGTTATCAACAAATAGAACATAATTGGGCTAATTTCTCCTTTTGCTTCATTATTTCTTTACTGTATATAGGTTACAATATACTAATTTCAATCAATAAATATAAATCTGTGAAAGTCATTAAGTTCCAGTCAATGGTTAAACATTTACAAAGCATTACAATAATCAAAAACACACGTATACAATGTATTGCCAAACAAATCAGTTAAAAATATATCCATAAATATATATATATTCTATTTTGGCAATTGATACGTTGTTTACGTAAACACGAAACATAAAAAAGGCTACACAGGTACCCTATTTAAAGTCCAATATTTCATGAACAATATCGGTGACCTATTCTTTTTATTAATGGTTTGGTGCAAGTATACATTGGTGCATGTATGTGCGAACATTTAAGAAAATCTGTCGTTTGGAACAAAATATATTGCTGCATAATAAATGACGTTTCAGAAGGTATTATTAGTACCCATTTGACCTACTTCAATGTCCAGTCAAATTCCTTATTTTAACAGTAATTGTAGATAACGCGTTTTTTTATTACCAAAATACACTTGTGTATTGCCAAACAAGACATGTAAAATATCAGGTGAAAGAAACATAAACTTGTTTGAAAAAAAAGCTCTCCTATATACTTTAAACATTGATAAAAAATCCAAACTGAAAAACGGGCTTCAACAGGTACCGTATTCAAATCCAAAAATTTCCGGAACAAGGCCGGTGGCCCCTATTTTTTAAGACTGTTTTAGTTGCAGTATACAATGATGAATGTGTATGGGAAGTTTCAACAAAATCTGTCGTTTGGAACCAAAGATATTTAATAAATTATTGATGTTTTTACAGGCATATTTAATGCATAATTAACCTCGTTAAGCGTCCATTAAAAGTCATTTATTAAATGATAACTGTAGATAAAGCACGTTTTATCATTAAACTGCACTTGAATATTACCGAACAAAACATTTAAAAAAAGATCCATTTAAAAATCTCAATCTTTGTTTGAATATGAACGCTTTATATTACTCAACATTCTAAGAAACACGCATTAAAAAAGGGTCTTCGACAGGTACCGTATTCAAAATTCAATATTTCCGGAGAAAGGCCGGTGACCCCTATTTTTTAAGACTGTGTTAGTTTTATGATACATTGATGCATGTTTGTGCCAATTTTGAAGAAAATCTGTCGTTGGAAAAAAAATGATGGAAATTGTTGCGAACGTCTTTAAGAATAATATCTACGTAATGACCGATACCGCGACAGGGCTTAATAGAAATTCCATTAAATCGATTTAAGGTTAGACAAATACATTTTATTAATAATAAACATCCATAAAAAACTCATAATGTAATATATTATCAGACATTGGTTTTAATGCATGTCAGAGTAAAATATGCGCATTATATATTCTTTAATTATGTTTCCACACCTCGTATACATTCGTCGATATAGATCATTATATAAGGCATGGTATTTACTGCATAGTTATCAAAATAATTTGTCATAATAACAAACACATTTTGTAACAAAGAAGCCTCATAGTTAGTGTCACATTGTACATAACTATGTTTAACATTTAAATAATGTTTTCAGAGTGTCATATTTTGTCTCTAAATTTAAAATTGTACGTTGACTTTTAATCCCTCCATGAACTTGTGTAAATACTAAATAGTGCTTAAACTAATAAAAAAAAGATAAGGTAAATTCAATTATGTTACACTCATATATTTCTGTTTACTGGCACAAAGACATAACAATTGGTTTGTATATCCAAGAACATATGTCTGGTAAATTCGTTTCAACATGAAACAAATATTGGTTTCCAATTTCCAATTGTCCTGCCATTTTCTGAAGCGCTATCTGAAAGTATATTTAATATTCAATTCTTACACGACTTTTTTTTTTTTTTTTTTTTTTTTTTGGTAACCTTCTTTATTTCCCTCAAATATATGCATTTACAAATAAAAATACAGTCATACAAACATACAATACATGCAAACAATGGAATTGTATGTTTAAAATTTTTCAATGTACTGTATTAAATAGCTAAACAAATAAAAGTATTATGATAATGCATACGAAAAGGCCAATATTCTTATATGTTACCGTGCAGGATTATCCGTATTAAGTAGATTACATTTTTGCATGGAAAAGATACATAGACAACATAAGTATGAAAAAGCATAGGGTACATTTGCTGCAAAAGTTTACCAAAAAAAAAAGAGTGGAAATATCACTTGTTCCTATTCTGGAATACCCGGTACTTATATAGAATTGTTTTCCTTTAATATAATGTTCTTATTGCACAGAGGTATTTGGTTCGCATATTGCTTTTATCAGCGACCAGTAATTTGTTTCTTTTTCTGAATGTGTAAGTGACCTGTATATGGTGTAGGCTAAGGTTAGACTATTTACAAGACCAATGTAACTTGGTATTATTTTATCTTTTCTACAAGTGAAAATGTATCTCTTAACTTCGAGACACAGTATGTTAAGATTTTGTTTATCTTTGTTTGTGCTACCTAACATAAAAGTTCTGAAGTCTATTTCTGTCATTCTATTTATATTCCTATTATTTACCAAGGTTTTGTTTACTTTCTTAATCAAGCATTTTACATTTTCACAAGACCAAAAAAGATGAACAATCGTTTCTTCAAATTTGTGACAAAAAGTACACAGATTATTATTTAACAATTTCATTTTGTACATAAGGGAATTTGTACCTAGTATATTGTAAATAATTCTAATCTGGAACCATTGTATGTAGCTTTCTCTTGTTATGTCAAATACTGTTTTAAAAATACATTTCCATTCCTCATCAGTAATGACACAATTGTTCCATTTGTTTTTACACATAGGTTCAATGCCGTTTTGAATGAAATAATCATAAATTGATCTATCTTTGCTTTCATGGCAATATTTTGCATAGCATGACAGAGACGGGCCGTATGTTTGAACGTCATTTGTATTAAACTGTACATTGCATTTTTTCAAAAGTTCTTTATTGATTGTACAAGTCCTTCATAATAAAGAAAGTTCAAGGATTTTCCCGTAATATTTTCTATTTGATATTTTGTTAAGAAGGTGTTTGAGTCAATAACTAAATCTCTCACAAATCTAATACCTCTGTCATACAGTGCTTTCAAAAATAAGGCTTCATTTCCAATTTTGAAAATGTCATTGTAGAACAAGGGCATGTTAAGAACACTATTAACATCCGCAATTTCTAACACATCCAGAAGTTGTTCGTAACACGAAAATACTTCAAACCAAAAATCATTTTTAAAACATTTTTTTAACTATGGCAATATATTGTTTTCCAGTGTTAAAAAGTTTACATACATCAAAAATGGACTTTATAAGAATTACACACTTACTATCCTAACATGTATATAATTTTCTTATCCAAGAGAGCTTCAATTTTTTACAGTATGCATAAATATCTATCATTTGTAATCCACCTTTCTCATAGCTTTGTGTAAGCGTTGAACTTTTAGTTTTATAAGGTGCATTATCCCAAACAAACTCAAACAATATTTTGTTCAGTTTATGAAGAATATCTTTCTTTGGTGTGGGTATTGCAAAAAAACGATGGGTGAACAAAGGTAATATTAGAAATTTAATGCCGGTAATTCTACCAATTGGTGTAAGTTTTCGTTTTTTCCATTGACTTATTATATTAATTGTTTTAATAAATTTGTCAGAAAAATTTAAATCAACCATAAGATTAAGGTCAACATCAAAAAAGATTCCCAATAGTTTAAATCTAGTTGTTTCCCATGTTAGTTTATATTTTGTTTTGATCGAGCGGGTGCTGTACTTCAAGGATCCGATCCAAATTACATTAGTTTTATCAAAATTTACTTTTAAGCCAGAAAAATATGCGAAATCCTGGAGAAGGTCTAGAGCAGCGTTTAATGAGTTTTCGGAACCATCCAACAACAACGAGGTATCATCTGCAACTGAGATATTTTGTATTCTATACCGTTAATACATAACCTTTTATGTTTTTACAATGCTTAATCTTAATTGCTAAAATTTCCGCACATAAAATCAAAATATACGGTGAAATCGGGTCACCTTGCTTACAACCGCGGCCTACTGTGAAGCTTTCGGACAAAAATCCGTTTAACTGAACCGATGTCTGTGTATTTCTTGAAAAAATCGATATCCATCGTTTAAAGCTTGGTCCAAAATTAAATAAGTCTACAGTTTTTTCAATGCAATCAAATGATAAGGAATCGAAGACTTTTTCGAAGTCAATCATCAATATTAATCCCGGTATTTTATTGGTTTCAGTATAGGACATTATGTCATACAAGAGACGTGTGTTTTATCCTATGTATCGCCCTGAAACAAAACAGTTTATAGATATAAGAGTTCGTAAATGTGGTTTTAATCTATTTGCAATTGAACCAGATGCTATTTTATAGACTGTATCAAGAAGTGTAATAGGCCTTCAATTTTTTAGGAAATGTCTTGGTTTGTTTTCGTTTGGTATGCAAGTGATAATGCCCTGCTTTTGAGTCACAGAAAGCATATTTTCGTAAGCAAAATGTATACTTCTCAGAACAAAAACTCCAATTTTACTCCAGAAGACCTTAAAGAAATTTGTTGTAAAATCATCTGATCCAGGACTCTTGTCATTCTTCATATATTTGAGAGTATTAGTTATCTCTTCATATGTTAGCAAGCCTTCAATTTCTAATGATAGGGTTGAACTTAGTTTATTAGTATCTAAATTATGTAAATCGTTTAGTGTGTGGCTCTGCTGTAGTTCAGCTGTTTTATATACATTTCTATAAAATTGATTGTGTATAAGTACACAGTCATCTCTTTGAATAAAAGGTATGTTTTTATTAATATAGTGTTGTTTTTCTAATGAGCAAAAATAGTTTGTTGTTTTCTCTCCCTGCTCAATCCATTGACTTTTAGATCTAATGATATATCCTTTTAGTTTCGAGTCTCTCATGTTGTTAAGTTCCACATGTAGTTGTGCAAATTTTTCTTTGTTCGATTAATTTAAATTCTGTTCTAGGATTTCAATTTCATTTAAAAATCGTAGTTCGTTTGAGGAATTTACTTTATTTTTAAAACTAGAATAAGACATGGTTTTCTCTCGTATTTCCATTCAAAGTGTTTCCAGAAAGAGTTGGTCGTTTATGGTAAAATATAGCTCGTTATGGTTACTGTATTAATATTTTCTAAATTATAAACCGATAAACAGTACTGTTTTTTAATTTCTTCAATTGTGTTATTTATACAAATTAAATATTCATTATCATGTAAAAGAGAGTTGTTAAATTTCCACAACCCTTTACCATGTTCAACCTTACTAAATTCAAGCGAAATATCAACAATAGAGTGATCAGATTTTATACTGGATCTTATATTTGAAGATTGTAAAAAATGACTTAAAAAACATTGCCCATCCCAAGTACAGTACACTTCTTTTTCCAAATCTTTTGTCCAGTGTGTGTCTTGTAAACAATAAATATAATAATCTTTGTCTTTAAGAAAGTTTAAGACATCAGTTCTTTTCTTCTAACAATAATGGCCGCGGCAGTTCAAGGAGGCAATTTTGACAGAGTTCATATTATATCAAGATATTACAACATAATACAAAACTTAACATGTATAAATGTCTTACAAATAAGATGGTTATGTAAGTACATATATAAAATTGAAAACAGTTTAACAACAAATGTTTTGTTTCAAGAAAGTGATACAACCACTGTAGTATAAAACACTTAAATATATGGTACCTTACTATGCAACAATAAACATACTGAAAACAATAGTAAACAAACACAATTAAGTAGATATATACAATTGTACTGTAATTACAAACATTCAGTACAGAGGTTCACTGGTCCCATGAACGATAGGTAGAGATGGATCTGAAATTATAAATGCAACAGTATATAATGGATTTTTATGACAATTTGTATGTATCAAACACAACATGCCCATGTTTATAACCTCAATATGTAAATTTAAAATATACCAAAGTATAATGTTTTAAAAATGGAGGATGTTATTAGGGCCGTTGTTTAAACAGTTTTGATTAGTAGCACTACAATAACACCTGAATAGGGTGCGAAAAAGCGAAATATGTTTTAGGTGTTAACATGCTTTGCTAAAACTGTACTACAAAATATATTAAGTTTAAACGCTTGACAAAAATATTGCTGAAATATGAGTTACAAATACTGCACACATGAATTTGGATCTAATGACTATTTCTAACGTTTTCATAACACATAGACTGGGTATGAACGATATTTAAATGATAAAAAAATGTTTGTATTACATAAGGCATATCCAACTGGTACCTGAAAAAAGACATGTAAAACTGTTAATTCATACATGCATGTTACACGACTATGTTTGTCAAGTACAATGTGATGAAAAAGTCCCACTCATGTATTATGCATTTAATTCGTCAAGAACAGAGCACAATGGAACAACCAAAGAAACCCAGACAATGTTGTCTTAGTCTCGAAGGCACATTCCGTTAAGCCCAAGTCACACTGTCAGGATTTTTGCTACGATTGCCCACGATTTCAAAATCTTGGTGAAGCATGGTAAATCGTGAACACATACGTACTGGCATCTGTGTGAATCTTGAAGAATCTTGGGGGATCCTTATCGATCGGGAAGCGCTACGACGGTTTTGAACATGTTCAAAATATTCGTGACTGATCGTAGCGCCGCCACGATTTTTCCAAACCGTAGGCCAATCCTAGTGCCATCGTATCTTAATCTCACAGCCATCGTAGAGGCATTCGTGGTCTTTCATGTTGAGTCGTGTTTAATCGTGACCGATTTTATGAAACGTTAACAATCGCCTTTAATCGTCTGTTACCGTAGCGTATACCTGACGCTAGCGTATTATAACCGTAATAGATCGTGTCATATCTTGGTAAAACCGTGGTGAATCGGCTGCGAAATCCTTTAAGTGTCGTTGATATTCGTAGTCTCGTCCTACAACAACCGAAGGTAAACGAAGGAAGACACAATCGGGACACTGTGCATCCCGACTCATCACGATTAACACATCCACGATCAATCGTGGGCTATCGTAGCCAAAATCGTGACAGTGTGACTGGGGATTTAGTGATGGTTAGCACCAAACACACCAGTTCACATAATTAGGTTTTATTGAGATTTCACACAAAATATTATGTTATTTTGTCATTTTCATGCCGATACTCGACACTTTATTTTCAGAAAATGTTGTTTTTTGTAGATCAATTATTCAAATTTTTTATATAAATTTCTATAAATGCATTTATACCACAGAAATGCGACAGTACGTTCTTATCGCGGCACATTTCAATGTTGCCCTCTAATTCGCCATCGCAATAACAAACGTTTCTAAACGCAATATGTAAACACTGACGGAAATATAAACGTTTTCATACATGTGTAGTATTTCCGGCAGATTAAAAAAATATCATCAGCGTTAGCAACCTTCCATATATGTTTGCTCATAATGACGTTGTAATGCACGAGAAATGCATGTACACAACGTACCAGTTCTGTTCGTACAGCAGGCCGTTTTTGTATTAAAATGACTTGTGAAATAAAAAATAGACGGTGTAATACAAATACTTCCACCATACTGGTTAAGAACATAACCCATGTATTATATTCTCTTTTAATTTATTGGAAATGTGTTGATACAGATCATAAATCTCAAAATAATGTCAGTATTTGCTTATATATTTGTTTATAGCAATTTATTTAGGTCCCTTACGCTAAATATTATATTTTTCGGAAACAAACGGCTTCATTCCTGTGTATAACAACTACCACACAATGAATTTATGTAACATAACTTGACGATAGGATTTCTGTCCCAGTACGAGCTCATTACTGTTTGATCGCATTTATGCACGGAATGAATGTCATGTTTTCGTTCTGAGTACGTGTATATGCAAAACATTTTCCAGCTGAAATTTATGGATCACGCTACCATTTATGATTGCTACATGGGTATAGTAAAACTAATACAGCCACTGTGTTTCTTCTGATAATTGTACTTCATGGAAAGCTCTGCATCATGTCTGAGACTTTTGTATATATAAGCGTATGCCTGTAGGATATGTGTGTGTTATAGTTCGAGGATATCAATACTGTTAGTGCTATAAGAGAAGGACAACCGAATCTGAAGAATGTAGGAAACAACTGCAAATACGTAGTACTTTGCACGTGTACATGTACCAGTATTTACTACTTATATAATGTTAACTGGGATTATAATTGGGTCCTACGAAACACTGCAGAAGACACGCAAAGGCTAACAAAGACATGCAAAAACAGACAAAGACATGCAGTTCACTCTGTTGCGTATCTTTTTCTTACAGTATGGCCTCTCAAGATCATTTGGATGGGACGTATTAGGGGTTTAAAACATGGCATTCATTTGGCATTGAATATTTAATATAAGCATGTAATGATCAGTTTGTGCTCATGTCTTTTGCAGTTGTTTGTTGGACCGTAACGATCCGCATTTCCATTAAGATGGTTGATGTGTAAACGGTACTGTTTTTGTATTATTAATATAACCATTTAGATCTGTTTGCGTTCAAATATACGCTTATCAATAATTACAAGACTATTTAAGTTATTATATAAGTACGTGTGTATGTTTTGGAAAAGCGATCTAACAACATATCTTTAACTCGGTTGCAAGAACCTTACAATGAACACGCATCTGTTCTAATGATAATCGTTTCTTTACCGGGTTGTAATGCAATATTTGATGAAAACATGTTTCACACGATGCTAAATATACAGAATTACCATGTACCAAATCAACAATTGTATAATGTACCGCTCAGCCTGGTGTTTAATTTTAATATCTGAATGTACATGAAATGAAGCAGAATACTTGGATTTGTGAAATAACGCAGTTTATATAGATGTTGTGTTTTGAGAAACATGCACTATGTATTGCCACATTTGTTGCCACGCATATGTAGTGTTATGTTGTTGCTTTTTTAACATTACTGGAGTAAATGACATAAAGGGCGTATGCTATTAATAAAAATGTTGCCAATGCTTTGTTCAAATCCCAATAAAACTTCAGATACATTGATATGAAAATGCTGAACGCAATGCACTGACCGTTGCAAACTTACAAGCGTTTTAAGTCCGTTGCATTTTTGTCAATTTCAATTGGCCCCATGTAATATATTAAACACAACGTGTAGTGTAAAAGGTGTGTCTTGGGAATGAAATCCAGTCTATTTTGATTGAAAATTAGATTTGTGTTTGTACATAGATTAATACAATACATTTGATTGAGGCAAATTACAATTGGTATACATTGCTAAAATAATAAATATGTTCTTAAGTCTTAACCCTTTTTTTAAACAATATGTCAACAATATATACCACAAAGAACAATAAATAAACCGTGTTCTTCAAACACTGATGCCACATTGCTAGATTTACGTCTAAATATTAGTAACAATAAAGTGCAAACTGTCTGTATGACAAACGTGATGATTCAAATAATGATATTGTTAATTTATCACTTGTCTTAAAAAGTACCAGCGGATGTTAACAAGAGTTTATCTCTTGGTTATGTCTTTGGAGTTTTAGTATTATTATATTTAGTATTCAGAAAGTAGAACGTAGCAGTATTTACAATTTATTTCAATAGAAGATTGTTTCCCTTTTGAATTGCAGTTTTACCGTCTGTACATGTATTGTGATTTATTCATGGCCAAATATAAGCTTTGGCGCGCCCTTAAAACGGTTTAAACCCCACATGCGTTGCAGAGACGTTTCGCAGGCGGTTACCGCAGTTCAACTCATGGGTCTGTGTGTGTGTTTGTTTCGTGTGTGTCATTTTGTACCGTGCTGTAAACTGTGTGTTATTGGTCACTTACTCGAAATAAAGGACCATATTAAGTTAACAAGGTTTGATATCCTTCTGATGCATCTGCAGTTTTTAATATGTGTATAGTCGCATACAGATGTTAATAACAGAAACGTCATTACGTAGTTAAATACAAAACAATATAACATTAGACCAATTAGCGTTGAAACGCATCGTCTATTATACGATAAGACGTTTATATTCACGATTGACATCTGATTCGTTTTAACATTGGCGATATTATCTAGCAACTCATAGCAAGTATGTGTTTCTGTAATATAGTTTTTAAACCTAATTAGTACTCTAAAAGCTGTCTGCTTTAGCACCATCAGCAGGGTAGAAACTTAATAAATAACTGTTGAGCACCTTCCATCAAGGACTTATTGCGGATAAGAATAATTGCTATTTGAAGCCAGTTTTATTCATATTCATATTAGAGATCTCTATGCGGCATTGTTTTTGGACCAAGATGCCCTAATACATGTATGTTACAAAACACAATATTTATCGAGCCATAACTGATAGCTTTTTTAGAGTACAAGTTGATACAGCAATTGCAATGTACAACTGATTAAATATATAAATATATTAAAATGTCTAGACTATTATACTGGTTTCTGTACTTTTCGGAAAACTGTGCAAAACCTTAGCATCGTGTAAACTATGCTTTCATCGAATCAATCAATCGATCAATCTAGTTGTAAGAGGAAAGGATGCTGTTCATAGAAAAATGACATTACAAAACAACCAACTTCCAAATAGTGTGATTGATAAAGACTCCGATGGACTACCCGTGTTATTATTCTGCACAACTGGATCGGAACGTGCGTGGAAGCTCGTAATATTGCTATCGCATCTTGGGCGTTTCATCAGCAATCTGACGGTAAACTAATACGAGTATCGATCTGTAACTTTCAGAAAATAAAAATATGATATTACATACGAATATATTTCTTTTTGCACTGACCATATAGTTGCTATGTGTTACATGTATAACGCGTTATGTCATGTTAAACTTGGTATTCATGTAAAAATGTACGTGTTTGTGTACATAGAAAGCTAAATTAATGCCCTGCCTTTCACCACAATGTTAGAGTTTCGGAACGTTTATTTATTTGAATAACATAATAATTAGCATGCATAACAATATATATATGTATGTTTTCAAGTCCATTCTAAATAATACACATTTAAAGCAATAATAGGCGTTTAATGTGACATTCCATAAAGAAACGTACAACCAAATTAATTTTAAAGAAACCTCTGGATAAACACGTTTGTTGTATAGAACACAATTTTACATACCGATGGCATTGTATGTGCGCAGTAATTAATTGTCTATGTTTAGATCTGGTGAGTCGAACACGTATATTTCATCTATTATCTTATGATACCCCCAGAAAAATAATACTACCGTGTATAGAATCACCTTAAGTCTTTAGACACGCTGTCGACATGCGCGTGCTTGTCTATAAACAGATGTAATGAACATGTAACCATTGTTGTATAAAGTCTCAGCTTTATTACATCATACGGTTTGTTTCAAAATCTAGGTCAAGTTCCACACAAAGATTTGCATGGTTCCGAGCATAGCTCGTATTATATCCATTTCGGCACAGAGTACCAAGTGACCATAGTCAAATCACATGGCTTGAAGCAAAAATCGTGGACAAGCAGAAGAAAAAAGCGTGGACACCGCAAAATCCATGGATTGTTATGTTTACTATTTAATAATCTCTTTCTTTGTTGTTTTAACTGGACCTATATTGCAACGTTCTGTGGGATTTTTATAAAATATTAATAATTCAAAAAATGTTATAAAAACCAATCCAAATCGAGTGGCAGCTTGCTCCACTTGGAATCGCATGTCTGTTCGGAATATATCGAGTGTTGAGCGTGAAACTGTTGTATCTGCTAACCCTGACCCTCGATCTGACCGTTTTGTATTTTTGAATTACTGAAAAGTAGCAAAATATCGAAAACATGATCGTATTAGTCCATATTTACTGCCTATGTGATATAGCTCAAATTTTATCAACATTATATTCTTAATTAATATTGTTAACATAATAAACTTTATCATTTATATGTATTTATCTAAACGAATATCATTTCAATTATAGAGTTAAGATATATCATTACAACACACTATCCACTTGACGTTTGACAAGAGATACCGCATTATACAAACTAGAAAGCGTCCAGAGATCATGTTACCAAGTTAGGTTACGTAGACATTACCAGAGGTATGTTACCTCCCATGCCATATCTATCAACAATAAAGGATTTGTCAAAAAGTGTTCCCGACGATTGTGGTCGCAGTACATAAACATCTATGTAAAATATTATCCTTTACTTTAAAATCATCATTTGGTTTAATTTATCAAATTTTATCACATCTGCATGTTACCAGCAATATTTGAATTGTTTACTAAATATTAATGGTATTGAGAAAGTTGTAGTATATTTCATAACATTACTGAAACTAAAACTTTATTGAAAATAAAAATAAGACAAACTTTAGATAAAAACATAACGAACGGTAACAAAAACATAACAACCTGGTGAATCTAACAAATATCGCGTTTTGTTTCTATTTAATATTTATGTTTATTTAGTGCCAGATTGATGTCACGATCAACGATGTTGCACATATAATTAATGGTTTAGGTTGGGAGTACACGAACACAAGACGAATAAAGAGAACATGTAATATTTACATGAAACACTATATGAAAATCTAGAAGATGTTGCAGAACAACGTAGCTTTGACGCCGTACACGAAGTAATTTGGTGTTCCACACTTTCCGTCAACACATTAAAGCGCTGTTTACGTTATTTGAATCTGAACAACAGTTTTGTGAAATGATTCAAGCAGCTGTCAAGAAATATGTTAATGAAAATAAAACTGCAGAAACAGTTTCTCATGGGCATTTTGCTAATAAAAACGCGTTGAAATCGGTGCAATAATAACGTTTTGGTTAATTTAATGTTATTTTATGTATGCAATAATTTGTGTCGCCTCTGGAGTTTGTTTGTTTGTTTGGATTGTTCGCCGTACTTAACAGTATTTCTTTTATATAACGGCGGTCAGTTAACGTGTTCACATTTGTCCTGGGCAAGCTTAGCCGATCGAAGCGCTTCACCAGTACATACGTATGCCAGTAACTGACACATGCCCTACTTGAATCAGAGGCAGGGGGAGGATGACCGTAGAAATTATTTCATGAAAATCACCACAAAAGTAATGTGACCGGGCAAGGGCTCTAACTCACGAACCCCGGATTGAGAGTCCAGTGCTCAAACTGTCTAATTTATGTTGGCATGCTATTTGTCCTTG
The DNA here is from genome assembly GCA_027627225.1 of Congeria kusceri. NCBI lineage: Eukaryota > Metazoa > Mollusca > Bivalvia > Myida > Dreissenidae > Congeria > Congeria kusceri. The sequence goes on along the minus strand of CM051027.1, from coordinate 946,920 downwards.
TAATAACATCGTTCCTTTCTAGTGTAATTGAAAACTGCTGAATATATAAAAGTTTACGTGCTCAAGGTATTTCCGGAAGACTGAAGCCTATTGAATTGTTATGAAACTTCCTTTTATGTTTCCTCATAATGAATTCGTGGCGCACGCAAAATGCGTGTACCTAATGTAACAGTTTTGTTCTTACAATGAAAGTGTACAAGTCGTTTTTTAACAGCTCTGTCATCGAAATAAGGTCACCATACTGATGTAGTTATAGCATTAAACAGCTATTTTGTTACATCCTGTTGTTGTTTTTAGTATTGGAAATATGTATATTAAGATACACTGTAATTATAAACAACGCGAAAGCAGGAGAGAACTCTTATTAGCAGCCTTAGGTCTTTTATTTATGGCAAGTGACCAATTGCCAAAAACAATACACGGGACATCACAAAAACACATAACAAGCACATAACACACATGAATAAAACTGGGTTCACCGCCTTGGAACGGTCAATGCAAAGCATTTGGGGTTTAAATCGGTTCATGTGTACACGAACCTTACACTTGGCCCAGAATTATTCACAAAACATGTAAGTGTAAATAAAGTGAACCTCATAGCGTCGCAATTCAAATTAAACAGCAATAAAAGAGAATATTATTCAACTTAATATTTACCATTTTATTACTCAACGGCTAGATGCAAACCAGGGAGCCGTTTCATAAATGGTTGCAGCGCATTTGAAGTTGCAGTTTTATATGTAATTGGAACTTGCAACCCGTATTCCATTTCATTACAAAATCGCAAATGCAACGCGCTTCTGTTGGTTGCAAAACTGAATTGAAACTTTGCAACTGCCCGTGAGAAGTTACAAATATGGCCGAACATTTTGCATACGCCCGTCTGCAGCGTCGGTATGGGAGGAATGAGAGGGTGCTTCACACTCGCATTCAATTTGGCAATATCCGAGACATGAATTTTGTATCTCGGTATAGAGTGGACAGAAATACAGCCCAAGAATTGCTTGGAATTGTCTGGCAGGATTTATCCCGCGGTTTGCAGGGTGGTCACCCCATACCTGCTGTCACACAGGCAAGTGCTATTGTCAAATGTAAAATAAATCAGTAACGACAAACACAGCTGATGCTGAACGTTTCTCGATTCATCAATTTCATTGTATAGTAGTAATTAACCTTACTTAGTTTATGAAAACTTCCGGTATTTTACATCCGGTTTTAAGTCAACAAAACACTTTTAACATGTTGATCCCTTATTCCTATTCTGAGTGATATCGATGGATTATAACTCGAGCAACTTTTCTTTTTATACTATATATTACAAAATAAAAATCTTTTTCGTAATGAATATCCGCTATATTCTTCTAAATTTTAAACTACTTTTCATTGATTTAATGTGTAATTTACTGTTAATATGGACTTACCTACTGAGTTTGATAATGTTTATTGACAGCTTGTGTTTTTAAATTATATTGTCTTGTTGGAAAGTTCTTTATTAAAGAGACTTGTTCACAGATGTTGACATTGTTGAAGTATGCGATTAAATGTCTTAACTTGACTGATTTAAGCATTGGAAAATCTTCATATTTAAGCATCGGAACTAAAAAGCTCACATATAATAACGAAAATTATTTAAAAAAAGAAGAATAAAAACGAATGGTTCCACCGGGTGTTCGAACCCGGGACTTCTGGATTAAAAGCCTATTGTAGTAACCACTCGACCATTGCGACTTCGATATTTCACTCTGCATTAATCATTTTAAGTGAGTGTTAAAGAAATAACAGATACGTTCGCAATTACTCTATCGATAAGCGTTACAAACGCTTTATAATTTTATCAATTTCATATGGTGTATACTCATAAACAAAACAGTTTTTAGCGTATTTTTCTTGGTCCGTTGTGTTCGTTTGCTCCCTTGTATACACTGTTATTGTAGTTTTTGAATCGGCGAAAATTGTTGAAAACTTGTCAACACATCAATAGGCCCCCTTAAAAATTATGGAAATCAGGTTTGTTGTTTATTATTGTTACCCTAATTGTTCTCCGTTCTTTTAATTTAAGCTCTGCTCAGTTTGAGGTACTTAGCTAAGGGAGCCTTCTACAGTGAAATATCATACCCTCATGGAACCAGCAGGAGTTCAATGTGCCGAATAGTGGGAAGAATTGTAAACAGTGTCAATGCCAACATTGACAATATAAGGTACGATACATGATCATTCTACAGGTTAAATTTGTTTCGTAATAAAACAAGAACCGGTAATCATATGTTATTAAATTCTTAAAAAATATACCAACAACAACTCGTAAGAAATTTATTTAATTCTAATTTTACATGAATGTATTGCTGTGGATAATAATTTATATTTATTAACTTTATAATAATACAAAGACAAATATCTGCATGGATTTGTTGATTTAGTACAAAATTTGTTGCAACGGTTTATGGAATGTTAACTAGATCTCACATTATCGCAGGTAAAATCAAGTCACAAATGAACAATTTATGTTCCATAATTTGAAAATTGATAAAACTTATTACTTTTCTTATCATTCTGAGTAGTCTTCAATCAAATCAATAAGTTGGGAATTTTTATTATTTGCAACATGTACTATTATAGTTGTTTTTTTTGCAATTGTTAAAGCATTGACTGCATATGTGATTGTGATATATTTCTTATAATAAATACATCCATCTTGGATAAATATTTGATTTTTTTTACTGATTTCCTACGCAGTCTCAGAGTGTGGTCAATGTAAAACGACTGTTTTACAGGAAGAGTATGTTCCCGAACATTATCAGTGCGATTGACGGCACACTGGTACCAATTTTGGCGCCATCTGACCATGATGAGGCCTTTCTGTGCCGCAAGGGCTACCACGCATTAAACTTTCAGGCAGTTTCATCACCAGACCTGAAGAAAGTTTTATAATACCCCCACAAACAAAGTTTGGTGGTGGGGAGAGTTGATAAAAGTGAGCTTGTCGGTATGTCGGCCTGTTGGTTTTCATGGTTTCCCGATATTAACGTAACAGAGGCTTGACATATTCAATTAATTGTTGGTACACATGTGTAACATCATAGAATAAAGGTCAGGTTCAACTTTGGTTAAAAAATCACTTAAGTTTGATATATTTATAAACCCTTTTTGACTTCAATTCCCTAAAACATAGTTTCCGGACAATAAGTAAAGATTGGCTTGACATTTTCAAACAATTTTTTGTACACATGTGTAGCATCATAAAATACAGGTTAAGATCGACTTTGGTTACAAACCAACACATTTTGACAGAGTTATGGCCCCTTTTAGCTCGACTTTTCGAAGAATATGCTAACTATTCTACTCGTCCCGGCGTCGGCGATGGCTTCAGTGTTGGCGTCTGAGCTAGGTTGAAGTTTTTCGGTAATGCCATGATCCCTGAAAGAAAAAAAATAAATAACAACATGACAATCGAGTTTGAAAGAATATACAAATTTGAAACAAAATGATTTTTAGATGTTTTTACCGATATTTGTAAAAAGAGTGTGCAACTAATCAATTTATTACACATTTTAAATACTTTGTTAAAGTAGGTTCCGAATATGAAGATGATATATAACAGTTTTGCAGGTAAACATTTGCTTCAGCTTGTATCACTGCCATGAAAAAGTAGTGAAAAAATATAATAATTTTTTGATTCATTGTTTTTTCCTGCCTGGTTAGAAGTTTTCGAAAAACCAAAGGGATGGCAAACATGGAAAAATCAAATGTGTATGGCCTAAGCTTGTTTAACACGAATTGCGTGAGAGATTTCATTCAAACATAAAACATTTATTCCACATTATTAACATGAACTCATATGCCAATTTTGATAACTCTAGTTTGAAATTTGTCAAAATTATTGGCTTTTATACAATTAAAAAATGTACATATAATCTATATGGACCGTTTTAAGTTTTTCGGTAAGCTGGTTTCTCAGCAATGGCTTGAGGGATTTCATTAAATTGCATCATAGGCCAATTTGATCACTTTAGTTTGAATTTTGTCAAAATAATGGGCCGAATTTACCTGTCATATTGTTTGATTGTATTCTCTTGATTTTACTTAAATAGGTTAATGAATGTTGTTGCTCGTTGGCCAGGGTCTACTCATGATGCGGCAATATTTGAGAATTGTCGGCTAAAGGTGAATAATTGTGTAGTTAGGAATTTAAACATGTTAACAAATAAGTTTGAATGTGTGGTTAATTGACAGTTAAAATACATTCGTTTGTGTGTGGAGAAAACACACAGGCCTTAATTTTATAGCATACAGTTTTGCCAGGTGGACTTGTTCATTATGTAAATAGCCCAAATATGCCTTTATGTTCTTCCAACTTATAGTCATTTAAATAGTTTGGATCCTAATATATTTAAGGACTACCTTGACAACCATGACGGTCTTATCCTCCTTGTAGATAGTGGTATGCTCTAAAGCGGTACCTCTTGACACCAATATCAAACCCACAAAACGAGCATAAGCAACTGTACAACAGACGTCATAGACAAGGGCGCTTATGCGGTGAGAGAGCATTTGGTCTACTCAAGTCCAGATTTAAGTAAATGCATATCATTTTTATAATCATAATCATTTTCAAAAATTAATCAAAAACTATCATACATACATGACTTTCTTGGTCTCATTATAAAGGACTTACTTATCGTAATAATGTGGTAGATGAACTCTAAATTGTTATACCAAATGCTATGGATTTGTTTAAGGAAATCATTTTATGAATAATAATGTCCCATCAACAATGGCGGGGTATATTGGTATGCTAATGTCGGTTAGTCTGTCTGTCTTTAAACCAATGTTTCGCTCTCTATCCAATATTCACCTACCTTCATGAACATGTTTGTGGGTATTTTATCTCAGTCAGTTTTGATAAACAGTCAAAACACCACTGGAATTGAAAAGTTATCGCCCTTGAATGATATAAAATTAGCCTTTTTTAACAGTTTCTGCTATACAAGTGCAAACATTTTTCATCCATTATTTTATATGAAATAGTTCTTCTTAGCAGTTTTCCTGTGTCCAAATGTTTACATCCTGTCTTTACAAAAAATGAAATTTTCTTTCAAGATTGCTTTTTTTCCTTCAGTGTGTTTAAATGATATTTATTTCAAGATTGCTTTTGACCTTGAGTGGTATTACTTTTTCACAAATAGCGCTTGTTTCGATAACTTATCCATAATTACATTCTCACAGATGCCTTCACAATACTGGTGGGGTACTACCGTTCAAGCCCAAGAAGTGTGCAGACGTGTTTATGGCGTGCTGCAGACTACACAACTTGTATGTAGAGAATGCTATACCAGAATCAGTCATCATTGAAGATGACAATGAAGAAACTGCTCCGGTTATTCCAACTGAAAACAGCAGGGCTGGTATTGACCTCAGAAATGCATATATCACGATTCCATAAATAATTATGGAATCGTGAAAATATGCATTTCTGAATATATGCATACCGGGGGTAAGCCCCCATTCGAAGATGTGGGGATTTATTGCTTTGCACCTGTTGGTCTGTCGGTCGGACGGATGGTCGGTCGGTCTGCCCGAAAACTATTTCGTTTCTTCACGATATCAAGAGAACGCTTTGACTTACGATTATTTAAGTTGGTATGCTGGTTTCTTGGGAGGAAAGGAAGACGCCTATCAATTTTGAGGTCAACAGGTCAAAGGTCAATGTGACAGAGGCTTGTAACATATAAACTGTTTTCTCCGTATACCATTTTGTTTATGCAGGATATCTAGAGATGTTTTGGCCTACATAAAACAGATATCCCTATATAATAAACTGTACAAATAAATCCATAATTATACTCTATCTTTCTTTTAGCTTATATTTACTTTCTAAAGCTTTGAAGTTAATTTCCTCCCCATGTTTTAATGTGCACATAAAATATTAAACAAGAGATGTTTATAAAACATGTATGCCCCCCGATTTCCATCAGTCCGTATCATTATATCCATATCCGTATGCATATCTAACACATGGAAAATTGTTCGACTACTGCAACTCAGGTGAGCGACCCAGGGCCATTTGGTTCTCTTATTTAATGGAGATGGTGAATGGTTTGCCTCTGAATGATAGGATATTGAACAGGTATGGGACTCCAACATCACAGATCAATCTGTCTAAGAAAATGTCCCTTTTAATTGTTTACATTTATACATATTTTCAGTAATTCGAAATTGTTTTTGGTATTGTAATTAACTATGTTATTGTGACATAAATTCATGTTATTGATATTTGCATTGTCTTTTGATAGGAAACAAAATAAATATTTGTATCGTTTTTTTTTAATGTTATTATCTATAGTAGTAAAAAACCTACGATAGGGCTTTTTTTAAAATTACGTTCAAGGTACCTGCACGCAATACTTACAGACTGGTACCCTTAGCCGGCATTTTATAAAACTGAAGCCGATAATTGTGTTTATTTTCGTTGCTTGTGCTTTTATTCAATATTGTTGGTTTACCGTTTTACTTCTTGAGACTGGTTTGAAACGAGATTAAAAAATTATATTCGACAAGCGTCTGCGTGCGTAATGGCACTGGATGAGCTATCTTTGGATAAAAGTTGATGCTACTTACATTGGAAGGTTTTTTATTGAGGTTAATAGATTGAATACCATCGAACAAATGTCTGATTAACTGGCCAAATTTAATCATATGCGTATTGTTTATATATATTGTTTTGACATTCACACTAAATTACACAATGCAATCAAAATTACATGTCTATCACAGTCACACAATTCTATTATTAAAACATATCATACCATATATATCACAAACACGCACGTGTTACTTTAAAACGGATAACAAGTACCGATATATCAAAGACACAACATTTTTTACATTTTTCGCCATAAAATGTGTTGATATATTTTTATCACAGTCACGCCAAGTATAATAAATGCATTGCATAACAATCAATAGCCGACATGTAAGTGCAATTGCAAACATTACGGACTGTGTGTGAAATTGGACAATTGAATGTAATGTGCTATAGAATATATGAAATTGACATCATAATTAATACATAAATGCACTTAAGTTTACGAATGCTCGTATATATGGTAATCAATTAGATATATTCAGCTTTCCTGAACAACTTTTCACACAACAGTGAAAACATTGAGAAAATAATTGCTGCTACATGTATTTCAAAGGGACCTATTCACATACTGATAACGTTCAATTTATGTCACATATTCAAAAAAAAAAAAAGGAAAAATACATGATATATAAAGAGGCAAAATGACACTAATGATACTCCTGACACATACATATATGGAAAATCTAGTGTTCTTTAATGTTGAAGGATACACATTAATTAAATGGGATAACCTTGTAAATCATGTATAACATGTATCACAGTCACACACCATTAAACACAAAACTTATAATAACAAAATTGTTTTACTAGTATCGGTCAAACAAAAGATCACAAATACAAACATAATACTATGTAAATGTTGAACAATGAAATGAACATATGTAATAAATTCAATTCTGAAGTGACAAAATACTGAAGACATAAATAATATTGGATCTAATAATGTCACGCAGCAAACATACACACACACAACAACAACGCGAAACCTGTCAGACAGACATGTATAACAAAATTTATCACACATATTATACATATTTAATGCCAGTTAGACTTTTGTTTAATTAATAAATAAAGGAATTAGTACTGCAACAATGAGCTTTACGCATTACTTTATGCCAAATGGATAATAAACAATTAGTTCAAAGTGTATATAATGTTTTCAACATTTGCTGAATGCTTTACAAATCATTGCGTCAGCTGATTTACCAGAGTCTGATACAGAGGCACATGCACTAAACGATACAAATTACAATTCATATAGCAAACTGTCTGCAAGTTGCTTGCTTGCAATTATAGACAAGCTTGCACTGATTTCGTCCAGCAATGAGTTTCTCTCCTTGTTCAGATTATTGCTACGCACAGCCTCTGCAAGGAGCTGCTTCTGTATGTGGATTAGCTCAGTGGAACACTGGCACACTGCAAACAATAATCAATATTCATTCGAACAATTATAAACTTATGAAATGGTAACAATCAGTTCCCCTAATTTTATCAATTCTTGTTTTTGCCATTTAGAGCAGAAAGGTACATATGTTTACTGGACCAAATATATTTTTACCTGTCATCTGCTTCCGGAAAGTGAATCATTTTTAAGATGTATACATACAAATCAAAACATGTATATGTATAAAAATTATATTCATGTATCTATATTGATTGTCTTTGTGAATGCATGCATGAATGTTTGTTAGTATATTGAATTTACACATGTACTACTAACAACTAGCATATCTTACATATTTGATAATGAGACCCTATAATGAAATACATTAAATAAATAAAGTTCGAATTTACCATCATCATTGCTTCTCTTTTTCTTCTTTTGTTGTTGCTGAACAACACTTTCGGTGATAACAATTTAAAAATGTGTAAGTATTGCATATGTTTTAAAAAGATATGAGAAAATAATCAATAATGGTAATGAATTATTAAAACGTTACTTTGTAATATGAATTATAACAGTTGTGTCAGTTACATGTTATGCAATAGTTCTGGATGTGCGACTTACAATCAAGTTATCTCGTAAAGTCAGGGACTATAACACAATTTTTGCATGTTTTCACAACATTGTAAGCACCTAAAAGGTTTAACATAGTCCGTCAGATTGAAATATTTTGTTTACGAATACTGCGATATGTATTTTTTTTTTATATTGATAAATTATTTAGTAGTAATTTTTTAATAAAAAGACAATAACAACCACAGTACAGTACCTTCTTCACCAGCCGGTTCTTTTTCTGAACTTTCTGAAAGAGCAAGATGCAAATGATTGACCATGGATTTAATTTTGCAAAAAGAAAATGGTTAAACATTTAAAGATGATGATTCCATTTTATGATTTTTTAAATATGTAATCAAGTAGAATTTTCCAATAACTCTGACAGAGTAGTTTATTATCTCCCTTGGACCAGAATGACCATTTGTCACAGTTGATCGATTTTAAAACCTGTTTAGTCAGGTGACTTTTTCCCACTCTTTTTAAATCTATATTTATTGTGTTTTGGGCTGCCAAGGAGTGATCAGCAATGTTGTCATCGAGCTGAATATTTCTACATGCAAAGTTACTATTACCGTACTTCTGAAGATTCTTTAACATACACGAGCCAGAGAGTAGAGGCACATGAAAGCAGATTCATTGACTGTATTAAGTCCGAACCACATTTGGGATTTATCCATATTGATCTTGATTGATAATGATCCTGATCTTTGTGATCCTTAGTGTTCCACGGATAGTTGATATTGTGTGTACTGTTAGACTATGATAGTATTATTCTGATAAAGAATATTAAGAACTGAACTGGAGTTGTGTGCTTACTACTGACGCTCTTTAGAAATTGGTATTAAGACCTAAACCAACCTCAGAGAACACTATATTATATACATATAATTGATGAGAAAATTTAATTACACAAACAAAACAAAAGAACTTGGACTACAATGTAATAAAGTTAAATGTACCTATAGGACCTGTGCCATTTCCCGCAAGACCAGTAATTACAACACTGGGTACAGTGGATAGTACCTATTACAAAAGAAATAATAACATTGAGATTTAACATCATACATGTCTCAACAATATGCAATTATGGAATATAATTTATTATGCAAACAATGGTGATAAAACTTAAACAAAATATTTCTATTAGGTTTAATGGTTCTGATAGAATACCAATTAATAAAAGTTAATACAATGCATTATGTTTTAAAGGACATGGTGTCTGCATTGTGACTGGGAGATAAGGAGTCCAATCCCTACTCTGGGAGCCTTCAAATGATCTCTCTCTCTCATAACACAAGAGTATTGGTTCTTCACAAGTAATGCACTAGCAAGTATCTCAAATGCCTTTGGCTTTCAACACAATCAAGCTAAAATAAATATGTTTAGTATAATAAAATGCTTTTTGAATTTTTTTTATTAGATTCAAATGGAAAAATCACCTTTTCCTGAAGATCACTAAGAGATTCACCAGCATCTCCACTGCCAGTCTGTTGCATTTCTTGTTTGTGTGTCCTGGCCTTTCCCACAGTTCTGCACTGATTTACAGAAGTATTTATTATAATTACAATAAAACAATAACATAATTTAATTACAATTTTGCATTGGACAAATATTTGTATTACGTTAACAGAACTCCAACAACTTGTTGTTTGTGAAATTGTATGTATTTTGTATCATAGTAGAAAATACAGGTCTTGAATTGAAAAAAAGTTATGTGTTCTTCGATAATGAAACACAATAAATTTTCATTGTAATTTTAACATGTTTTAGCTTAATATCTTAAATTACAATTTCAAACTAGTTAAGCATATTGATAATCATTTCTACCTTCAAATCCTTCCATTTCTTCTTGCAGTCGTCGACTGTTCGTGCATTCCCACCAACTGCATTTACTCTAGGTAAACATTAACATATAAATAATGATTCATTATACAACACATAGGTCTAAATCACACGTATTTATGTTTTTATCTGACACGACCACAATACTTATAATCATTAATCTACTTAATTTTGACAGTTCAATATACTAAATCTGGTTATATTTGGAATGCATTAACCAGCATCAAATAAACAGATCCTAAATACATGTGCGGATAAATGTCTATATAATTCCAACATAACTACAATAAACTATTCGAATAATTCAAATTCAAAATTATTCACAATAAGTTTACCATTTCAAAGTTTAACTCCTATAAAAAAAATATTACATCGGTAAAAACGCCATCCGCACATAGGCCTGCTTCACATAAACTTTGATAAAGTTTTATCCTGACCAAACAAACCAACATTTTGAGACATCTAGTTTTTTGGTTACATACAACAAAATACTCACGATTCCATAATCTTTGGTTTCCTGCGTCACTGTGTTGGAGAATTTTCCATTAATAATGGAGTTGTATTCAACATAACCATCTACCAGAACCTCCACCTCGGACTTCGTCCAGTTTGCCGATCGGGCAGACATGTTTGTTTACAGGTCGTCTGACAGTCGCGCGCGTAAATGACGTCATTGAATACGGAATAAGTGGTGTTTAACCTATTGAACTTTGCGACCGCATTGTTGAAACGCATTTGTCTACGGGTTGCAAATCGATCGGAAAAACTTGCAACTTGCATTTGCACTTGCAACTGCGCTTCAACCATTGATGAAACGGCTCCCAGAGCAGCATAAATGCAACTTTCTAAGGTATGATGAACTGAAACAAAAAACAAGTATCAACTACATCTCATCTTTTTATAAAAAGCTTAACGACATAGCATCATATAGTTCAATTTTCAGGTAATCGTCATGCAATGTAAGGAAGAAGCCGTAATTTTGGGTATATAAAGCCATATTACATAGCTTTGTTGCATATGTTTATTTTAAACTGATTAAAACTTAATATATTATTCTACATCTTACTGCTAACCCAAATTGAAAACAATAATTTAACTGAATGAACGTGTGTGTTTAAACCAGTGTATAAATCGGAAATGCTGTAAATTATTAAATGGTACACTATATCCTAGATAATCTTACGCTACGTCACAGAGACAGTAAAAATATTTAAATTATGACGTAATTTAGAAACGCACAATGCACAAAATGACGTCATAATTTAAAACGTAAAGAAGTTAAAGCTACTTATCCACAATTAAAACGACCAAATTTGTAACGAAGATAGAAATACAGTATCGAAAACTAATAAGCATGTGTTTTTAGTATAAGTGTATTAAATTATTAAGTATACGTTTAGCATTCACTTTAACATATTTACATTTGCGAACTCGTTTCAAAACATCACTGTAAATTGATGGGTGGGATATTCCGTTAGATAAGAACCATTTCAAAGAAACATTATATTTAGAAACTAAGACATTATATTTTCTATAGAATTTAGCAAACGTATTGCGTAAATAATGATATAAAAAACCTTGTTTTAATAATTTCTTAGTCAGTAAAGGATACAGTCGTTGAAATCTTTAACTCATGAGCAAGCTCTTGCATATCGAAGTAATTGCGAAATGTATATACCATACGAAGGACCTCTAGGAATATTACCATCCAAGAAATGGACATTTACAATTTCGAAATTAAAATCATTGCGTTTGTCATATAGACTGGTTTTAACTATATTGTTAGTAATAGTAAGATATTAGTATAGGAATGCAGCATCTGTATACGATGTACACGATTTATTTAAGGATAGTTCTTTAGGGTAAATGTTTTGGATATTTTGGTCAAAGAAAGGTGTATCCGTGTTTAATATATCATCAATATATCTACTAGTTTGATTAAAGCATTGAATCAAATTTAATTGTTTATCTTTTGATAAACCTAAAATCCAATTCATAGCAATATAGAAATAGATCAGCTATAAGCGGGGCAGAGTTAGTACCCATTGGCACACCAATAATTTGTTTACATATTTTCCCATTGAATTCAACAAATTAGTTATCCAGAAGAAAGGTAAGGGCTGAACATAAATCTAAGCAAGTGCAAATAATATATTCATCACAAATATGATTAGTAAAGAATGTTGTATTAGTACTTAAAGCCAGGTATGAGCGTTTTTCTGTTGCAAATGTGTTTTCGATAAGCAAAACAAGTTTATTTTTAATAAGACTGTGAGGTACAGTTGTATACAATGCAGAAAAATCATATGTACTCACAAAGACGCTTTGTAATTTTTACCTTCAATTTGATTAATAACTTCATACGAAATTTTTTATTGACAAACATAACTGAATGTTTGTATTCTCATAAAATTTATTGCAGTATTTAGTAACGTGATTCCTAATAGCACTCGGACCAGAAGTCAGGTAAACTGATAGTTGTTTATTACATGACACTGAATTTGCTATAAAATGACTTTTGTGAGGAGTTTTATGGAGTCAAGGAATCCAGTAAAGTGAACCACTTTTTCCTTTTATTATCTCTACATAAGATTTTGGAAAATAAAAGCTATCATTTACGTCTGTTGCGCGTTTCTTCGAAAGCAATAGACTTTACCATCAAGGGTATAACAACTGCCGCGAAAATATGTTCTGTAACAGCACTGACGATATGATTTCTGTCCCAGTTTGACTTGTAATCGTCTAAGCCCATTTTGCACGAAATGAAGGTCATATTGTTGTTCTTTGTGCGTTAATACTAAAAACAGTTTCCAACTGAAATGTTGGAACCACGCACACATTTATCATTGTAACACGGTTATTTTAATGCTAACACAACCGCTGCATCTCAACCCATAAAACCGATAATTGTAATTCGTGGAAAGCCCCGCCAAACATTTGAGTCGTATTCAAGATGGGATGCTGTGGGCAAGATGGGATGCATTTGTAGTTATATTCCCTGAATATATGCAATGTCATATAGAAGTGAAATGGGAAACCGTTTCATCTTGAGAGGGAAATGTCAAACATCCACAGATACACAATATATGAAACAAAATACAATATTCAGGGCACAAGTCTTTCTTTACTAATGGCTTTTGTCAATCGATGTATTTGGTTCAGTATTTCATCTATGAATTGATGTATTGAAAGAAAGTAGATATATTTGAACTAAACAATTCCGATATTATTAATAGGACCGTCGTGAGAGGTTTGTGGACAGACACGCGCTAAATATGAACATTTAGAAAAATATAAACTATTTCAAGTGATACATATAGAGTTTGTTTCGAATTGTGTATTTATGTTAGCATAGACAACATTATTTGTAAACTGTGTTTTCAAGAAACGAAAAATATACACAGATTGGTTCTAAAAAATATTGCGTTTTTACGGGTATTCCATGCACTATTCGTTTACTACTATTAGATGGTGATTATAATGAATTACCACGATCTTGTAATGCATCATTATCATGACATTACAGTATCACAGTAGTCTTTAGCAATTAATAACGTATGAATAAAATTAAGATGAAGAAGAAAATCTGGCGGCCGTTTCAAAGTGAAACTTACGTGTAACACTTACGACCAACGCTTAAGTTAACCGTACGACAAAACGTAAGTGAGTTTCATAAAGCAATGCGTAAGGTTTTCTTTGCTGCAATTAATTATCTAGAGTTTACGTTTTGCTGTAATACGAAGGACAACTCTGTAACTAGCTATTCAAAAGTAAACAAACTGCCGAATTCCTGTCGTCTGCTTATCCGAGTTTATATGGAAGACATTTAAGTGTCTACGAGGAAACAAAACTGGACCGGGGTGGAGATCTCTATATTAATGTGATCTATTCAAGAATTTCAGGAAACAATTAAAGGAAAGTTTAATCCCCTAGTGACAAAACAAAAGAAACATGGAATTTGGAAGGAGATTGAACAACGGTGCAGAATAGATATTTTTTAGCTTGATAACAGTTTATTATAAGACATACCTTCGTTGTATGCTGTTTATAACGTTTAGTTTATCTACATCATAATCCGTTCACTACACCATGAATCGTGAAAACTACCTTGATATCGAGAAATTATGTTTCAGTGAGGTGAATGTTTTCATGATGCTTTCATAATTACAGTATTGCTTGTAATTGAAATATAAAACAAATCTATATTTCTAACTATTTTATCGTCGCATGGCCTATGTTCGTGGATGATGTAACTTTATGGATTTCATATATTCTGTTACGTAACCAAAACAATGTACAGAACATGCAAACATTCCATTTAAAATCTCGAATTTAACTTTGACCTACTTGCTAAAATGCAATAACTTAGAAAACCCTCAGTTTAAACATGTACGCAACCCGAATAAAAATTAAGGTACATGAATGTAAAATACCTGAAATGTATAATATATCATTAATCCAACAATTTGATATGTCATATTTCGTAAAATATTCCGTACAAAACTACGAAATTTAGGTGGTCTGCATGTTTAACATGTCCTTTGGCCAGCCTTGTTTTCCTTTTTACATCGAGATATTTTAAGACTAAAAATATTTTATTGAATATTGACTCGTGGATCTATCCTTAATTGAAATCAACTTTTGGATTTGAAGATGGACCCCTAACATGTCAAGCAGAGAATGTGTCTACATTCTCCTCAAGTTTTACAAAATGTCTTTAAATGTGTAAAAAGAAACATAAGTATAGGCAATAGTTTTAAACTCTTTGGAGTCTAATAATAAACATAATAGATCTATTTCATGTAAATGCTAGAAATATAAATCATGGCAAATTTTTACATATTGGATATGTTACAACTGGGAGATAGCCAGTCATACATCCCATTTTATGCAGACTTGGAGTAAAACATAAGCTGGAAGCATTTAACACCTATAAAACATCAATTTAACTGAGTATTTTACTCTAAACACCCAAATTGCTTGGCCTGTTGGCATTGTCTAGGTCATCTTGACACGCACGCGCTGAATTTGGAGATTATTATTATTATTATACCAAATTTATATAGCACTCGTTTGATATATAAAATACGTTCAAAAGTGCTTTACAAGTATATAAAAAAAACAACATATACACATCTAAAAGGAATAATATATGTATCAACATTGAAATATAAAGTGTTAAAAGATAAAACAACAATTAAATTTAATTTAAAGAAAAGGAAAAAACAAGACATATTATTATCACGAGGACTAAAGCTAAAATTCACGTGCCTTATAAAATCATATAAAAGTGGAAAACAAACTGTCACAATAAAATATTACACAGGTAATCTTCCATTTTAAAATAAACATCAGGAAAAATATATCTTTAAACAGAAATGGGTTTTCAGAGATCTTTTAAAAGCGTCAAGAGTATCGGAGTTCCGGATTCCCATCGGAAGCGCATTCCACAACTTAGGAGCTGTTGTTGCAAATCTACGGTCACCGTATGCGACTGTACGGGATCTTGGAGCCAGGAGAGTCAGAAAGTCACTTTGAGAGCGTAAGACACGCTGTTGTTTATACACCTTTAACATGTCTTTGACATAGCATGGAGACTGGTCATTTAAGGCTTTATAAGTGTTCGTCAGTATTTTAAATTCAATCCGGTGTTGTACTGGGAGCCAGTGAAGCTCCTTTAACACAGGTGTAATGTGGTTGAAACGAGAAGTCCTCGTGATGATACGGGCTGCAGTATTTTGGACCGTTTGTAGTTTGTTTATTGTTGTCTTCCGTACACCACTAAGGAAGGCATTACAGTAGTCAAGTCTGCATGTTACAAGGGAATTAACAAGAGTTTTGGTTGCATTGATTGTAAGATATTCTCTTATATGACCTATTTGTCGCAACGGGGCATAACACGACCTGCACACATAATTCACATGTTGTTCCATGTCCATCTTGGAATCGAGAAAAGCCCCCAGATTTCGCACGCATGACGATGATTTTATCTCCGAATCTCACACTTTAATAGTCACTTCCGATATATGCTCCGCATTGCGCTTTGAGCTGAACAGTATAAGTTCCGTTTTGTCTGCATTAAGTTTTAGCATATTATGGTGCATCCAGGAGACAATATCACTGAGACAGGCTTCTACGCGCTGTATAACTTCAACTTCTGAAATAACATCTACAGGTTCAAATGATAGGTATAGCTGGGAGTCGTCCGCACATAAATGATGGTTTAGTTCATGGTTTCTACAGATTGCACCTACTGGTTTGGTGTACATGATGTAGATTTTAGGCCCTAACACCGATCCATGTGGTACACTGTATTTCATGAGCACTGGATTAGAAAGTTCGCCATCAATGAACACAGTTTGATAACGATCACTTAGATAGGATGTCATCCAGGCAAGTGACTTACCCGCTATTCCAAAGGCATGTTTTAGGCGATGGAGCAGTGTGCCATGATCGATGGTATCAAAGGCAGCTGACAGGTCCAGTAACACCAGGATAGTAGCCTTATTTTGGTCTAAAGACTGGAGAATGTCACTCTGGACTGTGTGTAAAGCAGTTTCGGTCGAGTGAATTTTTTTATATGCCAACTGATGTTTCTCGTGAAGGTTGTTTAATGTCAAATGCTGTTCAACACGTTTGTCTACTACCTTCTCTAAAACCTTAGAGATAAATGGGAGATTGGACACAGGCCTGTAGTTATTAAGAGTATTTTGGTCGAAACGTTGCTTTCTTAAAAGAGGTCTTATACGTGAGCATTTAAATGACTTTGGTACGTATGCAGAGTCTAAAGAGGAGTTGATAATTTTTGTCAGAACTGGTAAAAGTTCATCAAGACATGATTTCCATAGCCAGGTTGGTATCGGATCTAATTCACAGGATTTATTTGGAGATTGCAGGATGATTTGTTTCACTTCCTGGGATGTAGCAGGGACAAAATCTGTCAGATGATTGTCTAATGGTATCTGAACAGATTCGATATTCATTGGATTGGAGCCAAACTGATTCCTTGAATCTGGATTCATCGGATTGGAACCAAATTGATTCCTTGAATCGATATTTATTGGGTTGGAACCAAACTGATTCCCAGGATCGATATTCTTTGGATTGGAACTCAACTGATTCCCCGGATCGATATTCATTGGATTGGAACCAAACTGATTCCTTGAAGATATATCACATCTAATGGTGTCTATTTTGTTAATGAAAATGTCGCTAAAGTCCTGTGCAACTATCTTTGATGATTTGTTGGAGGGTAACATGATATCATTCGAAACCACAGGATTCTACTTTGTCAGAGTAATACTGACACTAGCAAGTTTAAGCAGTTTATTAGTTGTTGCACAATGGTTTCTGTAGATTTCGTGGCGAACTGTTAATTTGGTTTTTCGCCATTGTCGTTCCAGCCTACGCTTCAAATGTTTAGCGTCATGTAATTCCTGATTATACCATGGACAATATGGTCTAAGAACAATTGTCTTCGTACGTAATGGAGCATGCTTGTTGATAAGTGCTGACAGTTCATCTGCGTACACCTTCACCAGGTCATAATTGTCTGTAGATTCTAAAGCACCGTGTAAAATGTCTTATGTCTGGATATCAGCTTTAAAGGAATCAATGTTTATAGAGCGCAACTTTCTAAACGACACGGTCTTGCTTACAGGAGCAGGTCTTGCCACTTTAAAATTAAACGTCACCGCTAGATGGTCCCGTGCTATCTTTCCAGAATTATCACACAATCCGGGATCAGTAACTTGAACATTAGAAACTATGCTCTCAGTGTCTCTAGTGATCACAACATCTAACGTATGTCCACCAACGTGTGTGGGTTCACTTACGTGTTGCCGCATACCACACGAGTCAAGAGCACTGATGAATCTGGCAGAATCCCTATCTGTGGGATTGTTTAGATGGAAGTTAAGATCACCAACAATTATGATGTTCTTGTCTATTGTTGCATATCTAGATAGAAACACAGGCCATTCTTGTTTAAGAAAGTCACTAGTATTGAGGCCATTTTCTCGCGTTGGCGGAGGTCTGTATATCACTGCCAGACGTAAGGAGTAGCCATTAATAGTCATATTACAGTCCATGAACTAAAATGTAGAAAAGTTACTATCACGACTTGATTCTACAATACAGATGTCTATAGCGGTCTGGTAAATAAGTGCCACGCCCCCACCACGTCTACCACTGCGAGGGACATGTTTGATCTGGTAGCCAGAGGGTGCAAGTTCACTGATACAGGTGTTATCAATCGACGTGCCAAGCCATGTTTCGGTCACAGCAAGAAGATCAAGATTGTTGGAAATGATATAGTCACATATAGCCAGAGTTTTATTCTTTACAGATCTCGGGTTCAGACAACATACTTTTACATTAGTCTTGCCTTTAAAGACATTTAAGTTTGTGCACGTTATCTTCACAAGGTTTCTATTGACAGATTTGCAATTAGGTGAACATTAAGTATCTGGGCCACGTACAGTTATAATAGTGGGGATCAGTTCCGGCAAAGTTTGTAGGTTGTTGATATTTACCCCATGATTGGTGTCCCAAACACGTCTTACTAAAGCATTTCCCCCTCGGGTACCTCGATACCTCAGAATACCTAACTGTTTCAGTCGTCCCCAAATCGTTGGATTAGGTCTGTCTATTGTAGATTTTCCAATATTGTGTAATCCATAGCTACCGTAATGTGTGATGGTTGATATGTGCTCACTCACCATTGCTGAGGGCAAAATACACTCCCATGTAAATCCAATAGAATATATAGTATTGTCTTTTAAGTTCAAATTAACACAAATTAAAACAAATGCACGAACTAATTTCACATAAAATCCCCATAAATCTTGTCACATTCATACAACTTCATGCCAATTTTCAAATTGGTACCAGAAGTAGAGATGACGTAATATCCACAAACTAACATTGTGCTAGACTTGTTGGAACATAAATTATGTATTAGTTTTGTTTTAACGTTTGCTCAATCATTAGTTTGAAATTTTCATGGATTTAAACATATGTTAGTATAAAATAAACATAAGTATTTGGGTAAGTTTTTTTGTCTTTTGTCTTTTGATATTTTTGTCAATGTATTATTTGACAATGTCTTACATCCACGAACTTAGGCATGTCAATGATAGTTGGTACTGTGATATAACAAAACTAAGAACATACTAAAAGTAAAATTTGATGAACAATAACATTTGAATTACAGAATACAATGATTCGAAATGGGCACATCATGATTTAGCCATTTGAAAATAATTGTGTTCTTTATTTTAATTTGCTTCAATTCGTGCAATACACAGGATCAAAAAAGAAGAAACATCAAGACATAGGAAAAGGAAAAAAGGAAACATCTGCAAGGAACAGGTGGTGGACCTATGGCAACAGAGGCAACACTGAAGCCCTGGGAAGAAGTGGTAATATGATATTAAATTAATTTCATGTGTAAATTACACAAACATGCTATATGAATTAAATTTTGTATTTCCAAATTTTCGACCATGTGCCTTCATTATGTTTTGTATGTTATTCACACAGTTATTATCAGTTATTATCATTAATAAAATTTAAGTTAATATAATTTATCTCATTTGTTATTATTCAGTATTATTCATTATTCTATCATTAATTACTCAAATGCAGTCATAATTAATATGCTTCTTGATTTATTGAACTTATTGAAAATAATCATATCAATTAATGTCATTTACAGCTGTTGTCGACAATACCGGAATCGTTGATCGAGGGCATATCCGGAGGAGTTGATACCTCGAAACTGACTAGTTAATTGAAAACAAATCTAAATCAATTCTTTGAAAAGAAACACAATTCATACAATGTGTTTTGGTGTTTATTTGTTTATGTATATTTTTCCAAAAGAGAACATTGGCTGTTTTTATACTCTGACATGTTACACTAGATCATAACATGTACATAAATATTTATTTGTTATTGTAGTTTGCAAACATTTATAAAAAAACATGTCATTTTAAGCTATATGATCGTGTATTAATATTAAAGTTGTTCAGATTTTAGTGATTGTGTGACATTTAATTTAAAAAATTGGCTGTGTTGTATTACAAAGCAGAAGCTGTATGCAAATGCAAAATAAAGTAAACATTTGTATTTACAGTTACCGAACGTGTCAGTAATGATGAGACAGAGGATGAAGGCTCTGTAGCTGATAAGGAAACTAGTGTGTACAATATCTTCTTTCCTTTATTATTCTACACAGTTATGAACAATAACATCGATAAATTATGTTTATTTCAACAACCACTTGGACAATGCTGATTGCAAAAATATAATGTAGTTCAAATGTAAATCATTTGTAGAAAACATTTTTAGAGCAACAACAAATAAAGCTAAAAATATTATTTTTGATTGAGTGAACAAAAAGCATGATACTTTATAAAATGACCATCCTATTTCTCACTAACATTACATGTTTAATCTATTTGTTTTAAATAACTAGTTTATCTATGTATTTTACAGCACAATTTGATACAAGTGTACAGTAATAATATAAATAAGTTTTAAATATATTTTCAGAGGAAACTATCACAACCGCTGGATGTAAAATTTCAGGTAACATACTTTTTCAAATACATATATTTGAAATTAAAGCAATGCAGTATACATTTGAAAAATACAATTACATCACACTGATTCATACATGTTTGTCATAATTTTTACATCATGGTATCGACAACGCAAAGCCTGTCAGACAGTCAGGCATGTATGATAAAAAATGAGGGTGCCTGCCAAAATTTATCGCACACCTTAAACATATTGAATGCTAGTTAGACTTTCATGTAATAAATAAAGGAATTATAAGTACAACAATTAGCTGTATGCATTAGGGTTATCTCTTTGAATTATGTTGTACAAAATAAATAATAATAATCAATTATTTAACAGCGTATATCATGTTGTAAACATGTGTGTCTTTACAAATAATTCTTCCTGACTGCTGATTAAGATGTTTTGCAGAGCCTGAGTGTACCTTTGTTATTTTTTAACTATTAACTACTTTCAGAGAAAGGTGACAATCTCATCAGAGGGAAAAAAGGAAACTTCAGCAACATGTTGGAGGTATTTGTTTATAAATGTTCATATCAAATAATATCATACATATTTGGAAAATATTTTGACATTTGCAACTATTTCGGTTCCATAAGAGTACTGTACTGTTCTACTTATTAAATAGCATAAGAACTGTGCTGAAATAAGAATTTCTTAGAATGACCACTTTATGTGATAAATTCCTGTGTTCGAAGACAACTGCCAAATATTGTATCAAATTTTGCATTAAATCAGTTATGAATAATTGTATGCAAAGCTCAATAATCATTGATACTCAACTGATGAAAAAAAATGAGGCTTCTACAATTAAAACATTTGAGTTGTACTTAACAGAGAAATGCTAATCAATTGATACAGTTTTGTGTTAAATTATGTATGCATATTTTCTGTTCTTTTAGAAAGATGGGAAAGGGAAGTTATCACGTTGGAGAAGGCTAAAATTGAAGAAAGGAGACAACGTAACTGCAATCTGGTGCAGATAGGGAACTCTCTGTTAACTATAGGTACTTGTATGAGTAACCAGCTTGTAGAGGATGAAATCCTTAAATTATTTAAATGATGACTTAAAACGTTAAAAATATTTGCAATGGAACATAGAAATTAAATACGTATTATCCAGTCATGCCTCCTAGTTAAACCTTTAAAACCTGTTGGTTTTTTTTTTGGGTGGGTGGGTGGTGGGGAAGACATGATATTTAAAAGCTTGTTTGTTTGGATTATTTCAAAACTATGAACAAATTGGAAACAATATAAGTACAGGTGATTGAAATGGTAAAGAATGTCTCATGTTGGTTTTACATGTTTGTAGTGATGCCCATCAAAATGAATACCTGCACTTTTCTTTACATTCTCAGCAAGAAAGTTAGATAGAAACTACTGGTCTTGAACGCGGTAGTTATCAGGTTGTGATATAGGCAAGATCATAGAAATAGAATATTATATTTGCATTACTGTTTTTAACTTGTAAGAATAATAATTAACTGTTCATGTACAGTATAATTAACAACAAAATGGTATGACTTCCATTCAAGTTGTATAAGCCATCATTATTGATAATTCCTTCTGATTGATACTTTGGGTTCAGAGTTTGACAAGTTTGTAGCTATTGTTGAAGTGTTGCGTGTCAGCTACATTGCATTACTCATTGCTTCTGTTTTAAGAACCAAAACTGTATTAGTTGTGTCAAGACATTTTTTCAGGAACTACTTATCAAATTGAATGAAAATTCACCGGAACCTAAAATAAAAATAAAAGATTATGTTCTTACTACGTAATTGTCTTACAGTTAATAGCTAGTTTTTTTTTTACTGGTATGCATATTTGAATTTATAGTCAATTTCTAAAATAATGATGTGTTTCGTTTCATATCCTTCAGAATACAATGTTAAATTTATCCTTTATAGGCTATTTATTTTTACCGAAATCTCATTATAAAAATTTTGAAGCTTTATAAAAACCTATATTCTCATTGAGGTTTGATTGGAGGCTTCATTATCCTTTAATCAAATGTAAATGCATTCATTTTACTGCTTTTTTGTATGAAGACTCAATATCTACCATTTTCAAGCAAACATACACATGTAGCTGGATGATGAAAATAGTGACTTACTTTTTTACAGTAATTTATTATTCAAAATCAATTATATTATTTCGCCTTTACAGAATGTTATATTAAAACGGCAAATTTGTAAGTTTTGTTTTCATAAAAAACCCCACAGAAATTCATCATTAAAACATAAATGACCTTTTTATAAACTCATGGTTTTAGGTTCAGCATGAGCCCCCAACACAGTAGGTTTAAACTATAACACATTTTGTTTATATATTGCTGTTATTACGCTGTGCAAGCCGTCTACCTGCTGCTATATTCTATTAAATCCTATATTTCTGACAATTTTCCCTTATGCTTCATTTCCATATATATATGTTTACATTGTTTCCTTGAATACCTCAAATTTCTTTTAATAAAGATACAGTTTCAACCGTATGAAGCACAGAGGTAAACGATAGAGTAATGTGTCATAAGTATATTTTATTGCAATAAATGCCCATAATTTCTATATTCAAGCTCTTTTTTACTATATTTTTTTCTCAACATGGTTGATGGCCTTTGTTGCGTCATACTCAATATATTGTGCCATAAAAAAAATTTAATAAACGAACTTATCAAATGGACAAGAGTAATGTTTTAACCTTATACTGTCTTTCATCGGTTGGAACTTTACTTATGATAGTAAAATGTTCACAATGCTCTCTATTAATATAATGATGAAATTCAAGTACACTGTCGTTTTTTTATAATTTGCGAATAAAACTTACACAATTGTCTCGATACTATGTAATAGTTTGTTGATTTTTTACTGCTATCCTTTAAATCTGAATTAATTCATTCTAATGTAAAGTGCATAGAATGAAAATGATTACATAATACATTATAAATTATTTTATTTTCTTATCTCCGTGTTTTGTTATTATAAAAGAGTGTTAGTTCTGATGAGACATTTAATGGCAATTCTCAAAAATACAAAACTATGTGAACAAGTCCCTTCAAAAGTACATCCTTTAAAGCAAAAGTATTTTGTGTTTTCAATAAATGAATGTCGAATACTAACGTCCTCATGGAACAATTTGTGTAATAATTTTCAATATACAATTAAAATAAATATACAATTTGAAATGATCTTTCATACATATAGATATATACCAAAATGTACTATATAGAAGTACGCTTCGCACAAAAACATAGATTTTCAATGTAGTGCCATTATCTATATTTAAAGACATTTCATTTTTGATTACTTATTAAAAACATCTGTTTAAATTTAATTTGATATTGTTATCGGCAAAACTGCAAATATATAAGTTTAAAAAGTTTCTATGAAGTTAGTACGCATTATCATAACATAATGAGGCATAACATTACTAAACAGCAAATCATTTGTCATCTTATCATTTGTCATTTGAAGGTGAATGCATTACTACATTGTTAGAATATGTTGACCAACATCTGTCTTCTGTCGACACCACCTTGATCCAGTTGAAACTGTGGACCTGGAACCTCACTGTCAATATCGGCCTGCACATCGACTTCAGGCACAGGCATGTTGTATTGAATTGCATAATTGTGCAATTTACAGCATACTCACGCTGGTTTTATGCAGACACATAGAAAATGACAATAATTTAAATTTGCTTAATTTATTATTTGTGTATAATAATCATACTGACGAATCATTAGTGACTGTCTATACTATTGAATTTGAGCTTTATGGCAATGGTTCTAAATCCAAAAGGTAACAACCATAACTTGCTGCGTTTTGAGAAAACAATCTTTGTGAAAATCCTTAATTTTACTATTCTGTTTGAAGTGTTAAGAACCAATTGGAACAATACCTACATGATTTAAAGGCATTTGGTAGTGGGTTTACCAAGGTACCAACCATACAATGAAATATTAAAGGCACTTACACTCAAAGGCCTGGAATCTCACTGTTGGCAATGATGAAGGCATCTTGGGTGGCTCCAGGCCATTGCACCACAACATTGATAAATCTGTTATTATAAAAAAAAACTTGCAACTTAAATGTCATATTATTCGAAAATGAAACATCTAAATTTGCAGAATATGACCCAATAATTAATCTGTATGCCTTACAACAATAATTCTTAGTATAATACTTTTAAATTAAAAAAAACTTTCCAATTATTAACGCCTTTCTTTTAAGATATTCATTCAATTTTGTAACACTGTTATTTATTACTGATAGTTTTTCTTCTTTACTTTCAATTCTGTCTGATGCGTTCGTTTATTTTCAGCTAGTGTCGTAATTGTTGCAGAGCCCATTCATAGGTCAAAATTACAATTAGTTAGAAATTAAAGAAAGTAACAGTTTGATCAAGATTTCATATAATTTTTATCTCCTGTTTTACTATTATCTACATAATTGTAAGTTATAACATAAGCAAAAGCTGTATCTGGACAGCGCGCTCGGCTATTCCACCGCTTTGTCAGAGTTATTGGCCTTTAACAATACAAAAAGGGGCATAATTATGCTAAAATGATTGTCACAGCTATGCGTTGTGGCCAGTGACCTTATATTATGACCCTGAAAGGCATGTGTGAAGTTTCAATTGAATATCTGTAGCAGATATAGAGATATGGAGTTGTTGCAAGCAAATTTTAACCTAAGTTTCTTAGTGTAAAGAGGGTCATAATTCTGCTCAATTGCAGGATATATGGACTTGTTGGTTGCACGTAAACCTTAACCAGAGCATTACGCCGACGCCGACAAATAGGTGAGTAGTATAACTAGAACAATTCGCTGACTAGTCAAGCTAAAAAACTGATATTTCTGTTGGTTTCTATATCATGCAACAATAAAGACATCACATTGAACAATTTTATGGCTTGGGGTAAAAATGTATACATGCACTTCGCATCTGGGGAATAGAATCATATTTCAGCCACAAATTGGACTTCCGAAATAGTTTCAATTCTGTCTGATGCGTTCGTTTATTTTCAGCTAGTTTCGTAATTGTTGCAGAGCCCATTCATAGGTCAAAATTACAATTAGTTAGAAATTAAAGACAGTAACAGTTTGATCAAGATTTCATATAATTTTTATCTCCTGTTTTACTATTATGTACATAATTGTAAGTTATAACATAAGCAAAAGCTGTATCTGGACAGCGCGCTCGGCGATTCCACCGCTTTGTCAGAGTTATTGGCCTTTAACAATACAAAAAAGGGGCATAATTATGCTAAAATGATTGTCACAGCTCTGCGTCGTGGCCAGTGACCTTATATTATGACCCTGAGAGGCATGTGTGAAGTTTCAATTGAATATCTGTAGCAGATATAGAGATATGGAGTTGTTGCAAGCAAATTTTAACCTAATTTCCTTAGTATAAAGAGGGTCATAATTCTGCTCAATTGCAGGATATATGGACTTGTTGGTTGCACGTAAACCTTAACCAGAGCATTACGCCGACGCCGACAAATAGGTGAGTAGTATAACTAGAACAATTCGCTGACTAGTCAAGCTAAAAAACTGATATTTCTGTTGGTTTCTATATCATGCAACAATAAAGACATCACATTGAACAATTTTATGGCTTGGGGTAAAAATGTATACATGTACTTCGCATCTGGGGAATAGAATCATATTTCAGCCACAAATTGGACTTCCGAAATAATTTCGGTCAAACCTTACTTTAAATCATATCGAAAAATGCCTTGCACATTAATGGCATGAAACCCTTTGCTACAAACAAATGCTGGTTATTCAAATCCTCCAGGGTTTTGGATGGGAATGAGAGTTCCGATGACATCTGGAAAACTTGCAATTACAAAAACCCCAGACATATTCCGTAGAGCCTGAAATGTTGACATATAAATATATATATATATATTGTAATGCATTTTCATATGCAATAATGTGTTGTTCTCTACAGTTGCATATATTAGTGTACATATTGTACATACTTTGATAAAAAGCTGTCTCGTATTTTTGTCTTATGTTTTCGTATGAAATCTACAAGTTCCTCCTCTGGGCAAGTACTGTATTAAAACACATTTGTTGTAACTTTCACTGGGTTTTGCTTTTTGCTATGCCAACTAGAAATAATAAATGTTATTTGTTTTATATACATATTAGTATTATAAACTGTGTATATATGTACATATGTTAAAAGGTGTCATGTGACTATTATTATTATTCATTGGATCATGTTACGAAAAACATGTATATCTTTAAGTAACGAAACAAATAAGTTGAATCCTGAATCTTAATAATCAAAACAATATTGCTTCTTTAGAAATATCATTATTTTGTATTTAATTACACCTAAAGAAGATTAGTCATGGAATATAAAGTGTATAAATATTTTTTAATTATATAGACAGTTCATACATATTTCCATAAAGAAACAATTTTAAAAATAACATTCAATTATTAATACATGCATTGTAGTTATAATTCCGCAAGTCAGTTAAATTTAAATTTACAGCTGTTTATGTTGTTTGTATTATGTGGATATGTTTTATTCTTTTTAAAACAATACACCATCTGCAACTGTTATGTATCTATCTATCTTAGTATCTATATTCCAATGAGTAAAATCCATACTGTGCACTTAGACTTTGAACGTCAGCTAGTAAGAGGGAATTACTAAGATGATATAAAACAGAAATGAAGTTAAACACATATTTAAAAAAGGGCGCTTGATTTAGGAGTAGTCACAAATAAGTTTACCTCATTATGGCTTGGAAATGAAATATTTGTCAATTTGGCATTCATTGTTCGACACATCCGTGCAAGTATTCTGCTTGACGAGCTCCTAATGATACCATGCAAATCAGAAATCTAGGTTAACTTCTACTAATGCAAGTTGTGGACTTTAGTAATCTATTATAACGATGTTACATGCAAAACCTGATTCATATGATAGATCCGATCACGCAATGTAACTGTTTGTTTACTCACCTGTGTATACGAAGGTATAGCATTTCCACGATTGGTGGGTTTCTCTAGGTCATCTTTTAGGTCATCTTTTAGCATGTATATCAGCCTGACGATACTGTTTTTATCAGACCGGTATCTGGCAATAAGATCCACGTCATCATACAGATCCAACGGATTGTTTCTTTCGCGGAAGACTCTTAACCGTCATATAGCTCGACGACAATCCCGTGCAACAAGTAATGCCGCCATCTTTTAATTTTAATATGTTTTCAGGTAAATTATTATTTTTATTAACAAATAACGTTTCAGGTTTTAATGAAAGGTATCAATGTCTTGTATTTTGCGCGTACATTTGTTAATGACGTGTTTATTGTATTTTATTTAAGCTTGGCTCACCGTGCCGCCATGTATGTGTATTTTCTTTGCATTTATATTGAGTCCATAGTATTTATTCGTTGTCTATGTTTAATTTAATATTTATTTCAGATTTTCGTAGATTTGACGTCACCATTTAAAAAGGTCAAACATAAAATAAATCCTTATAGCATTTACTTCTGTGTTATTCAATGAACCCTGAAAATCCGAAAAGACAAAAAACCCTAAAAACGGACTATTCGATGTCTTACTCAATGGAACATAATGCCATCAAGAACACTGGAGAAGCTAAGCAAAATTTGGAATGTGAAACAGAAATGACTTATTTCCATTTGAATGTTCGTTTCCTGATGCCAGGTTATAAAAATAATGAGATGAATAAACACCACCAATAGAAATTCTGTGCCGGTTGTTTATTTGAAGCGCTCCACCAAAAATGCAATCAGAATAATAACATCCATTAAGTAATCACCTATGCAAATTGCATTTCAGCGTCGTACAATACATGGATGGTTTTGAGGTGTGATAATGAAATACAGTTTTCCATTATTGAATAACGGTGTCAGTTATATATGTTTACTAATGCAGCAAATACAAGGAGTGATCAGTAAGCTCGTGGACGTTCTCTTGTGTTTTCCCCTAAACAAATTACGATTTGCGATTTACCGGGAAGCTATTTCTAGTTAGATGTACATGTCCAGTCGTTCGCCCTTAATTATACATAACCAGATTATTTATTCAGACTTTTTCTCCAGAAATGTCCACTATTTTGATAATTTGGGAATCGTTAAGTCTTCATCACTGATTTAGCAGATGAGTCTTAATGAAAAAATACATTGCCTTGACTAAATACATGTAAAGATGTTGATATTCTACAAACCTGTTCGGCAGTCAGTTTAAACACAAGTCTATGAGTGCGTTTTGTGTTGCTTAGAAATGTTTGGCAATGCAAGATGGAAATATTACTGGTCAATAATTTGAGTACTAAGTAATGTGGTATTCTGGAAAAGAAATGGTAAAACCTTACATAAATTCGTTATAATCGTTATTTGGTTTGCAAAGGCGTACCTAGAATATAGGAGAGGTCTAAACGCATGACTCTCACAAATACCTTTAGGCAATTGAAAGACAATACTTACTTCCACAAAAGTGTTGCGTCCTGTACTGTATGCCTCTGTATTTTAATATATTTTTGTATAACCTATGTAGTGAATAAAACATAATCAGTCCAAGTAACAATTTACAATGTTCTTCAGTTGTTAAATCTGGTTTTAATTAACATAATGAACCACAAACAAAAGTATGCCTTTCTATTTTACAGTATTAGAGCGTCCACGTTGTATTTAGTAGTATCTACGGTTAACAGTCAGTAAATTATCTTATTATAAACATTATTCTATACAAACAGTCAAGTGCAGTGACACTGTTCTTGTATTCATATAATAAGAAGTACTTAGTAAAGTTTTAAATCGCCGAATTTTAGTTTGATTAACAATTATCTGCACTCTAAACTGCATTTCCACCAGTGTGTCTTACAAACAGGAATCTGCCTCTTTTGCAGTGGGCACAAGCCCCTTTTAAATCCGACTCCCGAATGCTGACTCCCAAAATATGCCCACTTTTAGAATGCGCTCCTTGGTTTCTATACATGAAAAGAAATAAGTTTGACATCCATTTTGGAATATATAAAAATACAGTAACATGGTGTTTAAACCGTACTTACAGCCTAAATCTTACCACATAAAGTATCTGTAAAGACCGTTTTATGTTGAATATTGAATGATTCAGCAAGAACAATGACTGATGGAAGAATACACTTTATAATTATGATAATACAATCGTGTCAAAGGGATTAAAAATAAACTCTCTTATCCTAAGGTATGCGTGCTATTATGAAGAAAACTGATTATAACAATATGAACTGGAAAGTACATGTTTGAAATGTCTGTCAAATTGAGACATGAAACAGACAAGTTGAAATAGCTAAAATTTAAAAGAACAATAAGGCAGGCATGTTTTCTGTATAATTGTTATTATTAAAGTTTTCGAAAAATGTGTTTTGTGAATTGTTAATGTCAGCATAAATTTGGATGAGTGGAATGAAAATGCATATAACAATGCCAACATATAAGTACACAGTTATATTTTAAATAATGACATAATGATAAACACAATTAATAGCAATTCATAGCATATTGCTGGGCACCCCAATATCGACTTAGCGCCTCATTGTGAATACGAGGCATGACAGTAATGTCAAATATGTCTAATAAGTCTCCCATATGGTTTATTCCCAGTCAGATTTGCTAAAGGTGACGCAAACAGTTAGGACGACGTGTTGTCTGTTCCAGATGGAGTGCGCAAATATTTCCTTGCATGTTTTCACGGAATATATCACTGATTCTGAATTACAGGAAACAGCGAATACGTATTTAAGTGGTAGTTATAAGACAGAGAATGACACACACCTAAAATATAAGTTATAGTATTCCCGCATGGTTTATGTTTCCTGTCACTAAATATTTACAAAATTTATAGTTTTAACCTTTAAAGTTTCCATAATAAACGTAAATACACAATAGTATATTCTTGTCGTTCGACTAGAGATATATCACTAATGATAATGCCGTTATTAAATATTTATGTTTGTTTTACAATATGTGTTCATGACAATGTAAGTTGCTAAAGGTGCTGTATGTGTAATGTACTTCCTGTTTACTTGGTACGAGTGGTTGTGGAAAAATATAATAAAGGGATAATTTTATTTCTTGTTATAATCACACTACCTGCTCATCTTAAAGCATGTTTATAGGACATAACAGAACGAACATACTCTAGCGTTTATGTGGTGCAAGTTTGTAGTCGCCGGGTGTTCCTCACTTTTGATCAAGACATAAGGTATAGCTGTTTACATTATTTGGATAGTAAGAAACTCACAAGGCTTGTGCAATGACTAATATTTTGCATTATCTAGTATATTTTCGAACCCGCATGTCAAGCGCATGCATATCATATAATAACTGAATACGTATTCATGCAATTACACGAATATTGAATTGTGTGCAGCTGTTTAGAACGCCATTTATATCGAAGGACGATGCTTAGACGGTTTAAATAAATTAGAAAATCCACCGCAGATAGGTTGATTTTAACTTGTCAGTGTTTTAATTTTTGTTCAAAACGACAGACATTTCTTAATTAAACATGTTGAATCGCACCGGCTTTATTAAAAGAAACGAATTAGTTGTAACTTTTCCACACTCAGTCATTTATCGCTAAAACATTATGGCCTAGTTATTAGGATTTCTTGGGGAAGTATGCAAGCTTTTATGTCATTGTGACACGTTATTTTCAGGACAAATGTAAATTGGGTTTTAATAATTCAAGAATCCATTTGGCAGTGCATGTCAGGTATGTTGTGTAATTTCAGGAAATATCGCTGACGCAAATAATTCATAGAACATTATAATGTTTTGCATTTCCTTTATTGTCATTAACTCCTTTTCGCAGAGCAAGTCGACGTGCTTTGAAAAGAAAGAAATATGGTTAAGTTGACAGACATTTACACTGTTAAATTCTACAGAGCATCATAATTAATATTAAGATAAAAAAACCATATGTACACTGTGTTTTGCTTTACATGACATTAATTTTAAGGCCTTTGAAAAGATAAAACATAAATACCATTCAAAAGTGGATGCCAGGTAATTATAGTCGTACTGAAGTACTGTTGTTTTATTTATTACTTGGACTTAATTCGCAATAACGAACATGTAATCCA
This sequence comes from Congeria kusceri, assembly GCA_027627225.1. Lineage (NCBI taxonomy): Eukaryota > Metazoa > Mollusca > Bivalvia > Myida > Dreissenidae > Congeria > Congeria kusceri. The sequence continues at coordinate 914,725 of CM051027.1, read as the reverse complement.
AAGCATTAACTAAATATCTCAGTCTTGATATTGATACCACGTGGAATATGATGAACCTTTTATCGGCAAGTTCGTTCCTTAATGTCAACATTTAATGTGCATCCATTTGCTGAAATGCATTTTTAAATCGGGACGGAAACGACAAATTTTAGCAAGGCAATCTTTTTTCCGATTTGCTCCATGATGTTTATTAATGAGAATCAATTTTGGAATTACATGAAACTGTCGACTTAGTTTAATGGCATCATGAACGGTGCAAGACCAAAATACAAACATTGTAAAATGAAATAAGTGTTATGTTAACGTAATTGTAACGATCGCTTCAGGGTTATTATTCAGATATGCAATTTTTAACTTAACATAATTTTGATCTCTACACTATGTGCATTGCAATATGAATACTCGCCAAAAAAAAATCTGTCGAATCCTAATATACGTTTGTTTAAACCAGAACTGCAATATTTTACATAAAATATTTTCTTGTATTGATACTGTCTGTATAAGTTGAATGAAAATATTTAAAAAAACATCATAGAAATATGAGCAAAACAGATGAAAACTTATCTTATGCGATGTAACAATGTTTGCGTTGCGGGTAAAATCTAAGATGTGATACAAAAGATTGCTATAAATGAGGCAGTGCATTGCAGTTTATTCAATCTGTTCTTATTGTGCAAAACAAGCGCTTTTGCAATATAACGTCGATATTACCAAGCAGTGTGCAGTACTGAATGCCGGTTTGCTGATTTCCAGAAGAATCATCGCTATAATATGGAACGAGTAAATATATCAGATAGAGTTACGTTCGGAGCTTAAAGCTTAACAAGTTGTTCGTGAATGTTTGGCCAAGTCACATACACCTTAGACCAGGTACACAACATCGTCACACGCAGTTTTTGGTGGCAAGGCAGAGTTTGAATAGTCGACCTTAGTGCCCTGCAGTTAAGGCTGGTGCCTGACAGTAATTGTAGATTATAACAACTAGTTCACTCTACTATGCAATTAAAAAAGCGACACTTAATTACCGTCATATTGCTTAGTACATTTACATGATTACAGACAACTGTAAGGGATATACATTTTATAGAGGCAAAGATTTTATTATATAAATATTTAAACACATGTGTATTATCAATTTCAGGCATTCCCTAAATCGATTTTACTTCTAATACAATAAAACACTAGAATATAGTCTTTATTGTAAAATCTTCGATTAATCGGTCTTGTTCGACTTATCCTCAAGACCTAAGTATTACAATAATTCAGTTAATGTATCAAGAAACATTGTAACCAGTTAACTTGCCGCAGATAATACCAAGACACTGTTTTGCATCACCTAATGTGTGTGTATACCTCGCTTTATATTAGTGTTCAATGTCTGTGTCTGTGAAATGACAAATGATTCAAAATAAGGTCGAAAAGCTGGTGAAAATGATATTCTGAATGGGTTTTTACATCGATCTGTAATTGCAAAACATTAATACCGTCTCAGTAAATTTTTCATGGTTTAATGTACATAGTATTTGAATTACCAACTCTAAAACATAGCCGACAGTCAGAGTTGATGAGGAAGACATGTTGCTGGTTGCTGGTTAGAACGAAAGCTAAAAAGTCTGATTTTAATGAATAAATACATAAATATATAAATAAATGAATTATTTATTTAATTTTATTAATTTTATTAATTAAGCATTGTAACAGCATTATCATAAAATACATGAACAGTCTGTATGATTGATCGAGTGGCAGGATCTAGTAACCCCTATCCCTTATATTATGATGGATTAAATGGCGAGATGGAGTTAACCCTAACCCTTATAGTATAATAACATATGACTGTTAAATAGATCAGTACACCATAGAGGTTTGTTTGGTACGGTACATCACACTATTATCAATGTATTACTTAAAGAAAAGCTACCACAACTGTATTCACAACAAACTACATTAAATCCAAATAACTTTAGTTAGCACAATACCATTATATACATGAACATTGTTTGAAATATCAATTGATACTGCAATTTATTATCAAGGCTGACAATGTTTCGTCACGTATACTACTACTAAAGGTACTAAATGTAAATAAACACAATTTAATTATTTAAAACGTATGCAACTAAATAATTCCACCTATTAGTTTATGTCTGCTATGGAAGACGCCTTCATTTCATTGTACTACAATGATGTAATTCGTTTCGTGAGCGACATTTTGGTAGCCTTATGCTTATGCTCCGTGTATTATTACTTGATTATTTAATTCATTCCCGGGTCTACCAAAAACTAGTTTTATTTGCAGACTGACATGCAGTTTTTGGACGACAAACTAAATGAACACCTTTGTAGACTAAATGAATTTACAGAGTCCAAGACCGAATATTTAAATATAAACAATGTGAAACTCCAGATGCAGAATTTGAGAGGTTCATCTCATATTATCAGCACGAGGTCATTTAGTTAAGGCAAGTGACAAAAGTGCCAATTCAACACATCAAAATACGAAAACAAAACACACAAAACACGAATATGAATAAAACTGGTGTCCCGCCTATGAACTCTCGAAGCAAAACATTGGGAGTTTAAACCGGTTTAAATATATGAAATATATAAATTTGATACTTTTGTAAATTCATCGATAAACCACAAACGTCACCATGTACGGCATTTTTTAAATTACACGCTATATGATAAACTCGCAAACTCAAACTTTGTCTCATAGCATTTAATGTAATGACTTATTTAAACTTTAAGGACTGAATAATAACACAATAAAACATTGGGTCGTCGGTTGCTACAAGTTTGATAGAGTCGAAATGCATTTGTACACGCCTCTACAGTTGGAGCTGAGTGCAGAATGCGAAATATTGCAACAATAAAAAAGGCAACCTGCTAAGTCAAATCCATGAGATGTACACATTGTATTGGTAATTCAGAGCCATATCTTCATTGCCAGAATAGAGCTTGTTTTAAAGATTTATCTAATCTTTACTAGTGAATTAGTCTGCATGTACAATAATCACAAACACATAAAATTCAACGTATTGCAAATTATCAAACAATCACAGAAGCCGAGAGTTTATCCCACGCTGAAACATTAATCGGTTTAACATTTGAAAAAACACCGCAAGAACGTATGAATACTTAATCACAAAACGACCTCATCGTATAAATAAATTCGGATAAACGAATGGTTAACCCAATCAATCATGATAGTTGACATTTTGACGATAAATATCAAGGTTAAAAGGTATGCAATATATCCCTCTACAAGATAATGCATGACACGAGTATTATGAGTCTGCAATCATATTGTTCTAGGTATCGGTACAGACAGGTGTAATTTCCTTTGCCGAAAAATATCAAATAACATCAATACCGTTATGTGAATGATGTTCGGCTTATGTTCTGCAAATGTATCCGTGAATTAAGCGAGCTTGGATAATTTAATCGCAATGATTATACCATTATTACAGACGCTGAAGACGCATTAATCAACGTGATATGCGCGGATGAAGTTAACGATATCTGATTGTAAATGTCATTGCAGTGTTAATGCGATTTAAACATACTTACAATGCACAATCCATGTCTCATAACTTTCATATCTAACTATAGTTGAATGTTTAATTATGTATTCTGGTGGGTTCATGACTTATGACGTTATAAGTCCGTGATTTGCATACTATCAAGACCTAAACAGCTTAGGTCAGTTTTACAAACAAAAACACACACTGACTATAAAATACACAATAAACGCATGTATTGAAATACTGACTATAAACAGCATAATTTTATAAGAATAATTAAATGACCTATTGTGCATATAATGCATATATTTAATACATATGTACATGCATTTATACATTCCTAATAAATTTTATTTTGCATAGTTTTAACATACACTGTAAATGTAAAATAGTGCAAACACATCCGTAATTTACTCATTGGTTAAAATGCATTTTACTAATCGGAATCAAAGTCATTAGATGTAATGGTACGTTTGAAATTATTTTGAAAAGGACATATTCTTAAAACATGATGTTCCAGTGTGATAGTACAACATGCTGTTGGAATGTTTTCAATTATTATTATTTATTATTATTATTATTATTTATTATTATTATTATTATTATTATTATCATGTTAACATCAATAATTAGATTTTTTTTACAACAGCAAATTAAACGTTTGTTTGAACACATGCCTCCAATTGTCTCGAAGGTATATAATGCAATACAAACATATAAACATAACATTTGTCCTCAGAGCAGCAATGCCGGGATTTCTGTAACAGCATGCTATTAACGCGTGTTAAACTTTTATATTCGTCTCTCATGTCCTAAGGTGATGAAAACTATGCATTTAAATGTCAAACATAATTCTTACTACCAGCGGATATAAGACGATTAGTTATACACACATATATGAGAGCTTGTTGCCTTATGTTGTTGCCTTAATTGAAAGCGCGCCGAACAATATATTATGTTTAACAATAGGTCCAAATGTAGTATTGATGGAATTATTTACAAAATCATTCGGTGATCTGAATTGAATTAAGTTATGGATGTGAGTAGGATCAAACAATTCAAATACTTTGCAATTGATGATCATGAAATTATGGATGCGATATTAATATTTCGCAGTTAATTATTGCTTGATTACATCTACAGAGTCTCTTGTTGAAGTACGAACCATGAAAAATAGCTTACAATCAAGGGTGTCAGGATCTGCAGGATGAGTTAAAAATAAGCCTTTTATCCCAATATATTATAATATTATGTATTTTAAGCAATACATACAAGATGCATAAATGTGAAATACGAGAACTGTTCATAATATGTGAAAGGTTCTATTACGCTTCAATTTACATTTGTCTCGACATATTTCCAAACTGTCTGTATCATATTTACATTGCTATTATTTATCCACTTGGGCATCTGTTACGTTTACCACCCATGTCCAGAGTCGAGTAAAATGTACCAATTATCAGAAACATGTTTTGCAATACATGTTCGCCTTCCTCTGCTAAGGCGAAGCGTTTAAATTCGATACTACAATCATACTGTTGGAGTGGACAGCTTTAAAAATGCCAATACAAGCATTAAATATTTTTATCTGACATTCCACCATATATTGCCCTGAAACATGCTAGGTTTTCATGGCTTCCACTTAAGTTTTATACATATCATATGGTATTTTCTGCCATTTCATTACGTGGTTGTGACACAAAGCAAAACATATTATGTTAAATCATATAGAAAACGTCAGCAGTTGTAGATGGCCACTTATATATAATACTAGAGAAACACGACTTTCATCATTTTAGAAATTTGTTCCACTGCCATTAATACTAAATGAAAAAAAAGGTTATGCCAATTTCGTCTTCTATTAATCGTTATACATATACATGTTCATTTTTCATCAATACGAAAACAACGCGTACACTGATGATGTCGAGTAAACGGAATAATTACTGATGCGCGCAGTAGATCGGACTACTCCGCGAATCGTAAAATTAGTTTGTTTTGCGTTGACCGTACTGTTAGTCATCTACTGGTGTTTTGCGCTGTGGCTGGTATTTATTACGATGGTTCAATTAATTTGTTTAGTTTTTCGAAAAATTCATATGATAAAAATCAGAACGGAATCAATGCATACGCTGTGCTTAATATACAGCAACCTTAAACATTGGTGTAATTTAAATTATTTACACAAAGGTAAATGCTCTTGCGCATTAAAAATACTCAATCGTAGCCATCGATAGAGCTTTATGTTTTTAAGCTGCACCAGGTGTCGTGTGTAATTGAAATTTGTTAATGGAGATGATGATCAAGCAAATACTGTCCTTTGAATTGTTATAGTTCAAATGTAATATAACATGTATAGCCTTCGCAATTTCCTAAGGCATTACAATAATGAATGACTATATAAAGCCCAGTGAAAAACATCTGCAATTTTATATGTCCAATCGTTCATCATCACGTCACATTTAAGTGTTCTCAAACTTGAGAATATATTTTTTGCATTAATGTTGCGTGTAAATATAAATATATAACCTGTTCATGCATATTTTGTTTTGTGTGATACAAATTAATCAATAAAATAATTTTTAATTTAACCTTCAATTTTAATCAATTACAATAATCAAATTAATCAAAACATTAACAATATTAATATGTTACAGAGTAGTTAATTTCCGATTGTCATTAGAAAACAATGAACTAACATATATTTTGAACTGAGAAGAATAACACAATTAAAAAAAAAATTAACTTGATACGAATGGAAATTATACAAAAACTCCTGCTGCCTCATCAGCAAATATATTCCAGTATTACAAACAATTTCATAAAGTTTAAATGCTCTCTTAGGTTTTATGTAATACATTGCTGCTGAAGGCAAAATACATTTTATTGTACAAAGCAATTTTCTAGATTATTAAATATTATTTAAAAAACTATTTTATATAGTTAAATCAATCTATTTCTTTGGCGTGCATCCCATGTTCGAATGTTCATGAACGCAGCTCCTCTCTAATACAATACAAACTGTGATTTCAGATAAAATGAGAATTAAACTAGTATCGATTGATCCTGTGAAGTTTTATAGCTACTTCTTATTATGTTTCCGGTATATTTGTGTTTTGCTTGAAACCGATAATGTCATTTATGTTGAAAGATATTGATAAATAGCGAGCTGATGGTCGATGACTCCGTACGCATTACCGGGTTGGAACCAATGCATTTCATTGTCATCGGGGGCGAAATGATTATCTGATTAGCAAGGCCAGTGGTTGCGATTTTAGATTTGGTTGGAGTTGGACGAGGCGAGAACAATTGCGACGTTGAAATTCTACGTATGAAAAACCTGCATAAAGGTTTATGTCGAGTGAAATGGCAAATTGTCGCAGTTAAAGACATACTTTCTCAAAGATACATTTAACAAGTGCGTTTGAGACTGTGCCAGCATTCCTTGTGTTCAGTCATAGTCGTATTTTGAATATATAAGTACGTGTCAGAAATAAAATGACTGTTTGTCTTTTATGAGGCTTATTTGAAACAAGAATAGCGACATAATGCACGTATGGCCTTGTAAAATACCTGATGGTCTCGAACTGTTTATATTCCCAATGACTTTTTAAAATCCCGCAAGCATAATAAGCGTTACTTTGTTTATGAAACCATACTTTAGAAATATGCAATAAAATGTGCAATTATACATGAATATATGTGGCATTCCTCGTGAAAATCTTAGTGTTTAGATCCTGACATATTCTCCAGTCGGCCGTGTTACCCAATGCTAGTTGTTTTTTCGTTCATTTCATCGTGCCTCAGAAAGTTGCAATTCTGCGACTCTGGTTTGAACTCAGCCTTTGAGTTATTAAATTATAATTAAATTGAATAGTACTTTGTTTTCTTCTGTTTAATTTGAATTGCGATTCTATGAAGATAATTTTTATTTACACTTAATTTTTCGTGTGAATAATTCTGGCTCACGTTTAGGTTCGGGCGCACGTAAAACGGTTTAAACCCCCAATATTATGCATTGACCGTTCCAAGGCCGTGACCTCAGTTTTATTCATGTGTGTTTTTGTGTTTGTTAATATGAAATATATTATAATTAAAATATATATACCCTCTTCTACTTAACGACCTATATCTTCCGATTTTCATTATCAAAATTGACAAAACAAGTGTAAATATGTAACTGCAACCGTGTATATGCCAAGGCTTTGAGGACATAGGAGGACTTGACATAATTTGCTACGACGCAAGGAGTCGTTCAGTAAGCAGCGCTGCATAGAAACAAATACAGAAACGACATTGTAGATGACTTAAATCACATTTCGATGAGCGTTTACCAATACTTGACACTCAAATATAATCATCGAATCATTGCATTAGAATGGTATATGCACGGCAATTAGATGTAGTGCTTTATAAAGTTTTACAGACACATTCACGAAATAGCCGAGACAAAATAGCCGAAACAAAATCGATATAGTGTATAGTATTTTAACAGTTTTGTCTTCAAGATTTAACCTACGTTTTAGCAATTCACTCTGGCATATATATGTACCGTTTATTGACAAGCAGCAGGTCCACTACCGTTCAGCTTATTTCATCTGTAATTTATTCAAGGACTGTTCTGACGTGCTGTATTAAAGAAACCAGTGCAAAATTGAACGAGAGAATAATAAATCACCAGCAATACACAGAATGTCAGTTTGAATAGCAAAGCCATAATCATATCCGTCGTTTGCAAATGACCTATAGACTGTAATATGTAGTTCCAGAATATGTAAGCGAGAACAATACCTCATGTGATATTGGATACATTTATTTATTGATTCCGAACATATTGCTTGAGAATACTTTGCACATGTTGTAGAGCATTTATGAACGTACGAATATTATTTAAGGTTACACTACATCCGCATATAATTTAACGAAATTTCTTCCTATAATTCAAGCTGCTAGCTTAAATTATTAAAATAATAGCATGATGACAGTGTTTGGTTACCTTTTATTTTTTCAGATTGCATTCATGGTGCATACATACTTATCAACAAATAGACTAAATACTATGCAATTACACATGGTCAGCCAATTATAATTCTGTTTGGCACATACTTGTTTTGCATGACGGTAAATGCGTTATTAAGCAATGTTCCTATAGTAAACTTTTAAATGTATTTTTGCGATTATTCAGGTGATAAGGTCTACTTGAAAAGAAGTTCATTGCATTATTTGACTTAAGAATTTTAAAGATACAATAGAGTACTTCATATCTGGCCTTGGATGAAGTGACTTGCATATATGAACATTTAACGATAACGTGCAAGAGAGTGAGAATAACATACAGACTAGATTTTCTATATCAAGGTGTTCGTACCATTCCACGCCAATAAACACCGACTTGAAAAACAAGCTTGTATAACAGAGGACGTTCATCACTTTGATAAATGTATTGATAACCGGTTTAAACCCCCAATGTTTTGCATTGACCGTTCCAAGGCGGCGACCCCAGTTTTATTCATGTGTGTTTTGCGTTTTTTATGTTTTTTATGATGTCCTGTGTACTGATTTTGGCAATTGGTCACTTGCCATAAATAAAGGACCTCGGGCTGCTAATAAGAATTCTCTCCTGCTGTCGCATCTGGAGTTTCGCTTTGTTTATATTTGAGCATGAACCGAAATGACCGAAGATACCGCACTGTGTTTTCTTGTACATTAAGCATTCCAAAATACAGTCGTTTCATGCACAAACATAGTGCTGTTTTGTGTCTTTAGAAGTAGTGTTGCAATACAATTAAACGACGGTAGATAAATATACGTGGCTAGAGTAGATACGATATGCAACGCTTCCACATTTAATTAATTTAAAAAGCAACGCTAGGCATGCATGAGCGATATAAAAAGTAAGATATTTATACATTTATATATTGTTTTCCCTTATACCTTCTAATAAATAGATCTATGTATCTGCATATTTCTTCCCAGGCAGATATTATTCATAGGAAAGTGCATTTAGCACGTGTCGTAATTATGTATGTCTTTATTATGGCACCATGTAGCAACGCTGGTATTTCAAAGGCCGTGATGTAAAATTGATCTACATAAAGTTCATTTTTGTAGATACAAATACCGTCTATACGTCTATCGAGTAAGATATTGTTAACAACTTTTATCTTGTAATGCAATTGCTAGATACTCTTACAAACAAGCTGTTTTCGAGGCATTAGAACTCGTATATACATGTATATAGTTTGGTTGCTAAATATCTGTTTGGTTATGTATACTGAAACAGTAAACGTCACAGTTTTGCGACAAAGTGTAACAATATTCAACAATAATCCATTTGAATACATATCAATTACTAGTATATATCTGTATTTACCCACAATTTGCATGAATAACTTAGCATACATATAGTTAAACAGTATAACTGTCTGCATATGTTTGTTACTAAAACATCGTGCAATCTCTACTCCAGTATCGCCCTTCTTTGATTATTTGTACATCTCGTCTTTTTTACAAAAATGATTCAAAGACATAGCATCACAATGTTCAATTTCCAGATCATCGTCATGCAATTTCAAGAAGAAGCCGTAATGTTGGGTGTAAAAAGCCTTTATTGTATATGTTTATATTAACTGAATAAAACATAGTATACTATTCTACATTTTCAAAATAATCTTCCTGCCAACAAAAAATTGAAACAAATACGTAATTTATTTTAATTAATGTGAGTGATAAAACCAGTGTTTAAATTAGAAATGTAGTAAAATATTAAATAAAAGGGCACGATACATATTAGATGACCTTACGCTTCGTCACAGAGACAGTAAAATATTTAAATTATGACGTAATCAAGAAATGCGCAATGCACTCGATGACGTAATATATTTAAAACGCAAATACGTTAAAGCTACGTATCCATCATATACAATGACCAAATTTGTATAGATTAAATACATTCAGTATCGAAAACTAATAAGCAGGTGTTTTAAGTATAAGCCCATTATATCCTTTTGATCAGAAAGTGTGTACCAAATTATTAAGTATACATTTAGCATTCACTTAAACTTATTCACAGTTGCGAAAACGTTTCAAAACATCACTGTAACATAATGGGTGGGACATTCCGTACGCTAGGCTCCCACTATCGTGCGATTCGTCACAAACGCCACGATTGGCCAGTCGCAGCCGATAATGGTATGTCTCTAAGATTTCAGGCTTGGATACGATGTGATGCGAGCCCATACGCTTCGATTGACGTTTTGCGCTCTGTTGCGATCTGGTCACGATTCGTCAATTACAGGTGTCACAATCTGTCACGATCTGAACTCCAGTTCAGATACGATTACAAACGTTCCGTTGGAATGTTTCGATCTTGTCCACGATCGGGTCTCAATCTGAAACGATCATCACGATCGGGTTCCCCGAATTAGGAAGTTCAAGTACGTACAGATAAGGTCCGATACGCTTATCACGAATCCATGCGCTCTGCAACGATAGAATACGATTGCGGTCGCGATGTCGTTCACGATCATGATCGATGTAGATGATATAAATACAGCCCGACTGACTATTTACTTCATTGTTTCTTGAGATAGCAACACATCTTAACAGAGCGTGGTGTTTTTTCTTGTCTACGACCGATCCCGATCACCATGATTTGGATGCACGATTAGAAACGATTTGTCGCGCTTTGTTACGATGCAACAAGATCTGATACGAGAATCCCGATGGACAATTGATCGCAGTTGATCGCGTTAATCGTAGAGAATTGTTGAACCGTTCAAAATTTTTCTACGATTAACACGATTGCCACGACTGACCTCAAGATCTGATAAGATCTTATAGGATCACCACGATTGGTCCACGATTAAGACCACGATTTCAATCATGGCGCGAATCGTGATAGTGGGAACCTAGCATTAGTTAAGAGCCACTTCAAAGAAACATTGTATTTTGAAATGTAATAATTTCTTAGTTAGTTTAAGGTTACGGTCATTGAAATCTTTAACTCATGAGCAAGCTCTTGCATATCGAACTTATTACGACATGTATATGCCATAGGAATGACCTTTTGGAATATTATTATCCAAGAAAGGGACATTTACAATTTCGAAATTAAAATCATCGCTTTTGTCATATAGACTGGTTTTAACTATCGTGTTAGTAATAGTAGGATGTAAGTCTAGAAATGCAGCATCTGTATACGATTAACACGATTTATTTAAGAAAAGTTTTTAGGGTATATGTTTTGGATATTTTGTTCAAAGAAAGGCATATCTATGTTTAATATATCATCAATGTATCTGCTAGTTTGTATAAAGCATTGAATCAAATTGAATTGTTTATCTTTTGATAAACCTAGCATAAAATCCCGTTCATGGCAATATAGGAATAAATCAGCTATACGTGGGGCATATTTAGTACACATTGGGACACCAATAATTTACTAAAATATTTTCCCATTGATTTCAACAAACAAGATATCCAGAAGAAAGGTGACAGCTGAAAATAAATCTTAGCAAGTCCAAATAATATATTGATCTAACATCGTGTTAGTAAAGAATGCATGCTCCATTAGTATTTAAAGTCGGGTATGAGCGAAATAAGTTTAGTTTTAATAAGACGGTGAGGTAGTGTTGTATACAATGTAAAAAAAAAACATGTGAGACGCGTCGTGGGAAAACCGGGCTTAATGCATGTGCGTAAAGTGTCGTCCCGGATTAGCCTGTGCAGTCCGCACAGGCTAATCCGGGACGACACTTACCGCCTACAGTGGATTAATGTTTAGAAGAGACTTTCATGAACAGAAAAGGTGATTTATAATAGCACTCAGACCAGAAGTCAGGTAAACTGATAATTGTTTTGCGATACATGACACTGTATTTGCTATAAAACGACTTTTGTATGGGGTTTTATTGAGTTTAGGAATCCAGTAAAGTGATGGTAATTTAATGTTATTATATTTTATTGTAACATTTAATTTACAGCATTCAGTAATACGTTCGGAAATAATTTTATTAAAGTCTTTTTTTGTATTTAGAATGTGAAGCCGTTTGAGATAGTTCCCCTAAAATTGTTTGAATATAAAATAAACGTCATATTATACTTATGTTTTTTGCCGCTTTATCTGCAGGAATCTAAAGTAATTTAGACTGCCGATCGTTGAGTAATTTGTAAAGTGTATTTTTATTTCATTTAGAAACAACTCTATGCCCACACTCTTGACGCTCATATATTGTCTGTAATTATTACACCATTTGACAAGCAAATTCAATGTCCACCAAAATAAAACTGACGATCCAAATAAGACAATAAGTGCGAAATGGTATGTCAGAGAGATGCGTGTCTCGTTGTTGAAGCGACAGGCGTTCGTGCTTGACTAAAGTAGCGTCATAACCTTTTTTGAAAATACAAACACTTTTAAGTAAATAATTAGATACATCGCCTTTTCCCACCATTTGCGTGTATTTGTGTATGTGTGCGATTTCTCGGTTCATGCTATATTATTGTTTAAATACATCTATAGGTTCTTAAACTATTTCTAAAGATTTGAGGTTAGTTAAGAATAATAAGCATAATTATGCGTATAAACGTAATAATTTTCCTGAGCGTTTACTATATAATTATTCTAAAAATTATGCTTCATTATAAAAAAAGAGACTGGCTGTACTGAATGGCTGGTTATTGCTTATTAACAGTACATCTGGTTTGATTAATATTGTTATGGTATCTGAGAGCATTTACGGAAAATGCATTTGTTAAGAATGAGGCTTGTTCGCTATAAATATACATCAGATTAGGGTTAGGGTTAACCCTAACCATATTCATTTGAAAATAAAAAAAATTTGTTTTGTTGTAATCGCTAAGAGGCTGACTCACTCGGAAGCAATAGTAGTGTGTACTTGTACAGTCCTTGTTTCATATATATGATATCTGAAAATAAAGGAAAAATAAATGTAGACACCGCAGCACATGCATGTATTGATAAAGTAAGACGTGTATGTATACATGAATGTTTTAATATTTGTAGAAATAAGGTATATGGTACAATTGTATTAATACGGTACAATATTGTTATGGATCTGTCATACACTTAATTTAATGTGTCATACGTGTGCATACATATTTAATATGTTTTAGCCATATGGTTTGCAGCGTAAGGACAATGGTAACATATAATTAGTTTTATGGAACACACATTTCTGAACTTTTTCACACATTATGTTAAATTAATCGTGTGATAACAAATTACAATGATTCGATAATTTACTCAATAACTTTGGATGCGAATGGCATATGAGGAAAAGTCCGTTAGCGGACAGAATGTTTATTGGAAAATTTTAGATGCACGTAGTATTTGCTTATAAATGCAAACGGAGTTGGCTGTCGCTAGATCTTACAAACATCTGATCTGGCGTCTAGTTTTCGTGGCTTGTCGCAATGAATCTATTATGTTTGCATGCGAGAAATAATATATTTCTTTTTGGACACACATGGGGATAAAGTTATATCACGACGTCTTAAATAAATACAATATGTTATAATAAATTGCATTTGACAAAACGTCAATATGTCAGATTTATTTTTGTCATATATGTATGTTCTCAACGTATACCTCCCTATCGTTCTCATACTAAATAATGTATGCATACGTGATCTGCATTATGCTTGTGTCTCTAACGCTATTATGTAACGTCTTTTGCGTAGCACAAATCATGTGACACATATGTGACATTAACGCAATAAATTACATCACACTACAAACCCCTATGGATGGCAATCAGTATTTATTTCTCCAATATGTCCAATATCACATTGCTTCTATTTATATTTGCAAAACTTATATATCTTTGTTCTTAGTTGGCTCATCTTTTTGCATTAAGCTTTTTGTAACTTCACAACGTCTCATCATTTCAATATTACTATTAAACTTATTAATGTGTTGTATGCAATAAGACACCTAAGTTGATTCTTGGGCAAATGGAGTTGGAGTCCGTAAAGGGTTTTCAAACTGCAATAATATTACATTAATGTTTACTTCCATTATCACCGAACCTACAGCAATCATCATACCGCTTAAATGTTCCAGATAACCTCTTGACAGCCATCAATGCATCATTATTTCAACGCATGTTCACAGTTTCAACTTTCTACACGTAGTTGGCTTTATATGACGCGTTTCAAAACAATGCTTTTTACAAGCTACTAGTATATGTGTTACATGTCTGTAGTAAACAATCCTCGTATAGCACTTGTACGTTACACAACCAATTTTTACTTTGCATGACGCAGTGGTTAATATGCCGATAGAGACTCATCCCTTAACATAAACACACATGTATTTGATACATAAATACGACAGTGAACAGCTTTCCGAGTTCGACTTATTGTGGTTTCCGGTTGTATGGCGGGTTCACCTGTATCGCGGTAAATACAACATCGATAACGAGACTCGTTTCCGCCACCAACCGGTAATGACGTTTGGGGTTTCTTGACCCCTAGTCTCGATTCCAGTAGTATGTCAACAAACAGCTGCCAAAATCACCAATATTGGTAAGAAGATATATTTTAATTTCGACAGAATTTTAACATAAATTATATGTACCACAATGAAAATCTCTTTTAATGTCATTTTATTGGAAGTACTTTGTAACATAATTACCGTAGATATGTCCGTCTGCTCCATAACATTCATTTTGACATAACTTATTCACACAGCGTATTACCATGAAACGTGAACAAAGAAATAACGAAGACAAAAAATTTTCTTACATTTCTTTTTTAGCCTATATTGGTTTGGGTATTTGTGTGGCAGAAATTATAATTTCAAATAAAGCATATATTTCACTTACACTGTTTAATAATGTAAACATGCGAAATAATTACCAATTTAAAAATTGTACAGTAAAAATGTGAAATGATTTACAATGTATTAATGTAAGAAAAAATCATCATAATAGTAATAAAAGACATGTTTTAATTATTTAGAAGGAACCGCCTGAATCCTACGTCTACAATACAGCCGAGAAAATCTTCAGGCAGCATTTGAAGCGACTGGACGGTATGTCTGTTTTTAAAGCAGCTATAATTTAAAAAGTACTAGAGTCTACTGTAAGAGACAGAACAAAAGCAAAGTTGAACCATTTGCAAGACCTGGTCATCAAAATCTTTCACATAAATGAAGAAAGGCATAATGTAAACCACATCGAATACATGGTTTCAATATGATGTGGTTACAGGGCATTCAATATATGGGCAAACTCGTGGTTCTATGATTTTATAAAGAGATGTATATAGTTGACATGTGCCATGCCTCAAACGCTATCTCTAGCAAGGGCCAAGGCCGCGACCAACGAGGTTCTAGCGGAGTACTGCAATGAAATTGTTTCTAGTCTGACTAAAAACAAACTGCATGACCATCCTGAGCTCATTTTATACATTGCTGGTGGTAATGCCATGGGCATTACTAATATCATTCCGCCTAAACATGTTTTCCCAGGCAAACGATGGGGCAATGATCTTCTTAGTGGTGCTGCCCCTGATTCTCATTGTGAAATAACAAAAATTTTGGTCCGACTATGATGGGTTCACCAATTACCTTACATAACATTTTTCTAAGAGTGTCACTTTACAGGAAGGCCAGAATGTTGACACTGCAATGACAAACTGGGCTGTCAAGAAAAATGTTATTTTGTTTGTGCTTCCACCTTATTCGAGCCACATGATACAACCGCTTGATGTGGCAATATTTGGTTGTTTAAAGGCTATGTTCAACCATGAATGTCAAGAATCCATACGACAGTACCGAGGCGTGAGTATTTTACAATATGACAATGCAAAACTAACTTTAAGGTCTTATCTGAGGTCAATGCGTCATGCGAAACTTATAGCAGCTCTAAAAAACCCGAGTGTTCCCTTTTAATCGAAACGCTACTGCTGATGAACAAACTGCCCCTGCAATTATTTATGCACATATTGTTACAGCAGTTGTTCCATCTCAAGAAGATGGGCCTGATGTAACATTGCCTGTGTCTTCATCTCCGTCCGCGTCTCAGTCGCAGACCTTACTAACAACCATAAATGCTGCTGAACAGGTGTCATGCATTTTTTGTTGAGAAAAGAACAATTGTTAACAAGCCTTGATTAAAGTTTGTGACCCCATACCTTGCTGATAACATCAGAAAAAAACAACCTTGAATATTCTACATTTATCTGAATTCAAAAAGAAACAATGATGTTAAAAATTCTGAAATCAAAAAATGTGATGCAAATGAAAAACATGCAATGTGCCTGTGTTGAGAAGTGCAAGCGTGTTTAGATGGCCTCAATGCATAAATATTAAAGAGTAATATAATGAAACAATATCAGCTACCGTGTTTCCAGATAAGTTTTCATTTACTGTTGTTGTTACGGAGTTGCAGCATCTACACACATTAATAACTTAATAAGTTTATATATTAAAGTCTAATAAAACATTTTAAACAATGGTATTGCATAAATAAGCAGTATTTATCACATGGAAGGTCATTCAATCGATCAACACATATTAATTTCAGGTGGAAGTTTTGTGCAATATAAATTCAGTAGAAGGACAGCTTTCAGGCTTTAGATTGGTAGCATAATTATGTGAAGGTAAGTACCGTTTTAATACCCAAAAAGATTTTCCGTAAGTACCGATATACCAGTGGAAGTCATCTCAATAGAAAAATACAACAACTGTGTATTTTCATTGCGGAATACAAAAACGGACTTCAAGAGAGGAAAGTAATAAAATTGCTTCCATCACGATCATCAAAAATTCCACCTCAGACCCTGAACAAACATATTCATGGAACCATGCAATTAATGCCTATCCCCGAATTAGTTGTTTGTGGGAACATTTTTGTGTTCCTTTTCTAAGGCAAGAGCGAGGATTGGGTATACAAGGCCTGAGACTCGGCAATAGGCTTTTGACATTGTACGCGTTCCTAATGACATTCGACGAGGAAATATTTTAGATAGTGCCAGTACGTGGGCAAAGAACCACTTTTTGTAAGTCGGAAGAGCTATGGAGATTAACAATTTCTGGGAAACGTCCATGCTACGTATATGACAATAAGTGATTAGAATTCTTAATAATATATTATATATTATAGAGGGCTGTCCTACTAAGTATGATGCCAAAAGAGACAAATCCTTGAGTTTTATTTGAAGTCCAGTTCATGAATAACATGACATTATGAAAGATAAAAACAACAACATGAAAGTTAAATACTGATTATTTATATATGATGCAACATTTTATAATTTAAAATTGAATGACGTAAGTGCTATAATTATTAGCATGGACTTTCTCAAAAAAGTGGATATAATTTAAAGACTTGCTTTTAACTGGACTAGTACACAACAGCCCAGTCCTTAATTGTTTTCTTTAAAAATATCGTATATAATACTAGTTAATTGTTCTTAAAAGTATGGTTTAAAAGCAAAGGTTTTGTTATTTAATAAATATGTCATTTCCGTGTCCTCTACTCATATTTTTATATTTAACTGTATTCGACTGATTGTACCAAATAACTTACTGTTTGCAACTCTATAATTTATTTATGATACTGGTATGATATTTATGATATAGGATACTGTTTGGGATATATCCAATTGTGATACAAAATAACTTTATGTTGCACTTCCCCAAAAATACGACTGGAATACTACATTTTAAATTGTGTTGACAGTATGAGTGATGTTTTGAAAAAAGCAAATGGACTAATTGCAATGCCAATTAGTTGTGATTTAGCTAGAAGCAAATGCTATATTGAAAATCCCGTAAATATAACACTATTTATTCACTGTTAATTTGAATGGAAATACCCCTGACCTACAAGGTGTCTGCGATTCGTGGTTTGTCACGTGTATATATGGTGATATTTTCAAGCGCTCTGAGCATATCGTCCTACAGGCTGTTTTTACTTTGACAAACCGACGTGACCAGCGATATATTTTTGTATGAATCTATTTTGCTTTATTTATGTCTCCATTTTCTTAAACAAACCATTACATTTTTACATAAGTGATGTATTCGACGTCGATAAAGATTCGAATTGTTAACAATGATATCCAGATTTGATCTGAGTGATAAAACACTTGAGGCAGCTTGGGAATGATATATTGGAATATTGCTCATTTAACAACCCACTTTAAAACGCAATGGATGGTATATATTCAATACTGTCTGGCCCTTATGAAAATATATCCACCATATTATTAATATCATGCAATCGTATACGTTATCATGTTTTAGGTTCAAAAAAATTAACTCACAGTGCTCATCATTTTTCTCTGCACATATAACAGAAAATGCAATTTTCTTTCCGCGTTAACATTATAAATCCTAGTGTTAAGTATTAACAGATACGCAATTTTAAAGATATATTTACAATACATTATTCCAGAAAATTTAACAATAATCGTTCAACAATTGCAATATATTTTTATTACAACTGTGTAGTTGGTCAAGGTATTTCAATTTGTTTAAGAGGTTGGTGTTGAATGTGTGTTACAAGCGAATGCACCAATGGATAAATGCAATATGAATCACAAAAGAAAGAGCAAAATAGTGTAATCATTGTTCATTAAACTATTTATTGTGTATTTATTGTTTTTCTCATACACTCACGTTTATCATAATTGCGTCATTTTGAAATTAATTAATAATGGAAAACGTGGACCTCCGGACTCTTCTTTGTACACCGTAATTACGTAACTTCGATTTTTATATTTGTTGGCGCGTCAAAACTATATTTTGTTACATAGTTGTTTTCTATCACCAAAAACTGTGCTTGTATTTGAACCTAAGAAATGAGCAAGTTCGTGCTCATACTGTCTAATTTATCTGTTTATCCTTGTTATAACATCGTTCCTTTCTGTTGTAATTTAATTAATAAAAATATGAAAGTTTTTGTGTGCAAGGTATTTCCGCACGATAGAAGCCTATTTCATCATTATGAAACGTCCTTTATTGTTTCCTAAGAAGTCGCGGCGAACGCGAATTGCGTGCGCACAATGTTACAGTTTCGTTCGTAAAATAAATATAAATTTAGTAGTTTTACAACGGTGCCATCGAAATAAGGTCTCCATACTGATGTAATTCTAGCAATAAACATCTAGTATGTTACATTATGTTGTTTCTTTTTTATTAAAAATATGCTAATTCAGATAAATGCATTTTAAAGTGTAATAATAGTACCTTTCCTTATATTATTAATGTTTCATTTTGAAAATAAAAGGCATGATTTAGGTCTGTTGCGAGTTATTCTATTCTTCGGAAATATTAGGATTAACCCTCAAGGGTATACCCTAACCGCCGAGAAAAGATGCTCTTTAACAGCACTGATTATGCAATGTTTGTCCCAGTTCGATGTTGTTACAGTTTGATTGCATCTTTGCACGGAATGAATATCACATTTGTGTTATGAGTGTGTTAACCTGCCAGTACACAGTTACACTGTTTCAAATAGTGTTTGTTTAAAAGTGTGTATTTATGTTGGCAGATATCACCATATTTGTTACCTGTGTAGGATTAAGAAAATATAAATGAACACATATAGGTTTTTATAATCACTGCTTCACCGGTACTCAATGCAATATTCGATAATTTGTATTAGATGTTGAAATTCAGAATTACCATAATATTTTAATGCATCATGTTACACTGACATATTGAGCTTGCAATAATAACGGACTAGTCGACGTCTCACTCAATGGAACGACATGTCATCAACAAGAATGGTGAAGCACTACTGCAATTTCAAACAGATATAACTTTTGTTCCATTTGAATGTTTGTTACTTGATACCAACTGATACAAATAATGAGATTAATATACATCGCCAATGGAAATTTTGTATTGGTTTTGAACTCGAATGTGTAGCTCTCTACGAAAAGATACAATCAGAATTAAGGCATCCATTAAGTAATGAAGTATTCAAATTACCATGTCTTGTTATTTCAGCACTAAACAATACCTGGGTGTTATTGAGTTGTGATAATAAAAGACATTATTCAAATATTGAACATTTGTGCCAATCATATTTGTTTACTATTGAAGCAAATATAATACGAATGCATAACCTGGTATTTGAGCGAATGTTATTCCTTCTACATTAATGATTACCATGGGAATATACTGCTTTCAATTTAGTTTCACTTACATTTTCATTAGTAAATATATTTATCCAATACATGCAAAGCTAATATTGTTATATTGTTTTGCAGAATTGAAGTATCAAAACGATGCATATTATTCAATTCCTTACTATACTGCAAAACTCTATATGCAGTCTACATTTTCGGAAAATTTACTATTTGTTGCCCAAATTAATACTGATGGGTATAATTACTTTTTATTGTTTTATTTCGTTGCGCGTATTGTCCTGTAGTGTATAGTTAATTGGTCACTTTCCTAAAATTAATGACCAACGGATGTAAATAAGGGTTTCTTTCCTGGTGATGTCTCTGGAGTTTCATTATTCTTAAATGGCAAAATAATCTTCAACAGCTGCTGATTTAATATTTCGTTCTTAAAACTCGATCAATTATAAAGAAGCAAACGACGTGGTTTTATTTGTTTCTTTGTTTGCTTATTAGTTGATATACTAAATTATAAAATACATTTTGATTTTCAGATGACTGTAATTGTAATGAGACCACTTGGAGACAATAATGGTCAAACTAGTAAATGGATTTTTGTTTTATAAATTGCCTTGTTTTTGTTTTAGTTGTTTAAATGGATATGCACACGCGTTTAGTTAGTCAAGATACTAGTTATAGAAAAATGTCAACTAGTCATGAGATGTAAATTGTTTACAGTAATTAAAGTAAGTGCTTAACAATGTCCACCATTTTGGCAATTTGGGAATCGTTAAGTCTTCATAAAGCATGGTTTGACGAAGGAGTGCAATTTCTATAAAATATTTTTGATTACAGAGTAAAACATTTGTACTCCTTATTAGAAATTAAACATATATATAATATAGACAATGGGGATTTTTTTTTAATATAACAGTTTAGTGTGTAGCATTCCAATTGAAAGGAAACAAACACTACAGCATAGCAACATTGAAGATACTGTTCCCGAATAGATGTCTACAAAAGTGTGTAAACATGTTTACAAATTATTATTAAAAAAAGAAATCACCATTGATTTTAAACAAATGAACAAACGGAGAACAACATTTGATTCGCAAACTATACGCCCTAGCACTATGTTTAGTCAACCATTGAAGATATCCAGTGAAACAAAATTCGGGTTCTTTCAATTCAAATATCTTATGCAGATTATCCAAAACTATATATATTTACATTAACGTAAAATAACACCATCCAATCTATGTGACTTTTGCTCTATTTACCCGGAATCAAATTAACATTTGTTTTGCGAATGCCAACATGTCAAAATATATTTCAGACTGATGCAAAACACTATATTCAAGAAAAACTTGGAACTGAACAAAGTATAGGACTTACGTTTACCATTTTATCATTTTGTAACTTCGAGAAAGCAAACACAAATAAATATTTCTGTATTAACTTTATTATAATGTTAGCCAAGTATTATATATTTAAAAGCAAACATGAAAAACATGTGCCACAAATAAACATCTTCCAGAGTCTCTTTAGGCATCGCCTTAAAATAGAGGAAATAATAGCAACTACTATAAACAAGAATCAAATACACCAAGTACGCTGGAGACACTTCAATGATACAACTGATCTACGCGATACCCCCATCCATACGCCTTAATATCTTTTCAACCAGCTTTCTAGCTATTAAGAGCTACGTTCATGTCGCTTACCAATTCTGATACAATTGCATTTTTATATCTCTTCCTGTTAAAAAAAACAACACACCAAAACAATGTTTTCTGGGCATACTTATTTATCGCTTAATGTGTTGTATGTTGTTATCATGATAAAATATGTATATGGAAATAAATAAATTTGGAATAAAAAAAAGGCTTCATCGTTGATTTAGCAGATGCGTAATAAAATAACACCTTATCCTGACTATATATTGAAAGATGTTAATATTTGCTACACAACTGTTCGACAGTCAGTTTGAACACAAGTCTATGATTTCGTTTTGTTTCGCTAAGCAATGGTTAGCAATACAAGATTGAAATATTACTGATTAATAATTTGAGAACTAAGTGGTGCGGTATTTTGGAAAAGAAATGTTTTAACCTTTCATACATTCGTTATTATCAGTTAAAATATATTGTGGTTTATACGAGATTCAAACGAATGAAAAAGTTGGTTTGCAAAGGCGTACAGAGAACCTAGGTGCACTCATGACGCAGTACTCACTTTGAAGCTATTGAAAGACTGTGCATTCTAACTCATTATCGACGTAGCGCTTGACTGTACCATACTATTTATTCCAAATCGGATGTGCGTGATTTGGTATACAGGACGCATATGTTTATGAAGACGCGGTGCCTATCAAAGATGGAATGAGTAATAATTTGCTTGCATGTTTGAATGGAATATAGAAAAAAAACAATGAATTACTAGGAAACAATAGGTATTTATGAGTATTTATGAGATAATTATGAGACCGCCAATGACACAAACCTTATACTATTAGTTACCGAATTTCCGCTCATTTGGCGTTTCCAATACTATAATTTCACCAACTTTATTTTTCACGTACCAATGATTTATTTAAAGGTCATGTAATAATGTATAGTTTGTTCGAACATTGTTTCGAAACCATATGTAAAATGCATGTATATCATATATTATTTTAAACGTTCACACGTACTAACACGAATATTGAAATTATGCAACTGTTTAAAAAGCCAATTGTATCAAAATACAATGCAAAGAACTTTATACTTAAATTATTATATCCACCGCATGTGGGAAAATTCTGACAAGTCTATCTTTTTATTTTATTTCTGATATATTCTTAATATCATTTGCTTAAACATATCTTAATTAAACGAGTTAAATAACATCGAGTTACATATTGAACAAAGTGGGATTTGTTGTAACCTTTCCACAATCAGCTATTCGTCGCTAAAATCCGATAGCCTGGTGTTTAAGGTTTCTCAGACAATTACGTCAGTTAATTTCATTGAGGCACACTATTTTGAATATTACAGTATATTTGCTTACATAAATTCATTAATTTATTTAATAGCGCACAGCAGGAATGTTTTGAATTTCATGAGATATTGCTAATGTACAACAATTGATGATCTGTGGTTTGTATTTTGCTTAAATTCATGTTTGCAGAGTTATTATACTAGACGTGCAATGCAAAAAAATGACATAGCGTACTGTTTGACAAGTATTTACACTGTGATCTTATAATGGGTCTCATATACACCAACATACATAATATAAAGCTATAAACATGATGTGGTTTGTAGAGTGACTATTTCTCATTTATAATAACAAAAATGATCATCAATGTAAACTTAATATTTCAGTCTTCTTATCAATACGATGACGAATCCGTTTTCTTGTTCGCAACATGTGACATATGATTAACTCCTTAACGAGAAATGAGTTCCTTGACTTCAACATCTAATGTTAAAAATTAGTGGAACACCGTTTGCATAAATGTACTTTTACATTCTGATGGAAACGACGAATGTTAACAAACCAATTTGTTTTCTAATTGTCTTTCTAATGTAAGTTTATGAGAATCAATTTCGGAATTGCATGGAGCTGTCGACTTCGTTTGCATTTAATGTCATCAAGGACGGTGAAAGAAGAATACAAACCGTGTACAATTGAATAATTGTTATTCAACGATCGCTGTAGTGAATCTGTTTAGCTATGCTTATTTTCGGCTAAACATCATTTATATCTCAACACTACGCGCAATGCAAAGCGCATTTATTACTAGCATTACAATAAATACAACTAGTTCACGCTACTGTGCAATTAAAAAATCACAATTCAACACCATGTACACGCACTCCGTCAGAAAATGTTTAGTTCCTTAGAAAAAAAAAATGTAAAGGACAGAGAAAGAGGCACAAACGTATCCTATTATATAAATATCTAAACAGATTTCTATAATCCATTTCAGACATTCACTAAATCGATAGTATTTGTCGACAATAAACTACAGGTTATAAGATGTATTGTTTCAATCGTACAATAAATTGGTCTTGTTGGACGTATCCTTAAAAATAAACATTAATTCAGTAAAGGTATCTAGAGACAGCTTTTATATGACATGTGTATTTATTTGTTTTTAAAGACAATATTGCGAAAGTGACGTTTAATATATCAATATAAACTAATTATCTTAAATTTAGGGAGTAGCAAACAGTTTTGACGGATATAACTATGTTAAAAATACGTATGTTAAGTACATTTTGTTTCCTTTAATGTAGTCTTCATCGAGGTACCATAATATAAAATGAATGTTAAGAATGATAACGATATCAAAAGTGCAATATCCACCCCAGTACAACCTGTAACAATTACGCTTTAAATCTGCACAGTATGTATTATATGCACAATAGCATTACGTTCTCGTTGTCAGGGTTAGGGTCCTGATGTCGTTTGTCGATGTAATGTGTTTGTTTATCGTATGATCAGACAAACACTGTCCTTGAAGTTTTTTATATTTCATCAGCATTTTTACTTTTATAAACTGCGCAATTTTCTGTGGCATGATGAGTTCATATATATTATCCCACCGAAAGGTCTGCAATTGCATAGGCCAAAGTCATTGTAACATATTTTTATGTTCTGAAACTTGAGTATGCATACAATCATATAAATGTTGTTAACATAGTGTGTGTCAATGTTAACATTTGTGTTCATATTCTGATTGTATGGTACTAAATAATAAATTAACTTATTTTAAATTATGTTTAATCTTATATACAAATGTAACAAATTTCAGTTAGAATATGAACGGTTGTCAAGTCAGTTTCAGCAATTATTCAATTAATTGTGTAAACTTATTTCATATGATGCTCTGGTTTTAATGTGCTTGACACGGTATGACTTCTATGTTGATAGATAGCTGTGCTGATGGTTGATGTCTGCATTATACCGACCTACTGGCTTGGAAACAATGAGTTCATTGTCATCGGTCTGTAGACGATATGATCATCTGATGCCAGTGATTGTGGCGAGTAGTTGGATTGAGACCGAGTAATTCCCATTTTTAGAATTGAAAGACGTGAAGAAAGATTTAATTTCCTTCCATTGCATGTATTGTACAGTGTTTTGGTATATCCATATGAGGCATCAATAACGTGCGTTTGAGACTATTTTAGCATTTCAGTCAGCTATGTTATAGTTAAAGTCATGTACATTTTAACATACGGAATTCTGTAATTATACAAATATAAATTATTGTAGATAAAAATGTGTTTACGTTTAGACGGATTTGAAATGATAAAATGTTGCACTTGACTCCAGATCAACAGACGTCTGGAATACACTAATGGCCATACGAAACGCGTGAACGGACAGACTCCCAACGGCTTTTGAAATACCCACCATCATAATAAGCGACGGAATATCAGGGCATTCGTCCTGACATGTGTAGGCTGCTAATACGAGTTTCTAACCTGCTGTTGCAGTTGCAATGTTAGATGAATATTGTTCATATTGATACCAAAGACCCTGAACTATTATCCAATCTGCTTCGTTACATTATGCATTTTGTGTGTGCCGTTACATTGTGCATTGTGTGTGTGCAAGTGCTCTCAGAAAAAACATTAAGGATAGAGAGTGGTAGTAACCAAGACCTGTGTATTGTCAATAAAACGTAAACGATTTTATCTCACAAAGAAACTTTGGTTAAATCTTATATTTAGTTGTTAAGCAATCGGTCTTTTTTTAAAGATTTTGAAGGCTAACCAACAGCCTGTCTGTTGGACGTACAAGCAATTTAATGACTGAATGTCTCGATAGCTTATCTTCTTGGAAATGTGGGAGTAAAAACCGATAATATAGCAATAACTTTATCGAGAGGGCATTTATGATAAACTAGATGTTACTGCAGCAATATTACTATAATGTTCATTTAGTTCATTCAGTATACTGTATACTTATTCCTAAATCAGTTCCTTAAATTAAAAATGTGTGCAGCATCGAACACAGATACTAAGAAACACACAACAACCACTTAAAGTCACGTTTGTATTATTGTGAATTCTCATAATGTTTGATTGCATTCTCAACTGTGTGTGGAAAGGGTGGGAGTAATATATGACACTCTAATCTCGCCATTCTAGTGGAGTATATAATACAAAAGTTAATGTATTTTGATTCAATTATTTGTATGTTAAATGGTAGTAACCGATATATTCGTTGATACAAACTTACATTATGTATGATTATACTTTGAATATGTGTGTGGGTATTACAATAAACTTTTGAAACTGTTGTATTTCACTTATAATAACCGAGTTCAAGTACAACATTAATCTTTATCATTTTAATTAAATCATAATTACTTTTAATAATATATAAATAGTACGTGCTAGTTTTAACGAATTAATGTACGCCATGTCAATTCAAGAGAATACATTGCAGACACTCGTGTTCATCTCCTCTGATTCTGTTTTAGTTTAGGTTTATACAATATGAATAAATCCATGTCCTTAAATACGCTACGCTTAGGAAGATCAATAGAAAGACACGCGGACGTTCTCTGCTGTTTTCCCCTAAACAAATTACGATTTGCGACTTACCGGCCAGCTATTTCTAGTTAGATATACATGTCCAGCCGTTCGCCCTTAATTATACATAACCAGATTATTTATTCAAACTTTTTGTCAAGGAATGTCCACCATTTTGGCAATTAGGGAAAATCGTTAAGTCTTTATCACTGATTTAGCAGATGAGTCTTAATAAATAAAAAAACATTGCCTTGACTAAATACATGTAAAGATGTTCATATTCTACACAACTGTTCGGCAGTCGGTTTAAACACAAGTCTATGAGTGCGTTTTGTGTTGCTTAGAAATGTTTGGCATTGCACGATGGAAATATTACTGATCAATAATTTGAGTAATAAGTAACGTGGTATTCCGGAAAAGAAATGGTTAAACCTTACATAAATTCGTTATAATCGTCATTTGGTTTGCAAAGTCGTACCGAGAATATAGAAGAGGTCTAAACGCAGGACTCTTACAAATAACTGTTACTATACTAGGTATGAATGGTAAACATAAATATAATACTATTTCAGTTCGAAACCCCTGGGCCGACTCCAACTCCGTTAGCCCCAGAATCTGCGAAAGAGTTGAATTGCATTAGAATTGCATGCACAAATAATATGTTTAAATATTAATATTGAAAATAGGTGACGTTGTATCAATGCAGGGTCTATACTATTTTTATGCAAAAATGAACATCCGATGAATTCTGTTTAATATTTGCAAAAACAAATAATAGTACTCCCTTGTGTAACGTGATGTTAGAATATATCTATATATCTATATATATTAACATTAGTATCTGTAGTATGATGGTTTTCTTTGCGATTAGTATGTCACATGCGTGTCTTGTGTGTTGTGCTACGCAAAAGACGTCACACCATAGCATTAGGGGTACAATCTAGAATGACATACAGCATGTAACGTGTACATGCATGTGTCGGTATGATAAAGATAGGGAGGTATAAGTTTTGAAAGTTATTATACTATATTGTATTTCTTTAAGGCGTCTCGATATAATTTTTACCCATGTGTGTGCCACTAAGAAATATATTATTTCTCGCATGCAAACATAACAGATTCATTGCGACAAGCCACGAAAACCAGATTTCAGATCAAATGTTTGTTAGATCTTTAAACTAGCGACATACATCTTCGATTGCATTGGTGGGGTTTTTGTCTTTTGGGATTTTCAAGGTTCATTGAATAACACACAATTAAATGCTATAAGGAATCATTTTATGTTTGACCTTTTTAAAATCTACGAAAATATGAAATAAATATTAGATTAAACATAACAAACGAATAATTATTATGGACTCTATATAAATGCAAAGAAAATACACATACATGACGGTACGGTGAGTCAAGCTTAAATAAAATACAATAAACACGTTATTAACAAATTAACGCTCAAAATACAAGACGTTGATACCTTTTATTAAAACATGAAACATTATTTGTTTATAAAAATAATAATTTACCTGAATACATATTAAATTTACTTCAACTTCAAGAAAAACGTCCAATCTGAACTAAATTTTTTTTGCACGTGTATTATTGCACAATTACTTTGTGTAATTTTACAATTGAAAGATATTTGTGTACACTTAATTTTATTTAGGCATTATTAATTGTATCACGCTACAGTGTAACTGGAATATCATGAACATGATTCATTACAAGAACTTGGCAAGTGTTCTTCTCAACAGATAATAAAACGTATTGAAGATTGTATAATTTTACAAATGCTGGCGGCCGTTTCAAAGAGAAACATACGACAATGATTACACGTACGTCAATATTTACGACTTTTGGATGTTTCAAGAAATATCTTACGCACAAACTTAAGTAATAGTCTTGACGTTATTCTACGTGTGGTATAACGTTGGCGTAAGTCTAAAACTTAATCGTAAGTAAGTAAGCACGAGCATTTTTCTAAAGATGGCGGCATTACTTGTTGCACGGGTACGTCGTCGAGCTATAAGACGGGAAAGAATCTTTCGCGACAGAAAAAATCCATTGGATCTGTATGATGACGTGGATCTTATTGCCAGATACCGGTTTGATAAAAACAGTATCGTCAGGCTGATACATGCTAAAGGATGACCTAGAGAAACCCACCAATCGTGGAAATGCTATACCTCCGTATACACAGGTGGGTAAACAAACAGTTAAATTGCGTGATCGGATTTATTATATGAATCATGTTTTGCATGCAACATCGTTATAATAGATTACTAAAGTCGACAATTTGCATTAGTAGAAGTTAACCTAATTGTATCCTGCGGTACAATCGATAATCGACTTGACGACTTGTCAACACCGTCGTTTGTATTCTGCATTCACGTCGTAAATTTCTTATAGCATTTCTATATGGAACAGACTCGTGTTGTTTCCTTGTGTAATATCATACATCATATCAAGAGGGGTCGGATTTTCGGCTTAAACAATGTTTTGTTAAACTTGGTTGGATATACATGGATGATGGAGTCGGATGTTAAACAATTGTATCGACTGTTCGTATACTAGCTCGGTAGATACAAATTATAATGTAATTTGAATATTTACTGATTACAGATCTAATTTATTTCAAATCTTTGCATGTTTGCAAAAGTGAGAGGTCTAATAATTGTACGTTGTGGTAGGTGACTTGTGTTGCATCAAACCATATTCATGAGGCGTATTCTAGGAAAACCAATTTTAATGCATTTGCGTAAAGTGTCCTCACGGATCAGCCTGTGTAGTCCACACAGGCTAATCAAAGACGCCTCTTTCCGCTTTTATGGTATTGTCTGTTTCACGGAAGTCTCTTTCAAACATATATCCAATTAAATCTTTAACGTATTGTCCCGGATAAGCCTGTGCATACTGCATAGATTAATCCGAGATTATTCTTTACGAAATGCATTAAGCCAGGGTTTCCCATGACACGCGTCATTTTACTTTTACCTTTTAACGAAAAAACAATTGTATACTCAGTATACTCCTTCATATGTACCTGTATTTTAAAGACTTTCAGTATATCTGTGTCACATTCTTTTATTAAAATGTTCATAACTAATTTAGCAATTGATTAGTTGACAGCACAGGCTTAGTCATTGAAAGAGTTTTGACTTAATAGGAGATAGACCTATAGACAGTTACAAAACACAATCTTTTATTTTGTGTTTATTTTAGGTTTTGGCATCTCTGAGAATACTGGCTAAAGGGGGCTACCTCTCCGAGATTTCTGATTTGCATGGTATCAGTAGGAGCTCGTCAAGCAGAATACTTGCACGATTTTGTCGAGCATTGAATGCCAAAGTGACAAATATTTCATTTCCAGACCATAATGAGGTAAAATTATGTATGCCTGCTCCTAAATCAAGCGCCCATTTTTTAAATATGTGTTTAACTTTATTTCTGTTTTATATCATCTTAATAATTCCCTCTTACTAGCTGAAAGTCTAAGTGCCCAGTATGGATTAGACTCATTGGACGATAGATACTAAGATAGATAGATGCATAACAGTTACATATGATGTAAAAAGAATAAAACATATCCACATAACACAAACAACATAAACAGCTGTAAAATTAAATTTAACTGACTTGAGGAATTATAACTACAATGCATGTAGTAACAATTGAATGTTATTTTTAAAATTGTTTCTTTATGGAAATATGTATGAACTGTCTATATAATTAAAAAATATTGTTTATACACTTAATATTTCATGACTCAACTTCTTTAGGTGTAATGAAATACAAAATAATGATCTTTTTAAAGAAGCAATATTGTTTTGGTTATAAAGCTTTTCTTAAATTGTAATTTAATTATGGTCAATAGTTGTGAAGAAATAAAACATGTATTGAAGCAGACTATATGTTAATGGTTTCACCATAAGTAATGTGTTGATACGTATTAAAAGTTGACAGCCGCTTTTTGGATTTAATAAATATCTAGCAATACTTTGTTTTAAAAAAAAACACCACCAACAACATTTCATTTCATTATACATTTTAATGGTATATGAAAATGCATTACAATATATAGATTGTTGTGTATGTCAACATTTCAGGCTTTACGGAATATGTCTGGTTTCTTTTTAATTGCAAGTTTTCCCGGTGTCATCGATATGTTGACGGAACTCTCATTCCCATCCAAATCCCAGGAGAGTTTGAAGAACCAGCATTTGTTTGTCGCAAAGTGTTTCATGCCATTAATGTACAGGGCATTCTTCGACATGATTTAAAGTAAGGTTTGACCGAAATTATTTCGGAAGTCCAATATGTGGCTGAAATATGATCCCATTCCCCCCAGATGCGAAGTGCATGTATACATTTTTACCCCAAACCACAACATTGTCCAATGTGATGTCTTTATTGTTGCATGATATAGAAAACAACAAAAATATCCGATTTTTAGCTTCACTAGTCACCGAATTGTTCTAGCTATACTACTCAGATATTCGTCTGCGTCGGCGTAATGCTCTAGTTAAGGTTTGCGAAACTTCACACATGCCTTTCAGGGTCATTATATAAGGTCACTGGCCAAGACCCATAGCTGTGACAATAACTGTGGCATAATTATGCCCCCTTTTTTGTATGTTTACAGGCCAATACCTCTGAGAAAGCGGTGGAATAGTCGAGCGCGCTGTCCAGATACAGCTTTTGTTTATGTTAAAACTTACAATTATGTACATTATCGTAAAACAGGAGATACAAATGTTATGAAATCTTGATCAAACTGCTATTGTCTTTAATTTCTAACTTATTGTAAATTTCACCTATGAATGGGCTCTGCAACCATTACCAAACTAGCTGAAAATAAACGAACACATCAGACAGAATGGAAACTACAGAAGAAAAACTATCAGTAATAAATAACAGTTTACAAAATTTGATGAATATCTTAAAAGAAAGTCGTTAATTGTAATGCATATATATTAATTATTGGGTCATATTCTGCAAATTTAGATGTTTAGTTTTGGAATAATATGACATTTAAGTCTCAAGTATTTTTTTAAATAACAGATTTATCAATGTTGTGGTGCAATGACCTGGAGCCACCCATGATGCATTCATCCTTGCCATTAGTGAGTTCCAGGCCTTATGACGAAAATGAATGGTTGGCTAATCGGCGACTCGGGTTACCCTCTGAAGACCTGGATCATGACCCCAATCACCAATCCTAGTGCTCAAGAAAGGAAGTACAATGCTGCACATTGCAAGACGCGAAACACTGTTGAACGTGCATTTGGGCTGTTAAAAGCACGGTTTAGGTATATTATTAATACATTGAATACAGTCATAAATATTGATACATTTTTTAAACAATAAAACAACAGTTTTGCTAATCTTTGGGGTGCATTTTTTATGGTTTGTGGAGGTCCATGATTGATGTTCCATATCATTCTCCAACACCAGTTTACATGAAAGGAAATACAATGTTGTACATTGTAAGTGCCTTTAATATTGCATTGTATGGTTGGTACCTTAGTACACCCACTACCAAATTCATTTAAATCATGTGGGTATTGTTGTAATTGGTTCTTATCACTTCAAGCAGAGTAGTGAAAATATTAAGTTTTTTTACAAACATTGTTTTCTCAAAACTTAGCAAGTTATGGTTGTTACCTTTTGGATTTAAAACCCTTGACATAAACCTCGAATTCACCAGTATAGACATTCATTAATGATTCGTCAGTATTATAATTTTACACAACTAATAGATTATAATAAGCAAATTTAAATTATTCTCATTTTCTAGGTGTTTGCATAAAACCAGCGGGAGTTTGCAATTCAGTCCAGAAAAATGTGTCCATATAATATTGGCAGGCTGTAAATTGCACAATTATGCAATGGATTTCAACATGCCTGTGCCTGAAATCAATGTGCCAGCAGATATTGACATTGAGGTTCCAGGTCCAGAGTTTCAACTGGATCAAGATGGTGTCAACCGAAGATAGATGTTGGTCAACAGATTCTAACAATGTGGTAATGCAGTCACTTTCAAATGACAAATGATAAATGTTGTTGTTTAGGACAAATAGTAATTGTTAGCCTCATTATGTTATTATAATGCGAACTAACTTCATAGACACTTTTTAAACTTATAAATTTGCCGTTTTGCCGATAACAATATCAAATTTAATTTAAACAGATGTTTTTAATGAGTAATCGAAAATGAAAGGTATTTAAGCGTACTCCTAGACATTACATCTTGATATATATTTATATGTATGAAAGATCATTTCAAATTACATATTTTTATAATTGTATATTGAAAATTAATACACAAAATGTTCCATGAGGACGTTAGTATTCGACATTTATTTATTGAAAACACAAAATACTTTTGCTTTAAAGGATGTACTTTTAAAGGGACTTGTTCACATATTTTTGTATTTTTTGAAGTTTGACATTAAATGTATCATCAGAACTAAACACTCATTTATAATAACAAAAGAAAGAGATAAGAAAATAAAATAATTTATAATGTATTATGTAATCATTTTTCAATGCACTTTACATTACAATGAATTAATGCCGATGTAAATGATAGCAGTAAAAACATAACAAACTATTACATATTTTCGAGACAATTGTATACGTTTTATTCGCAAATTATTAAAAAAAAGGGTACTTGAATTTCATCATTATATTAATAGTAAGCATTATATTAACAGTACGAAAATTACGTAGTAAGAACATAATCTTATTTCTTTATTTTATGTTCCGTTTAATTTCCATTGAAATTCATAAGTAGTTCCTGAGAAAAAGTCTTGACACAACTAATACAGTTTGAGGTTCTTAAAACAGTAGCAATGATTAATGCAATGAAGCTGAAATACAACACTTCAACAATAGCTACAAGCTTGTAAAACTCTAAACCCAAGTATCAATCAGAAAGAATTATCAATAATGATGGCTTATACAACTTGAATGGAAGTCCTACCATTTTGTTATTAATTATACTGTACATGAACAGTTTATAATTATTCTTACAAGTGAAAATACTAATGCAAATATAATGTTCTATGTCTATGATCTTGCCTATATCACAACCTGATAACTACCGCTTTTAAGACCAGTAGTTTGTATAAATAAAATAATTAAAGGTTTAAAAGGTTTTAAAGGTTTCACTAGGAGGCATTACTGGATAGCAAAAAATCTTAACATTTTAAGTCATCATTTAAATAATTTAAGCATTTCATCCTCTACAAGCTGGTTACTCAACTAAGTACATATAGTTTTCAGAGAATATCCTATCCGCACCAGATTGCAGTTAAGTTTTCTCATTTCTTCAATTTTAGCCTTCTCTAACGTGATAACATCGCGTTTCCATATTTATAAAAGAACAGAATATATGCATTCATAATTTATTACAAAACTGTATCAATTGATTAGCCTTTGTCTGTTAAGTATCACTCAAATGTTGTTATTGTAGAAGCCTACTTTTTTCATCAGTTGAGTATCAATGATTATTGAGCTTTGCATACAAATTATTCATAACTGATTCAAGGCAAAATTTGACACAATATTTGGCAGTGGTCTTCGAACACAGCAAAATTATTACAAAAAGTGGTCATTTTAAGAAATTCTTATTTCAGCACAGTTCGTATGCTATTGAATAAGTAGAACAGTACAGTACTCTCAAGGTACCGAAACAGATGGAAATGTCAAAATAGTTTCAAACTTGTATGATATTATTTGATATGTACATTTATATACAAATACCTCCAAAATGTTGCTGAAGTTTCCTTTTGTTTGCTCTGCTGATATTGTCATCTTTCTCTGAAAGTAGTTATTGTTTAAAAAACAAAGGAACACCCAGACTCTGCAAAACATCTTAATCAGCAGTCAGAAAGAATTATTTGCAAAGACACATGTTTAAAACATGATATACACTGTCAAATAATTGATTATTATTATTTATTTTGTAGAACATAATTCAAAGAGTTAACCCTAACACATAGAGCTAATTGTTGTAATAATAAGTCCGTATTTATTACATGAAAGTCTAACTAGCATTTAATATGTTTAAGGTGTGCGATAAATTTTGGCAGGCACCCTCATGTTTTATCATACACACCTGACTGTCTGACAGGCTTTGCGTTGTCGATACCATGATGTAAACATTATGACAAACATGTATGAATCAGTGTGATGTAATTGTATTTTTTAAATGATTTTGAACAAGAAAACAAAGAATGTATACTGCATTACTTTATTTTCAAATATATGTATTTGAAAAAGTGTGTTACCTGAAATTTCACATCAAGCGGATGTGATAGTTTCCTCTGAAAATATATTTACTGTACACTTGTATCAAAATGTGCTGTAAAATACATAGATAAAATAGTTATTTAAAAAATGTGATAATACATGTAATGTTAGTGAAAAATAGGATGGTCATTTTATATGATATCATGCTTTTTGTTCACTCAATCAACAATAATATTTTAGCTTTGTTTGTTGTTTGTCTAAATATGTTTTCTACAAATGATTTATATTTGAACTACATTGTATGTTTGCAGTCAGCATTGTACAAGCGGTGGCTGCAATAAACATTATTTATCGATGGTATTGTTCATAATTGTGTAGAATAATATAGGACAGAAGATGATGTACACACTAGTTTCCTTATCAGGTACAGAGCCTTCATCCTCTGTCTCATCATTACTGACACGTTCAGTAACTGTAAATAAAAATATTTACTTTATTTTGCATGTGCATACAGCTCCTGCTTTGTAATACAACAAAGCCAATGTTTAAAATTAAATGCCACACAATCACTAAAATCTAAACAACTTTAATATCAATACACGATCATATAGCTTAAAATGACATTTTTTATAAATGTTTGCAAACTACAATAACAAATAAATATTAATGTACATGATGTTATGATCTAGTGTATCATGTCAGAGTATAAAAACAGGCAATTTTCCTTTTTGGAAAAATATACATACACAAATAAATACCAAAACACATGGTATGAATTGGTTTCTTTCAAATAATTCATTTAGATTTGTTTTCAACTAACCAGTCAGTTTCGAGGTATCAACTTCTCCGGATATGTCCTCGATCAAAGATTCCGGTATTGTCGACAACAGCTGTAAATGACATTAATTGATATGATTATTTTCATCATATTGCAATGACTCATCAACAAGTTCAATAAATCAAGTAACATATTAATTATGACTGCATTTGAGTACTTAATGATAGAATAATGAAGAATACTGAATAATAACAAATGAGATAAATTATATTAACTTAAATTTTATTAATGCTAATAACTGATAATAACTGTGTGAATAATAGACAAAAAGTAATGAAGGCATATGGTCAAACAGTTTGAAATAAAAAATATAATTCATATAGCATGTTTGTGTGATTTGCACATATTATTAATTTAATATCATATTACCACTTCTTCCCAGGACTTCAGTGTTGCCTCTATTGCCATAGGTCCACCACCTGTTCCTTGCAGATGTTTCCTTCTTTCCTTTTCCTTTTTCTTTACGTGCAATTGCACGTCTGGATGTTTCTCCTTTATTTTCACATTGGTTTGTTTCTGCCCAGTATTAACTGAGTTGATCCTGTGTATTGCACGAATTGAAGCAAAATTAAAATAAAGAACACAATTATTTTCAAGTGGCTAAATCATGATGTGCCCATTTCGAATCATTGTACTCAGTAATTCAAAAGATATTGTTCATCAAGTTTTACTTTAAGTATGTTCTTATATTTGTTATATCACAGTGCCAACTATCATTTGCTTGCCTAAGTTCGTGGATGTAAGACATTGTCAAATAAGAAATTGACAAAAATATAAAAAGACAAAAGAAGTACAAATTACCCATACACTTATGTTTATATTATTCTAACATATGTTTATATCCATGAAAATTTCAAACCAATGATTGAGCAAACGTAACAACCAAACTTATACATCATTTATATTACAACAATTCTAGCATAATGTTAGTTCGTGAATATGACGTCATCTACAGCGCGTGCGTTTCAAGATGACCCAGACAATGCCAACGCAGGCCAAGCTAATTGTGTGTTTAGTGTAAAATACTCAGTTGAATTGATGTTTTATAGGTGTTAAATGCTTCCAACTTATGAATTACTCCAAGTCTGCATAATATGGGATGTATGACTGGCTATCTCCTAGTAGTAGCATATCCATATGTAATTGACCATGAATTATATTGTTAGCATTTACATGAAATAGGTCTATAATGTTTATTATCAGACACAAAACAGTTTAAAACTATTGCCTATATACTTATGCTTCTTTTTGCACATTTACATACACTAAACAATACCTGGGTGTTATTGAGTTGTGATAATAAAAGACATTATTCAAATATTGAACATTTGTGCCAATCATATTTGTTTACTATTGAAGCAAATATAATACGAATGCATAACCTGGTATTTGAGCGAATGTTATTCCTTCTACATTAATGATTACCATGGGAATATACTGCTTTCAATTTAGTTTCACTTACATTTTCATTAGTAAATATATTTATCCAATACATGCAAAGCTAATATTGTTATATTGTTTTGCAGAATTGAAGTATCAAAACGATGCATATTATTCAATTCCTTACTATACTGCAAAACTCTATATGCAGTCTACATTTTCGGAAAATTTACTATTTGTTGCCCAAATTAATACTGATGGGTATAATTACTTTTTATTGTTTTATTTCGTTGCGCGTATTGTCCTGTAGTGTATAGTTAATTGGTCACTTTCCTAAAATTAATGACCAACGGATGTAAATAAGGGTTTCTTTCCTGGTGATGTCTCTGGAGTTTCATTATTCTTAAATGGCAAAATAATCTTCAACAGCTGCTGATTTAATATTTCGTTCTTAAAACTCGATCAATTATAAAGAAGCAAACGACGTGGTTTTATTTGTTTCTTTGTTTGCTTATTAGTTGATATACTAAATTATAAAATACATTTTGATTTTCAGATGACTGTAATTGTAATGAGACCACTTGGAGACAATAATGGTCAAACTAGTAAATGGATTTTTGTTTTATAAATTGCCTTGTTTTTGTTTTAGTTGTTTAAATGGATATGCACACGCGTTTAGTTAGTCAAGATACTAGTTATAGAAAAATGTCAACTAGTCATGAGATGTAAATTGTTTACAGTAATTAAAGTAAGTGCTTAACAATGTCCACCATTTTGGCAATTTGGGAATCGTTAAGTCTTCATAAAGCATGGTTTGACGAAGGAGTGCAATTTCTATAAAATATTTTTGATTACAGAGTAAAACATTTGTACTCCTTATTAGAAATTAAACATATATATAATATAGACAATGGGGATT
Organism: Congeria kusceri; assembly: GCA_027627225.1. Lineage (NCBI taxonomy): Eukaryota > Metazoa > Mollusca > Bivalvia > Myida > Dreissenidae > Congeria > Congeria kusceri. The sequence continues at coordinate 876,169 of CM051027.1, read as the reverse complement.
TTTTTTTAATATAACAGTTTAGTGTGTAGCATTCCAATTGAAAGGAAACAAACACTACAGCATAGCAACATTGAAGATACTGTTCCCGAATAGATGTCTACAAAAGTGTGTAAACATGTTTACAAATTATTATTAAAAAAAGAAATCACCATTGATTTTAAACAAATGAACAAACGGAGAACAACATTTGATTCGCAAACTATACGCCCTAGCACTATGTTTAGTCAACCATTGAAGATATCCAGTGAAACAAAATTCGGGTTCTTTCAATTCAAATATCTTATGCAGATTATCCAAAACTATATATATTTACATTAACGTAAAATAACACCATCCAATCTATGTGACTTTTGCTCTATTTACCCGGAATCAAATTAACATTTGTTTTGCGAATGCCAACATGTCAAAATATATTTCAGACTGATGCAAAACACTATATTCAAGAAAAACTTGGAACTGAACAAAGTATAGGACTTACGTTTACCATTTTATCATTTTGTAACTTCGAGAAAGCAAACACAAATAAATATTTCTGTATTAACTTTATTATAATGTTAGCCAAGTATTATATATTTAAAAGCAAACATGAAAAACATGTGCCACAAATAAACATCTTCCAGAGTCTCTTTAGGCATCGCCTTAAAATAGAGGAAATAATAGCAACTACTATAAACAAGAATCAAATACACCAAGTACGCTGGAGACACTTCAATGATACAACTGATCTACGCGATACCCCCATCCATACGCCTTAATATCTTTTCAACCAGCTTTCTAGCTATTAAGAGCTACGTTCATGTCGCTTACCAATTCTGATACAATTGCATTTTTATATCTCTTCCTGTTAAAAAAAACAACACACCAAAACAATGTTTTCTGGGCATACTTATTTATCGCTTAATGTGTTGTATGTTGTTATCATGATAAAATATGTATATGGAAATAAATAAATTTGGAATAAAAAAAAGGCTTCATCGTTGATTTAGCAGATGCGTAATAAAATAACACCTTATCCTGACTATATATTGAAAGATGTTAATATTTGCTACACAACTGTTCGACAGTCAGTTTGAACACAAGTCTATGATTTCGTTTTGTTTCGCTAAGCAATGGTTAGCAATACAAGATTGAAATATTACTGATTAATAATTTGAGAACTAAGTGGTGCGGTATTTTGGAAAAGAAATGTTTTAACCTTTCATACATTCGTTATTATCAGTTAAAATATATTGTGGTTTATACGAGATTCAAACGAATGAAAAAGTTGGTTTGCAAAGGCGTACAGAGAACCTAGGTGCACTCATGACGCAGTACTCACTTTGAAGCTATTGAAAGACTGTGCATTCTAACTCATTATCGACGTAGCGCTTGACTGTACCATACTATTTATTCCAAATCGGATGTGCGTGATTTGGTATACAGGACGCATATGTTTATGAAGACGCGGTGCCTATCAAAGATGGAATGAGTAATAATTTGCTTGCATGTTTGAATGGAATATAGAAAAAAAACAATGAATTACTAGGAAACAATAGGTATTTATGAGTATTTATGAGATAATTATGAGACCGCCAATGACACAAACCTTATACTATTAGTTACCGAATTTCCGCTCATTTGGCGTTTCCAATACTATAATTTCACCAACTTTATTTTTCACGTACCAATGATTTATTTAAAGGTCATGTAATAATGTATAGTTTGTTCGAACATTGTTTCGAAACCATATGTAAAATGCATGTATATCATATATTATTTTAAACGTTCACACGTACTAACACGAATATTGAAATTATGCAACTGTTTAAAAAGCCAATTGTATCAAAATACAATGCAAAGAACTTTATACTTAAATTATTATATCCACCGCATGTGGGAAAATTCTGACAAGTCTATCTTTTTATTTTATTTCTGATATATTCTTAATATCATTTGCTTAAACATATCTTAATTAAACGAGTTAAATAACATCGAGTTACATATTGAACAAAGTGGGATTTGTTGTAACCTTTCCACAATCAGCTATTCGTCGCTAAAATCCGATAGCCTGGTGTTTAAGGTTTCTCAGACAATTACGTCAGTTAATTTCATTGAGGCACACTATTTTGAATATTACAGTATATTTGCTTACATAAATTCATTAATTTATTTAATAGCGCACAGCAGGAATGTTTTGAATTTCATGAGATATTGCTAATGTACAACAATTGATGATCTGTGGTTTGTATTTTGCTTAAATTCATGTTTGCAGAGTTATTATACTAGACGTGCAATGCAAAAAAATGACATAGCGTACTGTTTGACAAGTATTTACACTGTGATCTTATAATGGGTCTCATATACACCAACATACATAATATAAAGCTATAAACATGATGTGGTTTGTAGAGTGACTATTTCTCATTTATAATAACAAAAATGATCATCAATGTAAACTTAATATTTCAGTCTTCTTATCAATACGATGACGAATCCGTTTTCTTGTTCGCAACATGTGACATATGATTAACTCCTTAACGAGAAATGAGTTCCTTGACTTCAACATCTAATGTTAAAAATTAGTGGAACACCGTTTGCATAAATGTACTTTTACATTCTGATGGAAACGACGAATGTTAACAAACCAATTTGTTTTCTAATTGTCTTTCTAATGTAAGTTTATGAGAATCAATTTCGGAATTGCATGGAGCTGTCGACTTCGTTTGCATTTAATGTCATCAAGGACGGTGAAAGAAGAATACAAACCGTGTACAATTGAATAATTGTTATTCAACGATCGCTGTAGTGAATCTGTTTAGCTATGCTTATTTTCGGCTAAACATCATTTATATCTCAACACTACGCGCAATGCAAAGCGCATTTATTACTAGCATTACAATAAATACAACTAGTTCACGCTACTGTGCAATTAAAAAATCACAATTCAACACCATGTACACGCACTCCGTCAGAAAATGTTTAGTTCCTTAGAAAAAAAAAATGTAAAGGACAGAGAAAGAGGCACAAACGTATCCTATTATATAAATATCTAAACAGATTTCTATAATCCATTTCAGACATTCACTAAATCGATAGTATTTGTCGACAATAAACTACAGGTTATAAGATGTATTGTTTCAATCGTACAATAAATTGGTCTTGTTGGACGTATCCTTAAAAATAAACATTAATTCAGTAAAGGTATCTAGAGACAGCTTTTATATGACATGTGTATTTATTTGTTTTTAAAGACAATATTGCGAAAGTGACGTTTAATATATCAATATAAACTAATTATCTTAAATTTAGGGAGTAGCAAACAGTTTTGACGGATATAACTATGTTAAAAATACGTATGTTAAGTACATTTTGTTTCCTTTAATGTAGTCTTCATCGAGGTACCATAATATAAAATGAATGTTAAGAATGATAACGATATCAAAAGTGCAATATCCACCCCAGTACAACCTGTAACAATTACGCTTTAAATCTGCACAGTATGTATTATATGCACAATAGCATTACGTTCTCGTTGTCAGGGTTAGGGTCCTGATGTCGTTTGTCGATGTAATGTGTTTGTTTATCGTATGATCAGACAAACACTGTCCTTGAAGTTTTTTATATTTCATCAGCATTTTTACTTTTATAAACTGCGCAATTTTCTGTGGCATGATGAGTTCATATATATTATCCCACCGAAAGGTCTGCAATTGCATAGGCCAAAGTCATTGTAACATATTTTTATGTTCTGAAACTTGAGTATGCATACAATCATATAAATGTTGTTAACATAGTGTGTGTCAATGTTAACATTTGTGTTCATATTCTGATTGTATGGTACTAAATAATAAATTAACTTATTTTAAATTATGTTTAATCTTATATACAAATGTAACAAATTTCAGTTAGAATATGAACGGTTGTCAAGTCAGTTTCAGCAATTATTCAATTAATTGTGTAAACTTATTTCATATGATGCTCTGGTTTTAATGTGCTTGACACGGTATGACTTCTATGTTGATAGATAGCTGTGCTGATGGTTGATGTCTGCATTATACCGACCTACTGGCTTGGAAACAATGAGTTCATTGTCATCGGTCTGTAGACGATATGATCATCTGATGCCAGTGATTGTGGCGAGTAGTTGGATTGAGACCGAGTAATTCCCATTTTTAGAATTGAAAGACGTGAAGAAAGATTTAATTTCCTTCCATTGCATGTATTGTACAGTGTTTTGGTATATCCCTATGAGGCATCAATAACGTGCGTTTGAGACTATTTTAGCATTTCAGTCAGCTATGTTATAGTTAAAGTCATGTACATTTTAACATACGGAATTCTGTAATTATACAAATATAAATTATTGTAGATAAAAATGTGTTTACGTTTAGACGGATTTGAAATGATAAAATGTTGCACTTGACTCCAGATCAACAGACGTCTGGAATACACTAATGGCCATACGAAACGCGTGAACGGACAGACTCCCAACGGCTTTTGAAATACCCACCATCATAATAAGCGACGGAATATCAGGGCATTCGTCCTGACATGTGTAGGCTGCTAATACGAGTTTCTAACCTGCTGTTGCAGTTGCAATGTTAGATGAATATTGTTCATATTGATACCAAAGACCCTGAACTATTATCCAATCTGCTTCGTTACATTATGCATTTTGTGTGTGCCGTTACATTGTGCATTGTGTGTGTGCAAGTGCTCTCAGAAAAAAACATTAAGGATAGAGAGTGGTAGTAACCAAGACCTGTGTATTGTCAATAAAACGTAAACGATTTTATCTCACAAAGAAACTTTGGTTAAATCTTATATTTAGTTGTTAAGCAATCGGTCTTTTTTTAAAGATTTTGAAGGCTAACCAACAGCCTGTCTGTTGGACGTACAAGCAATTTAATGACTGAATGTCTCGATAGCTTATCTTCTTGGAAATGTGGGAGTAAAAACCGATAATATAGCAATAACTTTATCGAGAGGGCATTTATGATAAACTAGATGTTACTGCAGCAATATTACTATAATGTTCATTTAGTTCATTCAGTATACTGTATACTTATTCCTAAATCAGTTCCTTAAATTAAAAATGTGTGCAGCATCGAACACAGATACTAAGAAACACACAACAACCACTTAAAGTCACGTTTGTATTATTGTGAATTCTCATAATGTTTGATTGCATTCTCAACTGTGTGTGGAAAGGGTGGGAGTAATATATGACACTCTAATCTCGCCATTCTAGTGGAGTATATAATACAAAAGTTAATGTATTTTGATTCAATTATTTGTATGTTAAATGGTAGTAACCGATATATTCGTTGATACAAACTTACATTATGTATGATTATACTTTGAATATGTGTGTGGGTATTACAATAAACTTTTGAAACTGTTGTATTTCACTTATAATAACCGAGTTCAAGTACAACATTAATCTTTATCATTTTAATTAAATCATAATTACTTTTAATAATATATAAATAGTACGTGCTAGTTTTAACGAATTAATGTACGCCATGTCAATTCAAGAGAATACATTGCAGACACTCGTGTTCATCTCCTCTGATTCTGTTTTAGTTTAGGTTTATACAATATGAATAAATCCATGTCCTTAAATACGCTACGCTTAGGAAGATCAATAGAAAGACACGCGGACGTTCTCTGCTGTTTTCCCCTAAACAAATTACGATTTGCGACTTACCGGCCAGCTATTTCTAGTTAGATATACATGTCCAGCCGTTCGCCCTTAATTATACATAACCAGATTATTTATTCAAACTTTTTGTCAAGGAATGTCCACCATTTTGGCAATTAGGGAAAATCGTTAAGTCTTTATCACTGATTTAGCAGATGAGTCTTAATAAATAAAAAAACATTGCCTTGACTAAATACATGTAAAGATGTTCATATTCTACACAACTGTTCGGCAGTCGGTTTAAACACAAGTCTATGAGTGCGTTTTGTGTTGCTTAGAAATGTTTGGCATTGCACGATGGAAATATTACTGATCAATAATTTGAGTAATAAGTAACGTGGTATTCCGGAAAAGAAATGGTTAAACCTTACATAAATTCGTTATAATCGTCATTTGGTTTGCAAAGTCGTACCGAGAATATAGAAGAGGTCTAAACGCAGGACTCTTACAAATAACTGTTACTATACTAGGTATGAATGGTAAACATAAATATAATACTATTTCAGTTCGAAACCCCTGGGCCGACTCCAACTCCGTTAGCCCCAGAATCTGCGAAAGAGTTGAATTGCATTAGAATTGCATGCACAAATAATATGTTTAAATATTAATATTGAAAATAGGTGACGTTGTATCAATGCAGGGTCTATACTATTTTTATGCAAAAATGAACATCCGATGAATTCTGTTTAATATTTGCAAAAACAAATAATAGTACTCCCTTGTGTAACGTGATGTTAGAATATATCTATATATCTATATATATTAACATTAGTATCTGTAGTATGATGGTTTTCTTTGCGATTAGTATGTCACATGCGTGTCTTGTGTGTTGTGCTACGCAAAAGACGTCACACCATAGCATTAGGGGTACAATCTAGAATGACATACAGCATGTAACGTGTACATGCATGTGTCGGTATGATAAAGATAGGGAGGTATAAGTTTTGAAAGTTATTATACTATATTGTATTTCTTTAAGGCGTCTCGATATAATTTTTACCCATGTGTGTGCCACTAAGAAATATATTATTTCTCGCATGCAAACATAACAGATTCATTGCGACAAGCCACGAAAACCAGATTTCAGATCAAATGTTTGTTAGATCTTTAAACTAGCGACATACATCTTCGATTGCATTGGTGGGGTTTTTGTCTTTTGGGATTTTCAAGGTTCATTGAATAACACACAATTAAATGCTATAAGGAATCATTTTATGTTTGACCTTTTTAAAATCTACGAAAATATGAAATAAATATTAGATTAAACATAACAAACGAATAATTATTATGGACTCTATATAAATGCAAAGAAAATACACATACATGACGGTACGGTGAGTCAAGCTTAAATAAAATACAATAAACACGTTATTAACAAATTAACGCTCAAAATACAAGACGTTGATACCTTTTATTAAAACATGAAACATTATTTGTTTATAAAAATAATAATTTACCTGAATACATATTAAATTTACTTCAACTTCAAGAAAAACGTCCAATCTGAACTAAATTTTTTTTGCACGTGTATTATTGCACAATTACTTTGTGTAATTTTACAATTGAAAGATATTTGTGTACACTTAATTTTATTTAGGCATTATTAATTGTATCACGCTACAGTGTAACTGGAATATCATGAACATGATTCATTACAAGAACTTGGCAAGTGTTCTTCTCAACAGATAATAAAACGTATTGAAGATTGTATAATTTTACAAATGCTGGCGGCCGTTTCAAAGAGAAACATACGACAATGATTACACGTACGTCAATATTTACGACTTTTGGATGTTTCAAGAAATATCTTACGCACAAACTTAAGTAATAGTCTTGACGTTATTCTACGTGTGGTATAACGTTGGCGTAAGTCTAAAACTTAATCGTAAGTAAGTAAGCACGAGCATTTTTCTAAAGATGGCGGCATTACTTGTTGCACGGGTACGTCGTCGAGCTATAAGACGGGAAAGAATCTTTCGCGACAGAAAAAATCCATTGGATCTGTATGATGACGTGGATCTTATTGCCAGATACCGGTTTGATAAAAACAGTATCGTCAGGCTGATACATGCTAAAGGATGACCTAGAGAAACCCACCAATCGTGGAAATGCTATACCTCCGTATACACAGGTGGGTAAACAAACAGTTAAATTGCGTGATCGGATTTATTATATGAATCATGTTTTGCATGCAACATCGTTATAATAGATTACTAAAGTCGACAATTTGCATTAGTAGAAGTTAACCTAATTGTATCCTGCGGTACAATCGATAATCGACTTGACGACTTGTCAACACCGTCGTTTGTATTCTGCATTCACGTCGTAAATTTCTTATAGCATTTCTATATGGAACAGACTCGTGTTGTTTCCTTGTGTAATATCATACATCATATCAAGAGGGGTCGGATTTTCGGCTTAAACAATGTTTTGTTAAACTTGGTTGGATATACATGGATGATGGAGTCGGATGTTAAACAATTGTATCGACTGTTCGTATACTAGCTCGGTAGATACAAATTATAATGTAATTTGAATATTTACTGATTACAGATCTAATTTATTTCAAATCTTTGCATGTTTGCAAAAGTGAGAGGTCTAATAATTGTACGCTGTGGTAGGTGACTTGTGTTGCATCAAACCATATTCATGAGGCGTATTCTAGGAAAACCAATTTTAATGCATTTGCGTAAAGTGTCCTCACGGATCAGCCTGTGTAGTCCACACAGGCTAATCAAAGACGCCTCTTTCCGCTTTTATGGTATTGTCTGTTTCACGGAAGTCTCTTTCAAACATATATCCAATTAAATCTTTAACGTATTGTCCCGGATAAGCCTGTGCATACTGCATAGATTAATCCGAGATTATTCTTTACGAAATGCATTAAGCCAGGGTTTCCCATGACACGCGTCATTTTACTTTTACCTTTTAACGAAAAAACAATTGTATACTCAGTATACTCCTTCATATGTACCTGTATTTTAAAGACTTTCAGTATATCTGTGTCACATTCTTTTATTAAAATGTTCATAACTAATTTAGCAATTGATTAGTTGACAGCACAGGCTTAGTCATTGAAAGAGTTTTGACTTAATAGGAGATAGACCTATAGACAGTTACAAAACACAATCTTTTATTTTGTGTTTATTTTAGGTTTTGGCATCTCTGAGAATACTGGCTAAAGGGGGCTACCTCTCCGAGATTTCTGATTTGCATGGTATCAGTAGGAGCTCGTCAAGCAGAATACTTGCACGATTTTGTCGAGCATTGAATGCCAAAGTGACAAATATTTCATTTCCAGACCATAATGAGGTAAAATTATGTATGCCTGCTCCTAAATCAAGCGCCCATTTTTTAAATATGTGTTTAACTTTATTTCTGTTTTATATCATCTTAATAATTCCCTCTTACTAGCTGAAAGTCTAAGTGCCCAGTATGGATTAGACTCATTGGACGATAGATACTAAGATAGATAGATGCATAACAGTTACATATGATGTAAAAAGAATAAAACATATCCACATAACACAAACAACATAAACAGCTGTAAAATTAAATTTAACTGACTTGAGGAATTATAACTACAATGCATGTAGTAACAATTGAATGTTATTTTTAAAATTGTTTCTTTATGGAAATATGTATGAACTGTCTATATAATTAAAAAATATTGTTTATACACTTAATATTTCATGACTCAACTTCTTTAGGTGTAATGAAATACAAAATAATGATCTTTTTAAAGAAGCAATATTGTTTTGGTTATAAAGCTTTTCTTAAATTGTAATTTAATTATGGTCAATAGTTGTGAAGAAATAAAACATGTATTGAAGCAGACTATATGTTAATGGTTTCACCATAAGTAATGTGTTGATACGTATTAAAAGTTGACAGCCGCTTTTTGGATTTAATAAATATCTAGCAATACTTTGTTTTAAAAAAAAACACCACCAACAACATTTCATTTCATTATACATTTTAATGGTATATGAAAATGCATTACAATATATAGATTGTTGTGTATGTCAACATTTCAGGCTTTACGGAATATGTCTGGTTTCTTTTTAATTGCAAGTTTTCCCGGTGTCATCGATATGTTGACGGAACTCTCATTCCCATCCAAATCCCAGGAGAGTTTGAAGAACCAGCATTTGTTTGTCGCAAAGTGTTTCATGCCATTAATGTACAGGGCATTCTTCGACATGATTTAAAGTAAGGTTTGACCGAAATTATTTCGGAAGTCCAATATGTGGCTGAAATATGATCCCATTCCCCCCAGATGCGAAGTGCATGTATACATTTTTACCCCAAACCACAACATTGTCCAATGTGATGTCTTTATTGTTGCATGATATAGAAAACAACAAAAATATCCGATTTTTAGCTTCACTAGTCACCGAATTGTTCTAGCTATACTACTCAGATATTCGTCTGCGTCGGCGTAATGCTCTAGTTAAGGTTTGCGAAACTTCACACATGCCTTTCAGGGTCATTATATAAGGTCACTGGCCAAGACCCATAGCTGTGACAATAACTGTGGCATAATTATGCCCCCTTTTTTGTATGTTTACAGGCCAATACCTCTGAGAAAGCGGTGGAATAGTCGAGCGCGCTGTCCAGATACAGCTTTTGTTTATGTTAAAACTTACAATTATGTACATTATCGTAAAACAGGAGATACAAATGTTATGAAATCTTGATCAAACTGCTATTGTCTTTAATTTCTAACTTATTGTAAATTTCACCTATGAATGGGCTCTGCAACCATTACCAAACTAGCTGAAAATAAACGAACACATCAGACAGAATTGAAACTACAGAAGAAAAACTATCAGTAATAAATAACAGTTTACAAAATTTGATGAATATCTTAAAAGAAAGTCGTTAATTGTAATGCATATATATTAATTATTGGGTCATATTCTGCAAATTTAGATGTTTAGTTTTGGAATAATATGACATTTAAGTCTCAAGTATTTTTTTAAATAACAGATTTATCAATGTTGTGGTGCAATGACCTGGAGCCACCCATGATGCATTCATCCTTGCCATTAGTGAGTTCCAGGCCTTATGACGAAAATGAATGGTTGGCTAATCGGCGACTCGGGTTACCCTCTGAAGACCTGGATCATGACCCCAATCACCAATCCTAGTGCTCAAGAAAGGAAGTACAATGCTGCACATTGCAAGACGCGAAACACTGTTGAACGTGCATTTGGGCTGTTAAAAGCACGGTTTAGGTATATTATTAATACATTGAATACAGTCATAAATATTGATACATTTTTTAAACAATAAAACAACAGTTTTGCTAATCTTTGGGGTGCATTTTTTATGGTTTGTGGAGGTCCATGATTGATGTTCCATATCATTCTCCAACACCAGTTTACATGAAAGGAAATACAATGTTGTACATTGTAAGTGCCTTTAATATTGCATTGTATGGTTGGTACCTTAGTACACCCACTACCAAATTCATTTAAATCATGTGGGTATTGTTGTAATTGGTTCTTATCACTTCAAGCAGAGTAGTGAAAATATTAAGTTTTTTTACAAACATTGTTTTCTCAAAACTTAGCAAGTTATGGTTGTTACCTTTTGGATTTAAAACCCTTGACATAAACCTCGAATTCACCAGTATAGACATTCATTAATGATTCGTCAGTATTATAATTTTACACAACTAATAGATTATAATAAGCAAATTTAAATTATTCTCATTTTCTAGGTGTTTGCATAAAACCAGCGGGAGTTTGCAATTCAGTCCAGAAAAATGTGTCCATATAATATTGGCAGGCTGTAAATTGCACAATTATGCAATGGATTTCAACATGCCTGTGCCTGAAATCAATGTGCCAGCAGATATTGACATTGAGGTTCCAGGTCCAGAGTTTCAACTGGATCAAGATGGTGTCAACCGAAGATAGATGTTGGTCAACAGATTCTAACAATGTGGTAATGCAGTCACTTTCAAATGACAAATGATAAATGTTGTTGTTTAGGACAAATAGTAATTGTTAGCCTCATTATGTTATTATAATGCGAACTAACTTCATAGACACTTTTTAAACTTATAAATTTGCCGTTTTGCCGATAACAATATCAAATTTAATTTAAACAGATGTTTTTAATGAGTAATCGAAAATGAAAGGTATTTAAGCGTACTCCTAGACATTACATCTTGATATATATTTATATGTATGAAAGATCATTTCAAATTACATATTTTTATAATTGTATATTGAAAATTAATACACAAAATGTTCCATGAGGACGTTAGTATTCGACATTTATTTATTGAAAACACAAAATACTTTTGCTTTAAAGGATGTACTTTTAAAGGGACTTGTTCACATATTTTTGTATTTTTTGAAGTTTGACATTAAATGTATCATCAGAACTAAACACTCATTTATAATAACAAAAGAAAGAGATAAGAAAATAAAATAATTTATAATGTATTATGTAATCATTTTTCAATGCACTTTACATTACAATGAATTAATGCCGATGTAAATGATAGCAGTAAAAACATAACAAACTATTACATATTTTCGAGACAATTGTATACGTTTTATTCGCAAATTATTAAAAAAAAGGGTACTTGAATTTCATCATTATATTAATAGTAAGCATTATATTAACAGTACGAAAATTACGTAGTAAGAACATAATCTTATTTCTTTATTTTATGTTCCGTTTAATTTCCATTGAAATTCATAAGTAGTTCCTGAGAAAAAGTCTTGACACAACTAATACAGTTTGAGGTTCTTAAAACAGTAGCAATGATTAATGCAATGAAGCTGAAATACAACACTTCAACAATAGCTACAAGCTTGTAAAACTCTAAACCCAAGTATCAATCAGAAAGAATTATCAATAATGATGGCTTATACAACTTGAATGGAAGTCCTACCATTTTGTTATTAATTATACTGTACATGAACAGTTTATAATTATTCTTACAAGTGAAAATACTAATGCAAATATAATGTTCTATGTCTATGATCTTGCCTATATCACAACCTGATAACTACCGCTTTTAAGACCAGTAGTTTGTATAAATAAAATAATTAAAGGTTTAAAAGGTTTTAAAGGTTTCACTAGGAGGCATTACTGGATAGCAAAAAATCTTAACATTTTAAGTCATCATTTAAATAATTTAAGCATTTCATCCTCTACAAGCTGGTTACTCAACTAAGTACATATAGTTTTCAGAGAATATCCTATCCGCACCAGATTGCAGTTAAGTTTTCTCATTTCTTCAATTTTAGCCTTCTCTAACGTGATAACATCGCGTTTCCATATTTATAAAAGAACAGAATATATGCATTCATAATTTATTACAAAACTGTATCAATTGATTAGCCTTTGTCTGTTAAGTATCACTCAAATGTTGTTATTGTAGAAGCCTACTTTTTTCATCAGTTGAGTATCAATGATTATTGAGCTTTGCATACAAATTATTCATAACTGATTCAAGGCAAAATTTGACACAATATTTGGCAGTGGTCTTCGAACACAGCAAAATTATTACAAAAAGTGGTCATTTTAAGAAATTCTTATTTCAGCACAGTTCGTATGCTATTGAATAAGTAGAACAGTACAGTACTCTCAAGGTACCGAAACAGATGGAAATGTCAAAATAGTTTCAAACTTGTATGATATTATTTGATATGTACATTTATATACAAATACCTCCAAAATGTTGCTGAAGTTTCCTTTTGTTTGCTCTGCTGATATTGTCATCTTTCTCTGAAAGTAGTTATTGTTTAAAAAACAAAGGAACACCCAGACTCTGCAAAACATCTTAATCAGCAGTCAGAAAGAATTATTTGCAAAGACACATGTTTAAAACATGATATACACTGTCAAATAATTGATTATTATTATTTATTTTGTAGAACATAATTCAAAGAGTTAACCCTAACACATAGAGCTAATTGTTGTAATAATAAGTCCGTATTTATTACATGAAAGTCTAACTAGCATTTAATATGTTTAAGGTGTGCGATAAATTTTGGCAGGCACCCTCATGTTTTATCATACACACCTGACTGTCTGACAGGCTTTGCGTTGTCGATACCATGATGTAAACATTATGACAAACATGTATGAATCAGTGTGATGTAATTGTATTTTTTAAATGATTTTGAACAAGAAAACAAAGAATGTATACTGCATTACTTTATTTTCAAATATATGTATTTGAAAAAGTGTGTTACCTGAAATTTCACATCAAGCGGATGTGATAGTTTCCTCTGAAAATATATTTACTGTACACTTGTATCAAAATGTGCTGTAAAATACATAGATAAAATAGTTATTTAAAAAATGTGATAATACATGTAATGTTAGTGAAAAATAGGATGGTCATTTTATATGATATCATGCTTTTTGTTCACTCAATCAACAATAATATTTTAGCTTTGTTTGTTGTTTGTCTAAATATGTTTTCTACAAATGATTTATATTTGAACTACATTGTATGTTTGCAGTCAGCATTGTACAAGCGGTGGCTGCAATAAACATTATTTATCGATGGTATTGTTCATAATTGTGTAGAATAATATAGGACAGAAGATGATGTACACACTAGTTTCCTTATCAGGTACAGAGCCTTCATCCTCTGTCTCATCATTACTGACACGTTCAGTAACTGTAAATAAAAATATTTACTTTATTTTGCATGTGCATACAGCTCCTGCTTTGTAATACAACAAAGCCAATGTTTAAAATTAAATGCCACACAATCACTAAAATCTAAACAACTTTAATATCAATACACGATCATATAGCTTAAAATGACATTTTTTATAAATGTTTGCAAACTACAATAACAAATAAATATTAATGTACATGATGTTATGATCTAGTGTATCATGTCAGAGTATAAAAACAGGCAATTTTCCTTTTTGGAAAAATATACATACACAAATAAATACCAAAACACATGGTATGAATTGGTTTCTTTCAAATAATTCATTTAGATTTGTTTTCAACTAACCAGTCAGTTTCGAGGTATCAACTTCTCCGGATATGTCCTCGATCAAAGATTCCGGTATTGTCGACAACAGCTGTAAATGACATTAATTGATATGATTATTTTCATCATATTGCAATGACTCATCAACAAGTTCAATAAATCAAGTAACATATTAATTATGACTGCATTTGAGTACTTAATGATAGAATAATGAAGAATACTGAATAATAACAAATGAGATAAATTATATTAACTTAAATTTTATTAATGCTAATAACTGATAATAACTGTGTGAATAATAGACAAAAAGTAATGAAGGCATATGGTCAAACAGTTTGAAATAAAAAATATAATTCATATAGCATGTTTGTGTGATTTGCACATATTATTAATTTAATATCATATTACCACTTCTTCCCAGGACTTCAGTGTTGCCTCTATTGCCATAGGTCCACCACCTGTTCCTTGCAGATGTTTCCTTCTTTCCTTTTCCTTTTTCTTTACGTGCAATTGCACGTCTGGATGTTTCTCCTTTATTTTCACATTGGTTTGTTTCTGCCCAGTATTAACTGAGTTGATCCTGTGTATTGCACGAATTGAAGCAAAATTAAAATAAAGAACACAATTATTTTCAAGTGGCTAAATCATGATGTGCCCATTTCGAATCATTGTACTCAGTAATTCAAAAGATATTGTTCATCAAGTTTTACTTTAAGTATGTTCTTATATTTGTTATATCACAGTGCCAACTATCATTTGCTTGCCTAAGTTCGTGGATGTAAGACATTGTCAAATAAGAAATTGACAAAAATATAAAAAGACAAAAGAAGTACAAATTACCCATACACTTATGTTTATATTATTCTAACATATGTTTATATCCATGAAAATTTCAAACCAATGATTGAGCAAACGTAACAACCAAACTTATACATCATTTATATTACAACAATTCTAGCATAATGTTAGTTCGTGAATATGACGTCATCTACAGCGCGTGCGTTTCAAGATGACCCAGACAATGCCAACGCAGGCCAAGCTAATTGTGTGTTTAGTGTAAAATACTCAGTTGAATTGATGTTTTATAGGTGTTAAATGCTTCCAACTTATGAATTACTCCAAGTCTGCATAATATGGGATGTATGACTGGCTATCTCCTAGTAGTAGCATATCCATATGTAATTGACCATGAATTATATTGTTAGCATTTACATGAAATAGGTCTATAATGTTTATTATCAGACACAAAACAGTTTAAAACTATTGCCTATATACTTATGCTTCTTTTTGCACATTTACATACATTTTTTAAAACTTGAGGAGAATGTAGACACTTTCTCTGCTTGACATGTAGGGGGTTCATTTCCAAATCCAAAAGTTTATTTGATTTAAGGATAGATCCACGAGTCAATATTCAATAAAATAGTTTTCGTCTTAAAATATTTAGATGAAAAAAGGAAAACAAGGTTGTCAAAAGGACATGTTAAAAATGCAGACGATCTAAATTGTGTAGTTTTGTATTGGGATATCAAATTGTTGGATTAATAGGATATTACACATTTCAGGTATTTTACATTCATGTACCTAAGTTTTTATTCGGGTTGCATACTTTGTTAAACTGAGTGCTTTATAAATTATTGTATTTTAACAAGAAGGTCAAGGTTACATTGCAGTTTTTAAATGGAATGTTTGCATGTTCTGTACATTGTTTTGGTTACGTAACAAAATATATGAAATCCAAAAAGTTACATTATCCACGAACTTAGGCCATGAGACGATACAATAGTAAGATATATAGAATTTTTTTAAATTCAATTACAAGCAATACTGTAATTATGAAAGCATCACGAAAACATTCACCTTACTGAAGCTTAATTTCTCGATCTCAAGGTACATTTCACGATTCATGGTGTGGTGAACGGATTATGATTTAGAAAAACTAAACGTTAGAAACAGCATACAGCGAAGGTATGTCTTATAATAAACTTTTATCGAGTTAAAAACTATCTATCGTGTACCGTTTTTTAATCTCCTGCCATATTTCATTTTTCTTTTTGTTTTTCTTTTGTCACTTGTGGATTAAACATTCCTTTAAGTGTCTCCAGAAATTCTTGAAAAGCTGAGAGTAATATAGAGATGTCGTTTTGTTTCCATGTAGACACTTAAGTGTCCTCCATATTAAATCGGATAAGCAGACGACAGGGCGTCGGCAGTTTGTTTACTTTTTAAGAGCTAGTTACAGAGTTGTCGTTCGTATTACAGGAAAACGTAAACTCAAGATAATTAATTGTAGCAAAGGAATACTTACGCATTGCTTTATGAAATTCACTTACGTTTTGTCGTACGGTTGACGTAAGCGTTGGTCGTAAGTGTTGCACGTAAGTTTTTCTTTGAAACGGCCGCCTGATTTTCTTCTTCATCTTGATCTTATTCATACGTTATTAATTGCTAAAGACTACTGTGATACTGTAATGTCATTATAATGATGCATTACAAGATCGTGGTAATTCATTATAATCAACATCTAATAGTAGTAAACGAATATTGCATGGAATACCCGTAAAAACGCAATATTTTAAAGAACCAATCTGTGTTTATTTTTATTGAATCCTACACAGTTTACAAATACGGTTGTCTCTGCTAACATAAATACACAATTCGAAACAAACTCTATATGTATCACTTGAAATTGTTTATATATCATATTTAGCGCGTGTTTGTCCACAAACCTATAGCGAAAGTCCTATTAATAATATCGGAATTATTTAGTTCAAACATATTTAATTCCTTGAAATACATCAATGCATAGATGAAATACTGAACCAAATACATCGATTGACAAAATCCATTAGTAAAGAAAGACTTGTGCGTTGAGTACTTTATTTTGTTTCATATGTTGTGTATTTGTGGATGTTAGACATTTCCCTCTCAAAATAAAATGGTTTCCCATTTACTTCTATCTGATATTGCATATATTCAGGGAATATAACTAAGAATAAACATGCATCACATCTTGAATACGACGCAAATGTTTGCGGAGCTTTCCACGAATTACAATTATCGGTGTTATGGGTTGAGATGCAGCAGTTGTGTTAGCATTAAAATACCCGTGTTACAATGATAAATGTGTGCGTGGTCCCAACATTTCAGTTGGAAAATGTTTTGCGTATTAACGCACACAGAACAACAATATGACATTCCTTTCGTGCAAAATGGGCTCAAACGATAACAAAGTCGAACTGGGACAGAAATCATATCGTCAATGCTGTTACAGAACATCTTTTCGCGGCAGTTGTTATAGCCTTGGTGGTAAAGCCTAAGGCTTGCGAAGAAACACGCAACAGACGTAAATAATATATTTTATTTTCCAAAATCGTATCTGAAGATAATAACAGGAGAAAGTGGTTCACTTTACTGGATTCCTAAACTCCATAAAACTCCATTCAAAAGTCGTTTTATAGTAAATTCAGTGTCATGTACGACTAAACAATTATCAGTTTACCTGACTTCTGGTCGAAGTGCTACTAGGAATCACATTATTGAATACTGCAATAAAGTTTATGAGAAGACAAACATTAACTTATTTTGGACGACGTGTCGTTTGTGAGTACATATGATTTTTCTACATTGTATACAACTCTACCTCACAGTCTTATTAAAAATAAACTTGTTTTGCTTATCGAAAAAACATTTGCGAGCGAAAAATGCTCATACCTGGCTTCAAATACTAATACAGCATTCTTTACTAATCAGATTTTTGCTGAATATATTATTTGGACTTGCTTAGATTTATGTTCAGCCCTTACCTTTCTTCTGGATAACTTATTTGTTGAATTCAATGGAAAAATATTTAAACAAATTATTGGTGTGCCCATGGGTACTAACTGTGCACAGCTTATAGCTAATCTATTTTTATTTTGCTATGAACGGGATTTTATGCTAGGTTTATCAAAAGATAAACAATTAAATTTGATTCAATGCTTTAATCAAACTAGTAGATATATTGATGATATATTAAACATAAATAAGCCTTTCTTTGAACAAAATATCCAAAATATTTACCCTAAAGAACTATCCTTAAAAAAATCGTGTTCATCGTATACAGATGCTGCATTCCTAGACTTACATCTTACTATTACTAACAATATTGTTAAATCCAGTCTATATGACAAACGCGATGATTTTAATTTCGAAATTGTAAATTTCCCTTTCTGGGATGGTAATATTCCTAATGGTTCTTCCTATGGTATATACCACTCGCAATTAGTTCGATATGAAAGAGCTTGCTCATGAGTTAAAGATTTCAACCACCGTTATCTTACAATGACTAAGCAATCATTAAAACAAGGTTTTTTAGATCATGATTTACGCAATACGTTTGCTAAATTCTATAGAAAATATAAAATCTCAGTTTCTAAATAAAATGTTTCTTGAAATGGTTCTTATCTAACGGAATATCCCACCCATCATTTTACAGTGATGTTTTGAAATATATGAGATCGCAAATGTAAATATGTTAAAGTGAATGCAATACTTAATGAATAATTTAATACACTCTTTCTTATCAATAATACACTTATACTAAAAACACATGCGCATTAGTTTCCGATACTGAATTTCTTTCATCGTTACAAATTTGGTCGTTTTAATGGTGGATAAGTAGCTTTAACTTCTATGCGTTTTAAAATTATGACGTCATCGTGTGCAGTGCGCGTTTCTAAGTTACGTCTTCATGACAAAATTATCTAGGATATATTGTACCCTTTTATTTAATATTTTACAACATTTCCGATGTATACACTGGTTTTAACACCCACTTTCATTCAGTTCAATTAATGGGTTAGCACGAAGATGTAGAAAAGTATATTAAGTTTTATTCAGTTTAAAATAAACATGTACAACAAAGCTATGTAATCTGGCTTTTTACACCCATTATTACGGCTTCTTCCTGAAATTGCAATTGCAATTGGTCACTTGCCATAAATAAAAGACCTCGGGCTGTCCTGCTGTTGCAGCTGGAGTTTCGGTTTGTGTATAATTACATTTTGAGAAGTATGTATCTTAATATGCATATTAATATATATTAATATGCATATTTCCAATACAAAAAACAACAACAGGATGTAACAAATTAGGCGTTTAATGCTAGAAATACATCAGTTCGGTGACCTTATTTCGATGGCAGAGCTGTTAAAAAACTACTTGTACACTAAATGTCAGCGTTAGAACTAAACTGTTACATTATGTATACGCATTTTGCGTTCGCTACGACTTCATTATGAGGAAACAGAAAAGGAAGTTTCATAACAATCCAATAGGCTTAAGTCTTCCGGAAATACCTTGAACACGTACACTTTTATATTTTCAGTAGTGTTAAATTAAAACAGAAAGGAACGATGTAATGACGAGGACAAATAACATGCCAATATAAATGAGATAGTTTGAGCACTGGACTCTCAATCCGGGGTTCGTTAGTTAGAGCCCTACTACTTGTGTGGTAATGTTCATAAAATAATTTATACGGTCATCCTCCCCCTCTGATTCAAGTAGTGCATTTGTCAGTTAGTGGCATACGTTTGTATTGGTGAAGCGGTTCGATCGGCTAATCTTGCCCAGGAAAAGTGTGAACAAGTTAAGTGACCGCCGTTATATAAAAGAAATACTGTTAAGTACGGGGAACAATCCAAACAAACAACCAAAATCCAGAGACGACACAAGTTATTGCATACATAAAATAACATTAAATTAACCAAAACGTTATTATTACCAATTTCAATGCGTTTTTGGCTTGAAACATTTCACAAAACTGTTGTTCAGATTCAAATAAAGTAAACAGCTCTATAATGTGATGAAGGAAAGTGTGGAACACCAAATTACTTCGTGTACCGCGTCAAAGCTACGTTATTCTGCAACGTCTTCTAGATGTTCATATAGTGTTTAATGTAAATACTTCATTTTATCTTTATTCGTCTTATGTACATTTACTCCCAGCCTAGACCATTAACTCTATGTGCAGCATCGTTGATCATGACATCGATCTGGCACTAAATAAACATAAACATTAAACAGAAACAAAACGCGATATTTGTTAGATTCACCAGGTTGTTATGTTTTTGTTACCGTTGGTTATGTTTTATCTTAAGTTGGTCTTTTTGTTATTTTCAATAAAGTTCTAGTTTCAATCATGTTATGATATATACTACAACGTTCTAAATAACATTAATATTTAGTAAACTATTCAAATATTGCTGGTCACATGCAAATGTGATAAAAAATATTAAGCTAAATGATGATTTTAAAGTAAAGGATAATATTTTTTACATAGATGTTCATGTACTACGACCACTTGCGTCGGGAACACTTTTTTTTCAAATTCTATATTGCTGATAGATATGGCATGGGAGGTAACATACTACTGGTAATTTCTACGTAACCTAACTTGGTAACGTGATTTCTGGATGCTTTCTAGTGTTTATAATGCGGTATCTCTTGTGAAACGTCAAGTAGATAATGTGTTGTAATGATATATTGTAAATTTATAATTGAAATGATATTCGTTTACATAAATACGTTTATTATGTAAACAATATTAATTTAGATAATAATTTGAGCTATATCGGATAGGCAGTAAATATGGACTAATACTATCATGTTATGGATATTTTGTTACTTTTCATTAATTCAAAAATACAAAACGGTCAGATCGAGGGTCAGGGTTAGCAGATACAACAAATTCACGCTCAACACTCGATATATTCCGAACAGACATGCGATTCCAAGTGGAGCAAGCTGCCACCAGATTTGGAAAGATTTTTATATGATGTATTGATTTATTAATATTGTATAAACAATCCCACAGAACTTTGCAATATTGGTCCAGTTAAAACAAAAAAGAAAGAGATTATTAAAAAGTCAACATAAAAATCCATTGATTTTGCGGTGCCCGCGCTTTTTTCTTCTGCTTGTCCACGATTTTACTTCGCGCCATGTGATTTGACTATGGTCACTTAGTACTCTGTACCGGAATGGATATAATACGAGCTATGCTCGGTACCATGCATATCTTTGTGCGGAGCTTGACCTCAATTTTGGAACTAACCCTATGATGTTGAAAAGCTGAGACTTTATGCAACAATTGTTACATGTTCAGAATGGACTTGAAAACATACATAAATATGTGTTTATGCATGTTATTTATGTTGTTCAAATAAATAAACGTACCGAACCTCTAACATTGTGGTGAAAGGCAGCGCGTTAATTTATATTTTTATGTACACAAACACGTAAATTTTTACATAAGTTCCGAGTTTAACATGACATCGCGCGTTATACATGTACATGCAAAAAGAAATATATTCGTATGTAATATCATATTTCATTTTCTTAAAGTTACAGATCGATGCTCGGATTATTTATTATACAGTCAGATTGCTGATGAAACGCCCAAGATGCGATAGCAACATTACGAGCTTCCACGCACGTTCCGATCCAGTTTTGCAGAATAATAAATAATTGTAGTCCATCGGAGTCTTAATCAATCACATTATTTGGAAGTAGGTTGTTTTGTAATTACATTTTGCTGAACAACATCAATTCCTCTTACAACAAGATTGATTGATTGATTGTAATGCAATATTCGATGAAAACATAGTTTACTCGATGCAAAGGATTTGGACAGTTTTAAGGTTTGTACAGAAAGCTGTATAATAGTCTAGACATTTTAATATATTTATTAATTGAATCTAGTGTACATTGCAATTGCTGTATCAACTTGCACTCTTAAAAAATGGCCATGAATAAATCTCAATACGTGTAAATGTAACAAAGATTAAGACATCAACCTAACGTAGAACTGCAATTCAAAAGGGAAAGAATCTTCTATTGAAATACATTGTAAATAATGCTACGTTCTACTTTCTGAATACTAAATATAAGAATACTGAAACTCCAAAGACATAACCAGGAGAGAAACTCTTTTTTTTATTAACATCCGCTGGTACTTGTTTAAAGACAAGTTATCAATGGCCTATACAATACAAGACAATGCGCACAAAACAACAAACAATATAAACATGATTAAAACTGGGGTTACCGCCTTGGAACGGTCAATCCAAAGCATTGGGGGTTTAAACCGGTTTGAAGGCATGCCGAACTTCACACTTAGCCAAACACACACACTTGTAAATAAAATTTATCATCATATCATTGCGATACAAATTAAATAGTAATACAAGAGCATATTAATTCAATTGAATTACAATTGGATTAATCGATGGGTTAATGTTCACCAGAGCAACAGACTTGCAACTTCCTGAGGCACGATGACATGAAGTAATTACCATTATCAGCTAAATCCCTGCTTTTTCAAACGTTTCTAAGAGCATCATATAGTACATATTACAGATGATCGTCGAGCATTTTAAGAAGAAGCCGCAATACGTGAATCAAATAATAAAGTTAATGCGTTTTATGTTCATGTTTCGTAAATAGTGTAACTATTATAACGCGCTTGGGGACAAGTTTTAAAGCTATCCAAAATTGAATCGATATATATTTAAAGTTGTTTACCCAACGATCAAAAACTAGCAGGGATGTGTTTCTGAGTATAAAAAAATTATACTCCTTTGATAGGTAAGACCGTATCATTTTATAAACATATTAAGCATCCAATGTCGCATATTTACACTTTCACAACCGTTTTAATACATCACTATACAATGATTGGTGAGAAATTCCATTAACCAATAACCAATTTAAGGAAACAATATATCAAGAAAGTATTGCGTAGTTCATGAAATAAAAACCTTGTTTTAATATGTTTTACTTAGAGAAAAGTTACGTTTGTTGACATAATTAACTCATCAACAGGCTCTCGCATAACGAACTAACAAGAGAATATAAATGCCATTCGAAGGACGTTTAGGGATATTACTTTGTAAGAAAGATAAATTAAAAATATCGTTATTTAAATCATCAGGTTTGTCACGCAGACAGTTTGCACTTTATTGTTAATGATACTTAGACGTAAATCTAAAAATGTGGCGTCAGTGTTTAAAGAACACGATTTATTCATTGTTCTTTGTGGTAAAACTTGTTGACATATTGTTTAAAAAAAGGGTTAAGTCTTAAGAACAGATTTATTATTTTTGTAATGTATACCAATTGTGAGTTGGTTCTATCAAATGTATTGTATTAATCTAATTACAAACAAAAATATATTTTTCAATCAAAATAGACTGGATTTCATTCCCAAGACACAGCTTGTGCACTACATGTTGTGTTTAATATATTCATGGGGCCAATTGTAATTGACCAAAACGCAACGGACATAAAACGCTTGTAAGTATGCAACGGTCAGTGCATCGCGTTCAGCATTTTCATATCAATGTATCTGAAGTCTCATTGGGATTTGAACAGAGCATTGGCAAAAGTTTCATTAATAGTATACGTTCTTTATGGCATTTACTCCAGTAATGTTACAAAAAAGCAATAAA
The DNA here is from genome assembly GCA_027627225.1 of Congeria kusceri. NCBI lineage: Eukaryota > Metazoa > Mollusca > Bivalvia > Myida > Dreissenidae > Congeria > Congeria kusceri. The sequence continues at coordinate 852,006 of CM051027.1, read as the reverse complement.
ATTACACTACATATGCGTGGCAACAAATTTGGCACAAAATAGTGCATGTTTCTCAAAACGCAAAATCTATCTGCGTTATTTCACAAATCCAAGTATTCTGCTTCATATCATTTTAATTCATATGTTAAAATAAATTGTACAAAACACCAGGCTGAGCCGTACATTATACAATTGTTGATTTGGTACATGGTAATTCTTAATATTTAGCATCGTGTAAAACATGTCTTCATCAAATATTGCAGTACAACCCGGCAAAGAAACGGTTGTAATTAGAACAGATGCGTGTTCATTGTAAGGTTCTTGCTAACGAGTTAACAGATACTTATATAATAACTTAAATATTATTGTAATTATTGATAAGCGCATATTTGAACGCAAACAGATGTAAATGGGTATATAAATAATACAAAAACATTACAGTTTACATATCAACCATCTTAATGGCATTGCTGATCGTTACGGTCCAACAAACAAAAGACATGAACACAAATTGATCATTACATGATTATATTAAATATTCAATGAATAATGAATACCATGTTTTAAACCCCTAATACTTCACATCCAAATGATTTTTAGCCATATTGTAAGAAAAAAGTACGCAATAGAGTGAACTGCATGTTTTTGTTTGTGTTTACATGTCTTTGTTTGCCTTAGCATGTCTTCTGCAGTGTTTCGTAGGACCCAACTGTAATTCCAGTTAGCATTATATAAGTAGTAAATACTGGTACATGTACACGTACAAAGTACTACGTATCTGCAAATGTTGGCAACATTCTTCAAATTATGTTGTCCTTCTCTAATAGCACTTACAGTATTGATATCCTCCAACTATAACACACACATATCCTACAGGCATAGGATTATGTATACAAAAGTCTCAGACATGGTGCAGAGCTTTACATGAAGTACAATTATCAGAAGACAAAAACAGTTGCTGTATTAGTTTTACTATCCCCATGTAGCAATCATAAATGGTAGCGTGATCAATAAATTTCAGTTGGAAAAAGTTTTGCATATAAACGTACTCAGAGAAAAAGCATGACATTCATTCCGTGCAGACATGCGATCAAACAGTTATAAACTCTTACTGGGACAGAAATCATATCGTCTATTGTTAAAGTCATTGTGTGGCAGTTAATACACACAGGAATGAAGCCGTATGTTTCCGAAAAAATATAATATTTAGCGTAAGGGACCTAAATAATTTGCTATAAACAAATATAAGCCAATACTGACAACCTTTTGAGATTTATGATCTGGATCAACACATTTGCAATAAATTGAAACATTACAAGAGAATATAATACATGGGTTATGTTCTTAACCAGTATGGTGGCCTTATTTTTATGACACCGTTCATTTTTCATTTCACAAGTCGTTTGAATACAGAGACGGCCTGCTGTACGAACAGAACTGTTACGTTGTGTACATGCATTCCTCGTGCATTACGACGTCATTATGAAAAAAAAATCTATGAAAACGCTGATAATATCTTTTTAATCTGCCGGAAATACAACGCATGTATGAAAACGTTAATATTTCCGTCAGTGTTTAAATATTGCGTTTAGGAACGTTTGTTATTGCGATGTTGAATTAGAGGGCAACATTGTAATGTGCCACGATAAAAACGTACTTTCGTTTTTCTCTGGTATAAATGCATTTATATCAAGTTATATAAAACATTTGAATATTTATTCGACAGAAAACACTGTTTTTTGAAAATATAGTGTCGAGTATCGGCATGTACATGACAAAATTACATAATGTTTTGCGTGAAATCCCAACAATAGCAATTTATGTGAACGGGTGTGTTTGGTGCTAACTATCACTAACGGAATTTGACTTCGAGATTCAGACAACAGTATTCGATATGATGTCTAGGCTTCTTTGTTTTTTTCCATCGTGGTCTGTTTTGGACGAATTAAATGCATAATACATAAGAGGGACGTTTCCATGACATTGTACTTGACCAACAAAGTCGCGTTATAATCGACTATTAAATAGACTTTCAGATTACGCTTCAGAAAATGGCAGGAAAATTGGAAATTGGAAACCAATATTTGTTTCATGTTGAAACGAATTAACCAGACATATGCCCTTATATATACAAACCAATTGTTATGTCTTTGTGCAAGTATACGAGTGTAACACAATGGAATCAACGCAATCTGTTCTTTTTAAATTAGTTAAAGCACTATTTAGTATTTACGTACAACGTACAATTTTAAATTAAGAGGCAAAATATGACACATTGAAAACATTATTTAAATGTTAAACATAGTTATGTACAATGTGACACTAACTATGGGGTTTCTTTGTTACAAAATGTGTTTGTTTTTATAACCATTTATTTTGATAATTATGCAACAAACACCATGCCTTATATAATAATCTATATCGAAGAATGTATACGATGTGTGGAAAACATAATAAAGTTATAAATAATAATCATATTTTGCTCTGACATGCATTAAAACCACCGTCTGATAATATACATTATGGATGTAATTTTGTTTTAGTCAATTTAAAACCAGCATAAACATACACATTTCATGGGTGTTTAATATAAATATAATTTATTTGTCTAACTTTAAATCGATTTAATGGAATTTATATTAAGCCCTGTCACGGTATCGGTCATAATGTAGATATTATATCAATTCTATAATCTACATTCAAATATATGTATAATGTATTTCTTTCTAAAACTTCATACTAAACATAACATATTGTTCACAACATTCCACACAATATAATATTTTTTTACATTCTCACGCAATTATAACAATATCAATACAATATTCTATAGAGATAACGGAAGTGTCAATTTTGTTTCTACTATGGATGAAATGACATGACAATTCTCGCAAATTTTGGCCTAAAGTTGCATTAAGATACAACTCGCGTGCAATATTCCATTGGAATCAAATAATAAGTTATATGACGTTACTGTTACAACTACTGTGACAAACATGCGTTAAAATGCATTAGATATTTAAAATCATTTTCACACGCATATTGGCAATATAAACGATGTCGTCAGAAACTATTGCACGCGAGTTTTGATTGCAAGAAAACAAAACACAAACCAATGAGGAGTACAAACGAAGCATCAGTTAAGAATGGTATATTTGTTAGTTTTCACCAATGTTTTACATCAATTGTAATTTTAAATTACCGTAGGTCAGGAAGTGGCTTTAATAATATTATATACGATAATTGCATCAGCACTAGAGAGATGCGCATTAACATCATTAAGTCCTTTATTTCACGCACTGCCCATTCGACACATAACACAAAATGAAACCACGACACAAACACAAAACACAAACACAAATTGGTGCTACCGCATTGAAACGATCAATGCAAAATTACTGGGAATTAACACGCCAAAGCGCCCCCAATATCAAGACATTACCATTGCTCTAGAATCAAACAGTGTTATTAACTTGACTATTTATTTGTAATACGTATTTATTTTCAACGATATCGTGTATGTTGAAACAGGCATCGTTCGATCAACGTATGACCGCACAAACCAATGCATTGCGCGTTATATAATGCGATCGACACTTATGCTACAGACATCCAAAATACCTAATAAACTTCTCCAAATACAACTGAAGTTACGTTGCTCCTTGCATTCAGCGGTAGACGTCTTTTATCATGATAAATCTTCTCAAACAGTCTGGCATATGGCATATCCACCACCGAAGTCGCTAGAGGATAATTACAATGCATAATTCTCACCATACGCTATACGCCATAGCACCTATAAATGTCACACGGTTGTTTTAGTACTGCACACATATTGGCACATATACGTCTGGTATATTATAATGTATTCGTATATACCGTAAACGATTTGGTTTCTGACGAAAATTGGCAGTCGATAATGTAACTAAGGTAGTCGTTGTTCTTCACTCTTTTGCAATGGGTTCATTTGCCCCCATCGTGGTTGATTTGCATGTTTTTACCTTTAATACGGATGGATATTTATTGACATATAGATTTTGTATTTCTAGAGCTGCAACAATATACCTTTATATTGAATTATATTGCAATATGTGTTTTCCATATTGTATTGCAAAATGGTTTTAGTCACAGCACTATATTGCCATGTTATACATGCCACAAACATTACTGTTAATTGCAGTCTCTGTCCTATAATAAACGCACACAATCTAAAAATGCTAGCGTTGACCAGGATAAAGTGGATATTTGGAATTTGCTTCTGAATTTAACATAATGTAAATGTTTTATGTTACTCAATTTATTTCTTTTATTTGTCCAACTTGATTAAGCATCATGAAAATTATGTCATTGTTTGACATTTATATCTTACAATGTATTGCAATGAAATTTCCTTCCGGCAATATACTGCACTACAGTTTTTTTCACATTGCTGCATCCCTACTATTTTCATGTCTTCAATGGTGTGTATTCTACAACCAGTATTTTAATACATATTTCTTGTAGTACATTGTTTGTCTATTTTTCTGCATCGAAACGATTAGATTAGATATGTGTATTTCGCTCTTCTAGCCGTCATCCTCTTTACAGTTTGCACATACGAGTATATCCAGCCTGAAAATATCGTTTGCATTTGTTATACCACTTTTATATTGCACACGAAAAACTTAAGACAGTGTTCCGTTAATTATGCAATTATATACGTTTTCCTCTCGTTCTGTGTGTGTATGACGACGTTCTAGTAACAGTGTGCGAGTGTCAAATCATATTGGTAGCATTGCATATGTAATAAATTATTTAAAAAAAATCGCATAATGTTGAAATATAAATAATTTATTCCACTCTGGGAAGTGCGAAATAGCAAAATATTAACAGAAGGTGTTCACCAAAGAGTGTTTAAGCTGCATCAGGTGTTATTTGGTAATTCCATTTATTAATGGATCTGATGATCAGACACTTGTACACCTTTGATGTTTGCTTTTATTAATGTAAAAGGTGGTTTGGTTATGATGCATAAGTGTTATATATCTCAATTGAATACCATAATGAATGGCAATATGACCAAGTGTAACAAAATGCATTTTTATCGAACCAGCGTGGATTGGTTGATGATAATGAGTCATACAATTCCGAGTGTACAATATATAAATAAACGATTGGGATATGTTACCTGTAGTGGAGATATATATCCAGTATGCATATTTCGACTCACGATTTGCAAAATGTGACCTATTTCAAACAAACAATAGTTTCAAATTCGTTTAGTTTAAGATTAAATACGAATATCATTCTAAACAAGTTAATAACTGCGAATAAAACGTAAACTTTAATGTTTACAATACCAGTGACTTATTGTTATCGAATACATTTCCTAAATGAAACAGTGTCTTATAATAACAGCCATTATGCCAGTCACAACTACAGTTCTATCATTCATGTATATGGCAATGGTATTTTCTTTAAGTGTACACGCTACATATAAGGCATACTTCTTACCATACGGAATGAAACTAAGCAGATATTCAGTGTATGCAACTCAATATTAGCAATATTTTCATTGTCTTTATGTTTTTGAATTGAATATGTTACCTTTGCAGTTGCACGAATTGATATCAAATATGACATATTTAAAAAAAAAAAGTTACAATGAGAAAAAGTTCAAATACATATCAAAAACATATAGCATTAAAACTGTAAATATAATGTTTATATGTTTCTATTCGCATGATGCAGAAAACCTATCAGGAAACCGTCTCGAACGTCCATAACAAGTTTATGTTTTAAGTGTTGCTGTCGTTATGGACTTTTCCTTAGTTTTAGAAAAGATGTCAGCTATAAAACCATATTTGAAAAGACCATATACTGATATACAACACAAGAGAAACACAAAATAAGGTCACTAGATCTTAACCTGAAGCTGGTATGTCTTGCGATTATTGATTTAACAATTTGAAAGTGTTACAAAAAGTATATAAACATACGTGCATTATGAATATAAGCTTTTCCTTCATTATATTCAACTCAGTGAAATTGTTCACACAGTTTGGCCGAACACTGACTACCACAAGGCCGCTGTTCGCTAATAGACGAAATTATTATCGTTTCGAAAAATACGGAATTGTACGGTATTTAGTTGTCTTTAGAGTGTTTACAGCAAAGTTTGGCGGTTTATGCACGTAATTCTCGTGCAAGGGTATATGAGCCGCGTATAGGGCATCTATCGTCATTTGAGGTCTGTGTTTGGCAACAACAAGGTGGATAAAGAAATAGGAAGTATTTAACAAGTGCGGCGCTCATGTTGGAATTTCATTTGTTGGACAGAAGGTTTTGTTTGTAGAAGGTAGTCTTGCATATACACTTCCTTGAAACAGAAACTACCATAAAAGCGAAAAGTGCCGTCCTGGATAAGCCTATGCGGACTGCACAGGCTTATCCGGGACGACACTTTACGCACATATATTAAGTCCGGCTTTCTCATGACACGCCTCATATATAAGTATGTATAAACTCGCATTATAATTAATGATGACTGGTATTACATTATCATTTTAAGACATACAAAATATAAACATTTAATGATGTAGGTATAATTATTAATTATAAAAATTTTAACATTTTTTTAAATAAAACAATTCCTTGTTATAATAATAATAATAATAATAATAATAATAAGAAGAAGAAGAATAATAATAATAATAAACTTCAACTAACCTGAAACGTTATGTCATTTGTTTATTTCTTATCTTAACATCTGTACACAAAGTGTGATAAAAGTGTAATGATATAAATATTATCATAATATGCTAAGTCATGCATGACAGGTTAGTAACAGAGATGATTAGTATTGGCAAATGGTGATTTGATTGAATACAGTTTATTGACAGTTGTCACTCAAGATGTGATATGCGTATGTTATAGTAATGTAATTCTAAATAGTTTTTATTTCAGTAACATTTTTGGGGCTATCGGTGTATGTGTGTCATTACTAATATTTATTTTCTCTGGTTATTGTTGCTTTATTAAAGACTCAATATCTGACACGCGTTTGATAAATTTGTAATTCTAAATAATATATATTTCAGTCCCATGTTTGGAGCTTTCGGTGTATGTATGAAAACGCGTATATATAATATTTTCCGGTTTATTGATGCTTTATTAAGTGCATACAGGATGCTGTTGACTATAATATTGTCTTTTAATCAAGCGTATCGGGTTGCATCTCATTTTCGTTTCATGTATTAGGTTAGTGTAATACTCAGTGTCTTCACGTTGTTAATAGCTGAATATTTGCTGAATTCTCTAGAATTAGAGGGTTCGGGAGGCGATGAATGGGCCTTAACACTGATCTAGAGCCATGGGTTCTCATACGTACCCCTGGCATTAAAAAATATAAGGAAAATAAAAACAAAAGAGAAAAGAAACAAATATATTTACCAGTAGAGCTGCTTATCTCGCTCGCAGTTACCCGAATCGTTCATTATCACTGATTCATATATGGAGTGTACGTGAAATAATATGCGCACTTCTCTGGATTGATGGTAATGAATAAATCTGACAAATATTGCAGCTGCGTTGAACAAACTTCATGTATCACTATATGCACTTTTATTCGATTTTAATATATTGTTTTTTCATTAATAGTATTGCAGTGGAGGATGTTTTTTGACGACCCAAGATTGATGAAAGAGTATGTGTATATGAGATAATTACGACATGTTTTATAGAATTGTTTTAATATGTTTTTAGTATATGAGATGTGTGCTTTAGACGACAGCAGTTATTCCAACATGTATTGTACGAAGATGGTTCATGCAGCAGTCTCAAACGGACAGCAGTTGTGTAATTTTTCAGACTGTAAGTTGACATGTGTAGGCCAGATGGCAATTTGGAAAGTCAGTTGGCTAGTTTGATGTGTAGGCCAGTTGGCCAGAATGAGAAACCAATGGGCTGGTTTGTCAGTTGACATGTGTAACTGGTCACAAATTATAGGTTTTAGAATTGCCTCTCTTGTTTTCATATAGTTGTTTTTAACCTATGTTTGTCAATTATCTTTTCTTTAATTTGTGTCTTCGGGTTAAGTCCTTACCGCATATGCAGTGGGATTTATTTTTTCTTTATCAAAGTCAAGTTTAAGGGTTCTTTATGAGGTTAGTATTGATCTATTGGTTGGAATCGTCTATATAATGATTGTCAATTGTTGCTTTATTTTTATTTTGGTATTTATTGAGTAAATGGTGCATTTATATTTATTTGTAATATGATTCCGCGAGTTAGTAAAATGGCAGCACTTTTTAGAATTACTCTTCTATCTTAAAGTCAATATTTCTATATTTTATTATATCGCATACATTTAACTAGCAGCGGTTATTAACATCACGGGGCAAGAGGGCTGTACGAGTGAGTTTAAGGCGACCATTTCATAAATGGTGAGATGAAATGTAAAAAGTGATATGTATTTTAGTGGAATCATATATGTTTTATACAATTATCATTTATATTGTTTTTACCACTTTACCTATGTTAAAGCCACTAGATGATGGACATATGCTTTTTAATAATATCTAGCAATATAATGATATAAATAGAATTTATGTGTTTATATTATGTTATTTATATTATGATCATATTGCTGATTGAATTGTATGTTATTTATATTAAATCGTGTTCGTTGTTAATTTCAGGACGCTTGCTCGGAGTATTGCCCGAAATAATATTGATTATTGCACTGAATAAAACGTATTAATTGTCATATGACTTATTAAAATCCAGTTTAGTGGAACATTGAAATACACATTTATATATTTTAAATAACCCACAGAACATTGAAATACACTTAGTCTGATGTGTAGATCAATTGACCAGTTGGCCATTTGGAAAGCCAGCTGGCTAGCTTGATGTATAGGACAGTTGGTCAGAATTAGAAGCCAGTTGGCTCAACCGTCAGCGGACAGTTTGACATTTTTCAGTTGAATACTTTGACTTGCGTTCGGATTAGTGTGGACGATTTAAGGAAAGGTAGTAAATTTTATAAATTTTAATTTATAACATTAATTTATTCTCTGTTTGTTCGAAAATGCTGTCAAATACAAATACCCATTGCTATTTATATTTTGATTTTGTATTGATATGAATGAATATTGATGATGCTGCTGATGATGACGGTGATGTAAATGATGGTGATGATTATGGTGACTGTGATGGTGATGATGATGTTGATGTGATTCTAATAATTATTATGTGATGATGATGCTGATGATGGTGATGTCTTTGCAAGTCCGTTTGATAGTTCTATTTCTCAGTATTTTAAGAAGAGAGAGTAATGGTTTTACTCACGAAATGAGTGGGTAAATGAAATTATTCTCCTTTCGAAAAATACGGAATTGTATGGTATTTATTTGTTTTTATGATGTTTACATCAAAGTTTGGTGGATTATGCACGAAATTCTCGTGAAAAGGTATATTAGCCGTGTATAAGGCATGTGTCGTTATTCGAGGTGTGGGTTTGGCAGCAACAAGGTGGATAACGAAAGAGGCAGTATTCCCTGCTGCCCGCCCATAATTTTTTTTTCAGTTGATACGTGTCACAGCTTACTGTGTTATAGATTTTAATGATAACATATATATACTGACTTTAGAAAATTTTAATCGCGCTTTAGTTTATTTAGTTTCAGTTTTCCTTTCACGGGTTTATGCAATGATCAGATGTTTCACCAGTCGATACTTAACGGCGCACCTGGCTTCCTCAACTATTCTACCGTGTCGACAGTAGACGTCTAACTTACTTTGTTATCGATGCTACAGTTTTTGCATAAGCGGTAGGATACAAGAACATCGTTTTATATGTAAAACACAAAATGCTGTCAAATACAAATACCCATTGCTATTTGTGTTTTGTTTTTATATTGATATGAATGAAGATTGATGACGATGATGATGATGTTAATGATGGTGACGATTATGGTGACTGTGATGGTGATAATGATAGTGATGTTGATGTGATTATTATAATTATTATTTTATGATGATGTTTATGATGGTGATGTCTTTGTAAGTCATTTTAATAGCTCTATGTCTCAGTATTTTAAGAATAGAGAATAATGGATTTACTTAAGAAATGAGTAAAGAAATCCTGTTCATTGTTTTTATATGAAACAAAGCCATTACAAGACGAAGTATTGTGAAGAACGGATTGTTGCCTAAAGTGAAACACAGAATGAGTTCTTAAAACGGAGATTTGTATAGACATAAATGAAATTAATATCTGCCAAGCATTATCCGAGCAAATATAAAATTAAGGCTATTCGATTTCCGATTTTCGGTTGACTGGCTTTTGTAAGATATTTGTGGTATGCAGGTGAAATCAAACATGCAAATCGTAGTTATAAACGAACGTTGTAGTTGGAATGTTAGCATGTAGTATTGGGAGTGCCGTGTTGAAAGATAGAAAGTCTCAATATTTTGCGGGAAGTAATTTGTGTTAAGGATAAAAATGAATCTTTTGTTCAAGCATGACATGTATGCACGCGAAAGGCATTACACCGCTTGTTATCATTACAAACCAGATTAAGAACGTGTTTATAAATATCAAATGATGATGCATGTAAAAGAATTTACTAAGTTAGCTAAACAAGCAGCAGAAAAAGTGTTTAAAATATCAAAGTTCATTATTTAAAGTAAGTGACCGATTGCTTATACACTTACACATAATTTGCATTTCTCGAAGATAATTTGTCATTTGAATAATACAGTATTAAAGACAGTACAATACATTTTGAAAATAATTATGAATTTAAGGTATTATTGACATTACTTTCAAAACTTAAATAATACGACTACAAACAATTAAACACACCGGTCATGTGTAAAACAAACATTACAGACCTTGAAATTCAACCAATTGTTTAGACTTGTATTAGTTTTATAAAATTACCCTTATATGCAAGCTCCTTTCACATAAAACATACTCTTATCAGTCAAACTCGATATTGACTTCCTCGATAAAGCAACTGTACTTAATGCTTTTCGAAGGCAAACAACAATTCCAAGTTGCACATGTAATAAATCGTTAACATGGGAATCGGATAAAATGATAACTAGAAAAATACCCACAGGTCACTGTAGGCTATTGGCATATACCATGCTATGTTTTCGGCTTGCATTAGTTTAACTTGAAACCGAAAATGACCTCCATGTTGATAGATATCGGGGTGCTGATGGTTGACTACAGTATTATTCTGCACTATTTGATTGGAACGAATGCATTTCATTGTCGTCGGGTTATGGACGTAATGATCATGTGATTAGCAAGCAAGTGGTTATGTCGTTAGATGTTGTTGTAGGAAGAGGTACAGAGAGCGATCAACATTTAGGAATTATGTTTATTTTTAACGACCTGATCAGATGATTATTCTTATTGTAATGTTGTTGCTGATATTGCATGGAGTTGTTTTACTATATTGTGAGTTTTTTCCCAAACTATAAGATCGGATTTCCTTTGTTTAAGACATATGTAACCGAAGACACATAATAACATTTTTGAGGAAAACTTAGCATTTCAGATCCGCTTGCAATTCAGCCATACATGTTAATATTTGTTTATAGTTTTAGTCTTTGTAATGTACAGTCTAACGTACAAATATTATGATTGTTTTGAACCTGTTGTCAGTAAGACATTGTATGCGCATAATTGCTCTAAGAAAAACAACTATTAATAATTCGTGCACATTGTTTAGTATTAAATACATACAGTTTCTTGTTATATTAGTACTTAGTCGTTTCCTAGTGAGACTGTTGTTGGATCTACACACATGCACATTTCAAGCCCACATAGTGCATTTTAAGATCAATAGTGTAACACCTCAGTTTATATGGATAGTATGTTACTGCTAACTGTCAATTGTAATTCAAATCGTTTGCCTTAAATCTTCAGGGTCTTGTCTGCAGCATATTCACACAATTTTTCTTCATACCCGTTGCTTATATTCTAGCCTGGTCACAAACTTAGTAATGCTGACCATTAAAATATTACAGACCAGTCACTAGAATCACATATTTAGGCTAGAATTAGTTTTCTTAACACTTTCGATTTTTGCTCCATTGTTTTTGTTTCAATATGAATATTTTCAGTTGGAAGACAGGCATTTATTTGTTAGAATCAACATAGTTTAAATATGGATTCTGATAAATTACTAGCAGATATTGATTATTAATATTACTTTACACAGTAAATGCCTGGTAAATGTTGAAATGTAGATAAAATAGTATTTCATTGTGTCGTTGTAGCGAATCCATAAGTGTACAACATAGATATATAAAAGACATCATTGATATCGAACAAGATTCCTTGTAGATTACATTCCACAATTATCTAGTAATGTTGTAAAAAAACAACACTGATTACACACCAATCTGTTCATCACATTTACCTGTTAATTACCTAAAAGAGCAATTTTACACTTTTTATTACTCACGCAATATTTTATTTCACGATAAAATTGAAGTATTTACCGATAACATAGCATCAATACATGCGTGTAAGGATTAAAGATAAAATAGATGCTAATGCAGCTATGTCATTTAACTAATGTATCTGATCCTAATGTTTAAACGTGTGAAACATTGAGGAACAAACAGAACTGGTTTTAAGAAATGCACAACAAGTCACGTTTTATCATGTGCATTGCATGTTATAGTGTTATATCACAATTCTGGTCAAACTTAGAAACACAATTATAATTTATTTTCATTGACTTGTTAAATATCTAAGTTTCGAAAAAACATTCGTTCCACATATAGATAATGCCATTGTGTATGACAATATTTCGAATATTGGTTGTTTATTGATCAATGTGTATGGGTAATTAAAAGTACTTTTAAATAAGTTTTATAGCGTTGTTCAATGTTTCACTACATCAGGTTCAACTTAAATAATGCCCATTAAAGCTATTTAAGTATAACACGAGCTAGTTTTGTTTATAAAACGCGTTCAAGTATACCGAGTCAAGTTAAGAGAATCCATTGCAGAGTTCATTCTGATTTCTTTAGAAGATAATTAAGATACATCAGTCTAGCGAAATTAACGTAATTAGCTGTCCACATACACATATAGACTCGTGACAATAAAACGTTAGCAGTAGAGGCGCATGCTGTTTATTACCATTTGAAATGAAAATATATGCTGCAAATTTAGACGTCTAATAACATTATTATGTCTTCAAGCGATGTTCTGCAAAATACACTAGCTGGCCAACGTATGTAATGTCATGTAAACTTGTACTGGAAGTTCGAGACGTTTATCTGATACGTTTACTATATAATTTCAGAGACATGCCGCACGAACATTCGGACTGTTTCTACACCCCTCAAGAATGAAGAAGTACCAGTGGTTTGAAGAAGTAAGCAAAAACCAATTTTAATATTTTTATATTAACACTTATCACAACATGACCATTGCAATGCAAGTCAACATTTTAAAACACGACCATTGCTTTGGAACTAAACACTTTAAAACACAATTTGGTTAAAGTGTAATTTATGTTCTATTTCATTATATATAAAATAATTTCACTTTTATATGATATGTTTCTCCATCGACATGCATTAATGGCGAAGACACAATGACAATGAGTCACACACTGGAATGATTAATTAGTTAGCCTTTTGCAATTACTTCATTCGCACACATTATGCATGACGTCCGGATATTACGTTCACTACATTTAAAGGGACCTATTCACAGATTGACGAATTAACAATTTTCAACTTTGTGTCATAGATTCGAAAAATAAAAGAATAGTGTATACAAAGGAGCGAAATAACCCTGTGTAGTGGTGTGGGGTGGGGGCGCATGGTACACAAAGTCCATTTGATATTTTCCCATTTTATTAGATGTCGACCAATATAGTCATGACGGAAAGACCTGTACAAATAAGAATAATGTTACAAACAAAACACAACAGACTGCAAAATATACATGCACAATACAAATTGAAATGCAATTAATGTCAAATCAATGTTATACATTTCATAATTTAATAGTACACATTTTGAATAAAGAAAATAATAATAAAACTCACCAGGTTGGAATAACAATGATGCACAAAATGTGTGAGACTTGCGTCCACTCAGTGTTGTGGCCAAATGCAAGCATGGTCAGTAAAATGTACATGAAATGAATAGCTTTAACTATCCTAACCAATGAAAATTTTGCATCGGACAAATCAATAGAAACGATTGGACATAACAAGTATTTCATCACAATACACGGATGGATGCACACTGGACAGGAATCTAAATTTGACAAAGTAAATGGACGTATACAAAACAAGGGACATAATCAAAATGACATGTATTACACCTGCTGGTTTAGACAATACCGTTTGTTTAATTTGAAAAATCGTTAGTTTAAATGGATACACTTATACAGCGTTTGTAACGTTAAACGACTGAATAATTTGGAGTATTTCTGTTGTTTTTGTTGTAATTGTGAATCACTTACTTAAAGCACGAAATGGCCGTCAATTATGTAAGTCTGAATTGCCAAGAGGCAATCTCATTGAAATCATCTTCAGTGTGACGCTTCTATATTATCCACTGACTGGACCATAAATACTATGCACGCAATTAGGCGAAATTTAGATGTTTATTCGCCTAAGATACCACTATATTTATTGGTATCCCCGTGAAAATTAACAGTTAATGATTTATTCTCGAGGATCAGCCGGAACTTTTTCACTTTTCAAAGAAACCGTGGCCAAACATTGCAGTGCAAAAGGCAATTTCATTTGGCGCAGCAGGGCTGATGTTTTATTGTTCGGAAGGTCATTTTAACGTGACCAATCCTTCAGATGCCTTCAGATTCTAACAATGTTAGGATAAAATTTTAAAGAGATTGGCCGAAGTAATGTGTTTGACGTTTGAGGTTTTTCTTGTTTTTTCTTTTCTTATAATTGTACTTTAGCTTCTTTAGATTAGATGATTTTATTTGACAAGTTCAGACGTTTAATGACATACTTGAAAAAACCCAACAATCTGTGAACAAGTCATTGAATGCAAATGTTAGTGATACGCACAAAACTATTCTGAATGTAAATGAAATTATCATTCAAGTTACGAACTGAATGAAATATATGTTTTATTTATAACAACAATAGCCCATAACAGTGCACCAAGTCATGATATTTCGAGAATGTGTGTCCGTCTGTCTGTCGGTCTTTCTGTCCGTCTGTCCGTCCGTATGCCCGTCCGTATGTCCGTCTGTCAGTAACATTTTCGCTATATCCTATACCCTTTGAAGGATTTTCATGAAACTTGGCTCAAATGTTAAGGACATTGAGACGATGTGCAGAAGGCATGAGTCAGTCACGCCGGCTCAATGTCAAGGTTACACTTGAAGGTCAAATATTCGAGCCTCTATTTCGTTTCCGCTCCATATCTCCTATGCCTTTTGAAGGATTTTCATGAAACTTCGCTCAAATGTTAAGATCATTGAAACGATGTGCAAAAGGCATGGGCCTTTTACACCAGCTCAAGGTGAAAGTCACACTTGAAAGTTACATTTTTGAGCCTCCTTTTTCGTGTCCGTTTTTCGTGTCCGCTCCATTTCCCCTATACCCTTTGAAGGATTTTCATGAAACTCGCCTCAAATGTTTTGCTCATTGAGACCATGTGTAGAAGGCATAAGCCAGTCACGCCAACTCAAGGTCAAGGTCACACTGGAAGGTTGAATGTTTGTGCCTGTATTTTCATGTCCGTACTATATCTCCTGTGCCATTTGAAGGATTTTTATCAAAATTGCCTCAAATGTTTATCACATTGAGGCAATGTGCAGAAGGCAAGAGGCAGTCACGCTACCTCAAGGTCAAGGTCACACTTGAAGATAAAATGTTTCAGCATTCATGTTTGCGTCTGCTCCATATTTCCTATGCCCTTTGAATGATTTTCATAAAACGTGGCTCAAATGTTTATCACATTGAGGCCATGTGCAGAAGGCATGGAGCAGTCTTGCCACCTCAAGGTCAAGGTCACACTTAAAGGTCAAATGTTTTAGCCTCCATTTTCGTGTCAGCTCCATATCTCGTATGCCCTTTGAGGAATTTTTGTGAAACTGATTAAGGTCAGTGTGATACTTCAAAGTCATCTTTAAAATCTAATGAAGGTTCACGGCGGGGGATATAGATGTCCTTTGGACTACCTTGTATTATTTAAAATGATTTGCTGACGAGCTAATGACTTCAGCAGTTTCATTTAAAAGCGTGTAGTTTGGGTAGTTGGGGTTTACGATGTAAAATAAAGCGATGTGTGTAACCCGCTGTTTATTGTTGTTATTACTGTGTGTCACGTGACATTGTCAGCTGATCAGTTGGTAAAAGGTTTGAATTGGAAAAAGGCGTTTTTTCTTCGGCATCGTCTTTCAAGACATTGTTCTGTATTTGAATTCGTTGACATTGGTCCTGATGGTTAGTTTCATGTTGACTGATGTTTGAAGTAAACTACATTCATATCGTTTTGTATTTATTTAAGGATTTAAATACAAAAAATATTGTGTAAACGTGTATCAATGAAATACTTAAGCTTATATAATTACAAAGAGATCCATCAATTAACTCGCATTTACGCGATTTATTATTATGTGCAGTTTTGTTCAAATAATAAACGAAATGTGTTTTATCCTGTGCATTTATTTTAGTTATTCGATTTTCGTCTCGAACAATGTTGAAAACAATAAATGCTTCATACATACAGCGTGACATCACAATAACCTCAAATAATTTTGAACCTTTCTACGCTTACATCTGAAATAACCGCAGGCTATTTACACTAAAGTATTTGCACATTTCTAGACAACTTAAAGTGTATAACTGTTGATAAATATATGTTCGTGAACAACAAAATTATACAATCATTTATTCATTCGCAAAAAATAGCATGTGTCCAATGAAAACATTTGTTTCATGTCCTGCTATCTAATTTTGAAACAACATCTGACAACCGATATGTCATTTGCAATCGACTGAAATAAATATGGCTCGGATACACAGACTAGTCTGCTACTTAATACTGATCAGTACTTATTATAACCAAAGCTCTTGTATTATGCATCGTGATCGATATATTCAAATACTGGGGACTCACTTAAATTTGCGAGGTACACATTTCGCGCAAATGTGATTGCTTACATATTGGCGAGGTATTAAATTCTTGCAAGCCCGATTTTGAACAAAAATCAGTTTTGTTTAACACAAAAATACGCATCGTTTGATTGATGTAACGCCCGACTGGACATAACACTGGAAGAGGGTCCTATTATGACAGCTTGTTTATTGCAATAAACATGTGTATCTGTACTGGATTAGGCACAGTTAATAATTACATTATGAACGAAAAATGATTTCCAGAGGAGTTGTTAAACTGTTAAGTCGGCAAACATTAGTGGCGGCATGTTTTCTTTTACGCTATAATGTTCGACGGTTGCAGACAATACACTGCGACAAAATGCGTCTTCAAGCCACATACATGTATTTGTTTCCACGCGATACCCCTTACAAAACGATTATTTGCTTCAGTAATACATTATTTCTTGTTTACTAATGTCTCCTATACGTCTCCACATTTACAACAGTATGCATTCTCTCTTTTAAGTGGACGTGCTTTGTCGATGGTGGTAGTCGTTTCCACGATATTATATTTGTATTCGTAGCGCTGAGCGCTGTGGGAACAACAATTCGGGTATTGAAAACCAGAAGGTACCAACTGCTATTGATTTCAATGGCAGTTGATACGTCCTGTTTTTTTCACTCTCGATTTGTCCATATATTTTATTCAACATTTGGCTTTTAAAAGACAGCGTGCGTCTATTTGATGTTTAAGACAGTGTGCTAATGTTTGACGCCAAAGAGCAATGAAATGTACATATTGTCTCATGATGTGTGTAATATGTATATGTGTTTATATCTGGGACAGCTTTAAACTTCGAGTTTGTTTGTGTTGTCCTTCTTGTATACAATGTTGTAAAAGCACTGGCCTTAAAAAAAAACAGGTTTAAACGGTTACTCAGTGTATCTCTACTCATATTGTGGCTGCCGACCCATTGCATTCTATTACCGCTAATTTAATGAACCACAATCTATTGCTAAGATCTTTCAGTATACCCCATCTATAACGGCCACCGGAAAAAATTTGCGAAACCGAAATTTCACAAACTTAAGTACCTTTTCTCTTTCAGATATTACTATTTTACCTAAAGTTTGCATTAAAGTGTTTAATTGTGATCAATAATTGATGTTTTCACCTAAAAATTGCATTTATGTCATTATGAAATTTTTGTACAAACTTGGCTTTCCCAAGAGATTTTCATTTTTCCATGTTTTTTTTTTAACCAAGGGATTTTTTGCCACATTTTTTGTTGGAAAAAAAATCTCGTGGGATTTTTTTTAAATATTTTTTTTAATGCATATATAAGCATATTAAGCGTTGTTAAACTGTTATCACTAATTCTCGTTTGAAAATTATGATTAGAAAAACTCCCACTTTTTAAATGGGAAAAAAATCCACAGGTAAAAAATGTTATTTTATTAAATAACTAGAAGAAATATCTTGGGCTAGTTAAAACATTGTATTATTTTATAGTTCTGAGTATTTTATAAGCGTTTTCTTAATTTGTAAATTTTAAGTTTTCCAACTGGATTTTTTTTCCCACTTCTGAAAGTGGGAAAATTTGTCCCATTTTTGAAAATGAGAAAATGTTCCCACTTTTAAAATGGGATTATTTTATTTTGAAAGAAAATGTGTATTTTCTCATGTGCTATCTACGTAATGTTTTACTGTTTAAAGTATGCTATTCAGCGTCTAAATTATCAGAATTCTATTGTTTAAACGCATGATAAGTAGAGTATGATCTGTGATACCGCGGTCGAGCGCAGACAACTGCGCTTGACCGATACTGTACGTTTTGTTTCAGCTACTTATAATATTAAAGTATTAATACAATTATTGCAAATTATGCTTAAATCGAACGTCGATTCAATTTGTCATCTATCAATCAGTCAATGATTAAATGAGGTTAGTTTCGTACAGTAAAGGTTTTTTCGTGAAACCTTAGTAAACGTTTAAATTTGGTACACACGTCATTCCACTCAGTTGATGACGACACTCAAATAATGAAATTTACGAGTAATTAAATTACCGTATGCCATGTACTTATTGCTCTTCTATTATATATTTAATAATTTAAAAATAAAAATAATACAAATAACTTGAGTTCTCTTGTAACATTTCGCAAGTTTAAATAAGTATTTAAGAATTACATGTATGAGAATACAGAAACTACAGTTGGATTGTTTTAAATCGATTGCTGCTAAAATAGAATTGTAAAGAAAATTGTAAACTTTAAACAGTGTATATAATATCAATTTCTTGATCATAAGTTACAGCATATTTCAAATAGCTATAATTTGATTAGTCGAACATACGCAACTATATATGCCTACAACTTCCTTTGAAACTATATATGCCTCAAATTTCCTTCTAATCGCCATAGAATTAAATACTACATGGTTAATTTAACGCGTATGTCAGAAACCATCAGCACTTTTAAATTCAATGGCAGTGATCGCTTATATTAGCTCAATACGTAAAACCATACATAGCGCAATTTATTACTGGAACTGCGGGACCTCTGGTACAGTGAAAACGTCTCTTGCCGCACAATTTGTTTACTGCCAACGGTTCGAGCCTCGATGACCGGACCTAATCAGACAGCCGCGGGAACCTTAAACGCTCATACTGGATGTAGCCTGACACGACTGTTTCCGAGAAAGACGCTAAGATAGCAAATGCGCAACGCTACCTTACTAACCATGTATATTAGTATTGATATATAGGCAAAATGTCTCCTGGCGCACAATTTCTCTACGCCATACGGTTAGAGCATCGATGCTTTGACCTAAACAGGCAGCCACGGGAACCTCAAGCGCTCCTACCGGAAGGGTCCGACGCCTCTCGGCCACACTGTTCCCGATAGACGCATTAATATAGTGTACATAGTGCAAACGTCTCCCGGCAAATAATATAATTTAGTCTAACAGGTAAGATAAATATGTATTACAGGAGCTGGCAGACCTAGACGAATGCAGCCATAGTGCTGCACAATTACTTATTTTTGACAATAAAGATATTTCTATATAGAAACCGCAGAGCTCGAGTTGGCTGTTCACGAGCGCCCGCACGGCCTGAATATCAAGCGAGACCGGAAGGCTACCAATACGCCGTACACAACAATCTCCAAATCCAATCCGCAATTTACTTAGTTGTGATTATATAATTATATAATTATTATTAGTTCGTTACACGGAGTTTTCAATTAACCGTGTTAATAGTAAATGATAACAGTGCTGCTGCTGCTGCTGCGGATGATGATGATGATGAAACAGATACTGATACAGCGCTTAATTATGGTGATGATGATGAAGAAGAAGATGATGATGATGTTGATGATGATGATGGTGATGATGATGATGATGATGATGATGATGATCATCATGTTGATGATGATTATGATGATGAAGATGAAGATGATGATGATGATGATGATGATGATGATAATGATGATGATGATGATGATGATGATGATGATGATCATCATGTTGATGATGATTATGATGATGATGATGAAGAAGATGATGATGATGATGAAACAGATACTGATACAGAACTTCATGATGGCGATGATAATGATGATGATGATTATTATTATTATTATTTTTTTTTATTATTATTATTATTATTATTATTATTATGATAATGATGATGATGATTATGATTATGATGATGATGATACTACTACTCCCGTGCAACAATCCCGTCATCTACTGACATATTAATAATGGTACTGATAATAACGATGATTATTTGGATGATGAGACTCATGATATTGATTTTAATGATGAATTATAAATGCCACTTTACATAAGATAAACAAATATTTTATTGCGAAAATTATTTAAGATTCTTTGTAAATGTGGCCCTGTTCTTAGTCTTATTTTATCAAAATATTCAAGTAAAAAGTATGAAGTGGTGGCCTCCATGCGTGTTGAGTAGGAGCAACCTTCTCATACACAATAAAATCCTAATTAATTAGCTACTGCCATAAAGCACACCGTCCGATTAGTGGATTTATAAACACCTCGTTAATTGGCTAAGAGCCGTCACGTGTTTATCACCCCGGGCCCGAACCGGGATCATTTGATTGGTCCTGTTGTCCGCACCTCGGTTGAAGCCCGGCCCCTACCTTAACACAACTCTTCCATTGGTTAATGGCTCAAGCGAGCCTAGCAAATTAAAAGTCTGAAACGAATAAGAGCAGACCGCTCGGGTGTTAATTGGCTAACAGTAGCTACCCGTATTGAATTGAGACACGCCAATAGGTCCCCTCATGACTGTTTTATTATTTGTTTCAATAATATTATTTATGTTATATTTTATATTATTATACCTCACTTGATTATTTCTCTATATAATGCATATAAACTGCAGCGGGCAACAATATGATATGTCGCCCGGCAATGTCGCCTGCAACCACTATGTCACCCGGTACGCAAATGATACGGGATTGTTTGGTGTAACAAAATAAATATTGACTTCCTTGAGGGTGACAGTGCGTCTCGTCAACCCTCGACAAACACTGTCGACCTCGGCTAAAGCCTCGGCCGACAGTGTTGCCTCGGGTTGACCAGACGCATTGTCACCCTCAAGGAAGTCAATATTCATATATATTATATCTGTATAACATATTTTCTTGAAATATCTACAAATAAGCTTATGCATGCACTGCTACGTCTAATTTCAAAATGTATTGCTTAAACATTATACAATGTTATAGCACATCAATAATATTGACGTAGCGATTATAAACAGTTTTCAAGCATTGTAATACGAAAGTGTTGAGCATTACATGCATACAATAATGTAATAACATTTATAAACACATCAGATAATTATTATAATAAACGCAAATAACATCTCGGAAATTGTA